>BFEA01000144.1:493806-504309 GCA_003427395.1 Chara braunii | reverse complement strand
CTCTCCTCTCTCTCCTCTATCTTTGAAAGATGATGTTTCTCGGTGTTTGTCCCTCCCTTTGATGAGAATGAACCGGTGCGCTTTCTTGTGAGAAAGAACTTCTTCCGGAACCCTTCCATTAGTTTTCTGGATAATCACCAGATATCGAGGATTTGATCCTCTTGTCTTGTGAACGGTGGATGCGTGTGTACAATCCCCTTGATTGCTCTCTGACTTGTATACCCCTGGCTTTTTCGCACCTTCCACAGTAAATGCATGTATGGAGATGTGTGTCTTTTCGCATTGATTAGACAATTGACGTCGGGATTTTGTTCGAGAATGCAAGAGTGTTTAGATCTGTGGTTGCGAACGCATTGCGCATGCCATCTGCCTTATGCTGCATGACATCAGCAGCCCAACCACCGGGCGGCCTTGAGAAACAACGCGCCGGGGACCAACGTTGTGTTGGCACACTAAAACTGAGTCGCGGATCGGTCCCTTAGCCATATGCATAATCAAGCCGACGCGTGCTTTTTTTCTCTCCTCTCTCTCTCCTGTGTCAAAAAGGATTGATTGGGGGTTGTGTGAGGGTTTTCTGTTCTTGATGACGTCTCAAGATATTTGCGTTTGATTGATATGTGGACTGACAAGCACCCTTCGATCGGGCGCCACCCTCCCGTATCTCCCACCTCAACACGACCTTTTCCCTACAGCGAGGAAAGGACACGTGTATGCGAGTGGGACGTACGAGAAGCCGTCGCACAAATCGGCGGGCAATATTACTTCCCTCCGGCCAACCGTTGTTCAGGGTTCGTAGAAGCGGGGTTTGTCATTATCGATACACACTTTCCACCCTGCTCGATATTGTTGCCATTTAACGAGCTGATCGTCATTCCAAGGACGGCAGTGGCACCCCATTGGCCTCGAACCCTATGCACGGAGTGCCAACGCTTCAATCGCTACGAAGCCAAGGGTTTCCACTACCGAATATGGAGTGAAGACGAGCATAAAGAAAGAGCCACGTGGCTGAGACCATCCACGTCAGACTTAGAACTGACCAGCGAACGACGTCGAGATTTGATACGGAAACAAGACACGCGAAGCGTACCAAAGCCCTTCCGCTCTAAACGACGGGCCGTAGCACGGTGGGAAGCCCGACAATACTTTTTGGATTGAATTTGGATTTTTTCTCTTTTCACGCCGTGCACGCGCGCGCATTTCGAGACGCGCGAAAGCAATCGACTTGCCTCATCGGACCAACACGGGGGATTTCAGTTCCATCTGTGTCCCCACACTCAATTTGCAAAAATCCTTGGCACACCCCATCTTGCTGTTTTTCTGGGTCTCTTTCCGCACGATTAACACTTCGAACGAAAGACAGCACAGGGCGTGAGGTTGGTATCGGAGCCGACACGTATCGGTTCTGATGATAGTAAGTCGAACTGGCGAGAGGAAGGAGAGGCCCTACTAGCTCGTCGGGATCACGCAGTGATCAGGTCTCGGTCCGGTGCAGCCGCACCCGGAGCACCAATGGTGGACGGTACTAGGGTGATCGTTAGCATCCCCGCCTCCTTCCCTTTCTTCCCTAACCATACCCATCCCGAGGCTTGGTTGGAAGCTGTCGAAGCTCAAAACTACAGCGCAACCGATTTTCCCCGCATTCTAACATTGCTACTCCGCAATACGTCGCATGACAGGTTTAGAAAATATACGTGGGTAGATTGGGATACTTTCAAGCAAGCCTTCTTGGCTCAATTCGATACGGTCAGTGAAGATGCCGCCTGGTACGTACTGAAAAATCGGCCACAAGGACCAGGGGAATTGTTGCCCGATTTCGTCGATCAATTTCAAACCACGCTGGACGAATTCGGGCGGGACGAGAAATCCGCTCGAGAATTGTTCATCAATCATCTACGAAGTCCGACATTGAAAGGCAAACTGCAGAAAAAGGTCCCGCCGAAAACACACCAGTTATCGGCTATCATCGCTAAAGCATTGGAACTGGACTTGGCTGATACAAAAAAATATATCAGCCAGGGAGACGAAGACATTACAGATATCATACAGGATGTAACGGCTAAAAGGTGATCATGGCTGCAGGCGGTCGAACGGTTTTATCCCCGCCCCGACCATGACCTTCCCGGCGGGATCGTTTTCGATATCCCGCCTGCTTCTTCTTCCACTCCCCCGGTGAATCAATCGATCGCAGCCGTTAAAAGCGGAATCTCACCCGAACCCCCCTCGCCGGTCATAACCAACTTACACCTTGCCCAGATGATCCATACGGCCACTACCAAGCAGTCCGAATAGATGAGCAACTTGATCCAAATGCAGGCCGCTCACATGGAACGGATGGAACAGATAATGAGAAGGCTGATCGAGCCTAACCCGGCCCCTGCTCGGCCGGCCCCCGTATCATTTCCGCTCTTACCTGCCCCGCCTGCTCCAGGGTACGCACCTCAGTTCCCTCACCTAGCCAATCCAGCAGGAAAGATCGAGTGTTTTAACTGCAAACAGCCCGGACATTTCGCCCGAGACTGCCCGCAGCCAAAGCGTAGTCAGCCCCCACTTGCGGCAACTCCCGTGGCCCTGAATCAAGGACGAGTGGCCGCTTTGATGGATACGGCCCAGGGAGGAGAGCTCGTGGCATATGCCCCAAAGCAGTCTTCCCCTTCGACGACAATGGCGTCGACATCAAGAGTTTCTTCCTCTGACGCTGCGGACGTGGTCGATCCACTCGAATATCTTCATCTTGCAGGCATGGTCGGAGCGATCTGATCGGCCCCTGATGATCTCGAATGGGTCGATCGCGAATCCAATCTTGGTCGGCTGTTTCGAACAGGAGAGATTGATGTGCTACGAGCGCTCAAACAACTGGATATTCGAGTTCCGATCCCGGTGGGACATCTGCTCACCACATCTGAATAAACTTTTACAACATTGTCAGAAAAATCAAAAGCGCTTCACCTATCTGCGCATACAATGGATGTTGAAGAAGAAGGAAGGAAGCGAGGAAGCTGCACAGCCCGAACCCAAAGCCGGCAAACCTGAGGCCGCACGAATAGCAGCGATCTCTTTAGTAGAAAAATATCACTTCGTACGAGCTCGGCCGGTACTATGGAAAAGCGCGGAGTGTGATTGCGAGATTTGGGGCAAGCCGTTTAACGCCCTTATCGACACAGGGTCTGCTGCAGTAGCCATATCATTAGACACTGTCAGAAAGACGGGACGACTCGGATCCATTCTTCCTCAATCTGGCAAAGCCAATTATGTCTCTGCCAACGGGGAAACCATGAATATCGTAGGCATTATTGAGAATGTGGCTGTAAAGGTTGGATGCGTACACGTCCTCGTCAACGAGCTCGTGATAGATATGCGCTCCTATTCTGTACTATTAGGATTGCCTTGGGCGATGGCGGTGGGTGCACGACTCCATTTCGATTCAAAACAACTGGTGCTCCCGCAAACTGGGGGAAAGCCTCAAATTGTTCCTTTGCGAATTTCCACCCGAACGATAAAACGGACCCCTAACTCGGCCCAAAGAGGGATGATTCGATGCATTGATACCGAGGAGTGCTCTCCCTCGTACATCGGTGATGGAATCAGGGAACAGGAATACGAAGAAGAGATGCCCAACGAAGAAGAATGGAAGCACCTGGTCGAACTTTTCAAACGTGAAACCCCCGAAGAATTTCAAGTGTGCCCCGACACCACCCGAAGCTTCCACGTGGATTCCGAAGACAGCGTGTTCACGCCTCTGACAACCCAGGTCAGTCCTTCAGTTCTCCTTGGGGAACCCATATTACAAGTGTCCGACCTGGCTGATGATTTGGAACCCCCTCGCACCTTGTACGAGGGAGCTCTCTCCTTACGAACACGTTATCAGCAAAAGGAACAGTATTTGGATGTTTCTGTTTTTCCGCCCAGATCATTACTAACGACAGGAGTCACCATCGCCTTGATTAAACAAGAGGCGGAAGCACCAATAAGTGATGTACCTAATCTCATGCAAGAGATGACGGATCTAACGGGGCTAACTGTGGAACCGACCTCGGTTGGTTTAGAGACTGACGCTGAAACTAAAGAAATGGAGATGATCAGCCCCGCTGAGTCCCAAATGATAGCAACTGTCTTCTCTGTTCGCACCAGTAGTTCCGTTTTCTCTTGTGTCGGTGATCGGCGGGAACGGCTGGTTGATTGGGTCGATATGCCCCTTAAGATGTCCTAGGAATCAATAATCACCCTCCTGAGTCACGTTCCCGCGGAACTTCAAGAGTCGTTAATCTGTGTGTTAAATGGTTACGAAGAAGTGCTGAGCGTGCATGATAATGATCTCGGCTTAACTAATGTAATTGAGCATGCCATCCTCACGGGAGATCATCCGCCCATTAGCTGCGTTCCCTACCGATACTCGCCAGCTCAAAGAGCGGCCGCTTTTCAGCGGAATAAGGAGTTCGAAGCTAATAGATGGATCGAACCCGCTATAGGTCCATGGTCTTTCCCTGTAGTGATCGTGCCTAAAAAGGCCGGAGGGATTCGTATTTGTATTGATTATCAGAAATTGAATGATATCACGATTAAAGATGTGTACCCTCTCCCCCGGATTGATGAGTTGTTGGATGTGATTGGGAGTGCCCGATTCTTTAGCAAGTAAATGTTCGCCATGGGTTCCATCATCTTCTTGTTCGAGAAGAAGATCGTCCGAAAACAGCATTTGTGCTTTTCGAGGGTACGTGGCAGTGGATTCGATGTCCGATGGGTATCTGCAACGCCCCCGCGACCTTTCAGCGAGTTATGAACATGGCTTTTCATAATTTCGTGCGGAAGACTCGTTTGGCGCAGAGCATCATCAACTACTACGTAATTGTGTACATGGATGACATCTTGGGGTATTCGAGTTCCTACGAGGGACATGTACAGCACGTCGAATGGGTACTGCATGCCTTACGAGATGCGGGCTTCAAGGTGGCGCTTGAGAAGTGTCAGTTTTTCCTGACCACCATTTCCTTCCTAGGACACGTGGTGACAGACAAGGGACTCGAACCGGAGCCGCAGAAGGTGGCAGCTGTCAGGGATGCACCGGTGCCTACGACTATCACGCAAGTTCGCGCCTTTCTGGGCCTAGCCTCGTACTACCGAAGATTTATCAAGGGCTTCGCAGCGATTGCAGGACCCCTCACAAATCTGCTGCGCAAGGATCAGTCGTTGATCTGGACGCCGGAGTGCGACCAAGCGTTTTCAAAACTCAAGGCCGCTCTCATTTCGGCTCCAGTCCTTACAAGACCGGATCCCGAAAAGCCTTTTGTTATCATCACAGACTGGCAGCCCGAGGCAATTTCGGCGATCCTTGCCCAAGTGGGACCCAGCGGACTCGAGAGCGTGGTAGAGTATGCGTCCAAATCAGTGCCCGCCTGCAAGCGCAACTACGCTGCTCCAATGGGAGAATGCTACGCGGCTCTTTGGGGAATCAGTCACTTTCGTGCTTACCTGTACGGGCGGAAGTTCACCCTGGTAACTGATCATGAGCCCCTGTTGGCTCTGAAGAAATCGAAGGATTACTCTGGCATGATTGGGCGATGGGCAACGGTGCTATAGAGCATGGACTTTGACATCCGTCATCAGAAGCACGAGAGACACGGGAATGCGGACGGGCTGACCCGACTGCACCGGCCTGAGAAAGGAGGTGATTCCGTGGAACGAACCCGAACAGGAAATTGGACCTCTGTACGGCCAAGTGGAGATCCTGTCGAAGCAGTAAGTGACACAAGGACTAATTCTCTCCACAATTCAGTCTTATCTCTCCTCCTCTGTTATCATGACTACCCCGCCTCCCTCTGCAACCCCTTCTTCTCCTACTAATTTTGCCCCTCTTACTTCCTCAGCTTTCTTCGCCACCCTCTCTGATAAATTCTGTTATTTTTGCACGTGTATTGCACGGGTTTATGGGATCGACTCTCATCCTTTCGAGACCGGGTTTGTCGATTGGGTAGAATGTGCCACGTGTGTCAATCGTGCGCACGGGGCCTGTGTTCGATATCGGACGAGTAGCAAGCAATGGAGGTGCCCCCTGTGTAGAACGAACAAACTCCCCATGGAGGTTCGATTTGAGGCCGCCCGTACAGACGGTCCTAAATACGACGAAAAATACCGACGAGCGGAGGTTTGGACGGATAAAATTTTATATGCGAAATTAGCGGGATTATCATTGGGCCACCTCACCAAACATGACAGACGTAGGGCGACCGAGAGATCTCGGGACTATCAATGGATCAACGGTCATTTGGAAAAGCGTAAAACTGACGGATCAGGTTCGTGGTTGACGGTTCCCCATCCATTCCAGAGATACGATTGGATCCGATCTGCTCGCGAAGAACAGGCCGCTCATTTCGCGATACGTGTCACGGAGGCAACTGTAGACCAGAACCGATGGTTTTGGTCTAATATACAAGATGATGTCAAATACATTGTCGCTAACTGTCTGGTCTGTGCCGCTGATCGCGCCCCTATACAGGGACCAAACACGATAGTACCAACGGAAGTAGAGCATCCTGTCCAACGAGTCAGTATGGACACGACAGATATCGACGTGCCACCTGGCCCAAACCGCTGTGAATATTCTATCCTGTTAGTATTAATTTACCATTTTTCCAAGTACATCGAAGTCTATCCGTGTAAGACCCGAAAAGCCGCAGAAATAGCCACGTACATCGAACAGCTCCTCTATACCCATCTAGATACGGAAGAAATTCTAACCGACAATGGGTCTGAATTCAAAGGTGAGGTAGAAGAACTGCTTAGGCGAAGGGGCGTCACGCTCCGACATACGGCACCCCACGTGTCCCAGTCGAACGGGTTGGCCGAGAATGCCAACCGTATGATTAAAACCGCCCTTCGCAGGGATTTAGCGGCACACGACACGCGTCCTTGGCCCGAGATCGTATATCAGATCATCGGGATCCACCGGGCCACCCCTCATGAGTCCACGAGGTTTACCCCTTTTCAGCTTCGAACCAATAGCCTCCCTTGTGTCGACTACCGAGGTAACTCGGAAATTGCCGAAGCAAGGGGTAGAGACACGCGTGCAGCTCTCAAAGCCAAGGCCAAAAGGTATACCGAATTAATGGAACGGGCCGTCCCGAAGCTAGCCCGAAAAAGGCAAAGGATGACCGAACTGGCCCACGGTAGACAGGTCCATAGCTACGAGGCTCGGAATGGAAATGCTGGGCCCCAGCACCAATATAAATTAGGGGACCTAGTGCAGGTACGTAAATGTGCACGCGACCGGAAACTCGCTCCCAAGTTTTCTGGCTGTTTTCGCGTTGTCGAGCTCGGACCTAACGGCGCCAACACGGTGCGCATCGCGCCTGAGGCTAGTGCCAGCCATACCGTTGTCCCCATCGTCCGGCATACCTCCTACCTCTGTCTTCTTCCTCCTTCATCTTCCTCCCTCTTCTTCCTTGGAAAATGAGAAGAACAACGACGATCTAACTCTCTCTCCGCTGTCTCCCTCTTGTCCTTCGTCCTCCTCTCCAACCTCACCATGAGTTTCATCACGGAGCAGGTTCTTGACGCACAGCTGTTGCAGCCACATGGCCACATCTCTGAGATTCGGCAAGTTTGTCACCCTCGGCTCAATACGGATCTCCGGCGTTTGGCGCAATTTTTCTGCGACGTGGGTATCTGTGCCGCCGCTGCGTTTCGGATCGAAGGAAGTCCTCACGCAGTAGTATTTGCGGAAGTAATCGCAGTTCATCGGCGAGCGGCTCCCAGAACGAGCCACGTCACCACGGTTGCGGCGTTCAGCGGCGACATCAGCTCGATCAATCCGCAGTGGCATACCACGATCCTGACTTCGCTGCGTGAGTGGACGGAGCAAGTGTCCAACGTCTGGGCGCACGTTCTCGCCCGACCTGGGCACAACCTCATCCCGACCTTTGCGCCGGATCTTGGTGACATCCGTCGTTCTCCGCGCGAGCGGCCAGTTGCGATCCCCACCCTCATCCCCTTCCAACGTCCCCAATGAACCACGCCGATCCCCTCGCTCCTCTCTCTATCTTCGGCCTCCCCTCTCTTTTCCCCACCTTCTGGCAATCCGATTTTCATCCTTCTCTTTCTCTCTCATTCGAGCCTCTTTTTGTTCCTCTTATCAATCCTGGGCATTGGCGGCTGTGGCGCGAAACTTTTGACGAGTTAACCTTTTGCCTGGCCCGAGTACAGGTAACGTGGACGGGCACCAGCGAGCATCCCACGTGGATCGAGAATCCGGAGCTGCTGATCATAGAGGCTTGGAGGACTAACGTGGAAGGAGATCTTCTTGGCTTTCTCTTTGGATCGGTACGGCCGGGTCGCCGCTTGTTGATTGCGCAGGAGCTCATCGCGCCGATCGTGCAATTAGCGGACGATCTCTCGCCCGACATCTACTCGCAAAGTGATGACAGTCCTGCTCCATACATTCTCGAGCGATCACAGATTTCGTACCTTCAGTGGACTGCGTGCTTGGAGGAACCCATGGACGAAGATACGCTGCCGTCGCGGCAGGAGTATCTGAAGCCGTACGATATCATCCCTCACGCCTTTTATCCGAGGGCGGAGGAAGTGGTGATCGATGACGACGACGAAGAGGACGAAGACGAGGAAACATCGGAGGAGGGGAGCTATAGCGAATATAGCGAGGGCAAGCTGAGTGAGGAGGAAGAGGAAGACGAAGGAACCAGGTCCGAGTGGGAAGCTTTGCCGGAGGAAGCGGCGAGGACGGGCACGGAGACGGAAGATCCGGAGGCAGCGCGAAGGCGCAAAGAAATTTCCACCGGGAACCGACAGCTGGAGTTCGCCAGCGGAGCCAGCCTGCGCATCGGTAATGACCCGACCAGGGACCCGAAGCCGCCAAAGCCCGAAGATGGCGACCCTGCAGCCGCCACCTCAAGTACCGCGCCACGGAGACGGAGCCGATCCTCCTCCTCCTCCAGCCCCACCCGTCCCCCAGTTCGCCCACGTACCGATGTGGGCGATAGGCCTTCGTCCTCGGACGCTATCCCGCCGACCCCTTGATTTCCTCACCCTCGAGCAAATCCGCACCCCCGTCACCTTCCCTCCCCATCCCTTCCTTCCCCATCCCTTCCTTCCCAATCCCTTCCTTCCCCATCCCTTCCTTCCCCATCTCTTCCGCGACTTCTACTTTACGCGCCTACTCGCCACCGTGTACCCCCACGCATCCCTTCAGCCTGCTGCCCCCACGTTCTGCTGGCATATTCTCTTGTGCAGCACTGCATGGGAGCGATGCAATGTGGTAGAGGTTTACTGTGTCGCCACGGGACAATCCCCGCCTGCTGCCACTACGAGATCTTTCGAGCGGCGCTTTTCCGCACCCTCTCCTCCTTCTATTGCGACTACCTCGCTTCCCTCCCTCGCAACGGCGATCACTTCCCCCACTTCAACCGGATCATCCGATATGAGGAGCTTCTGGTGATGATGGAAGGAATGAATCGCTTCCTACCCCCACTTCCTCCCCGTCGACCCCGTGAAATCCCCTCCATGTACCACCTCTATTGGCCCATTCCAACTAGGAGGTAGATCCCGATCACATCACTATCCCCCCCCCCTCTCTCCCTCTCCTCTCTTCATCCAATCAGCCGGGGAAAACGACACGAATCAGTAAGCTTCGCGAAGATCACGCCATCGACGATGACGTCAACTCACGCTCTGATTCGACGGGCAGCAACCAGCTGGGCTGCAGAGCACACGGAGAACCAGCGGACGATGATGGCGTCACCTGAACAACCATCGAGGATTCCAACCACAGACAATTGCAATTGAAGTTGGCGTCAACATGGACTCTGGCTGGATCGTTTGTTGATACGCTTGGTTCCTCATGCATCACTCTGTTCCGCCATGACATGCAACCAGGAGATCGCATAATTTTGGAACCCCCTGCACGTCACATATGTGACGAACTACTTTCCGAACCCATGCTAATCGGTGCTATCTTCCGTACCCCTTCTTTTGCTCGTATCATACCAACCCCAGAAAAACCCCGTTTCGTTTTTTTCTCTTCGGATGCCGCATTTCTTTTTGGCCCTCATCTTCTGGAAGCTTTTTCGATTTTCGGGTTCTGCTTTTCCTTTTTTTTTGCAAGTCGGAAAATTCATAGGAAATTACGTGTGCCTTAGCGAGCGCACTGGGAATTGGGCTCGGGATTTGGGAATTCCGGGATAAGCGAAACTTCGACGTGTCCTTTTCGTGTGTGTGAATGTTTTTGGTCGCGTCGGGGAAAACTCTCGGAATTTTGTGCGAATACGAATAGGCGTACGATTTTTTTTTCCCGCGTCGCTTTTTTGCGCGCGGATATGGTGATTTCAATTTTCAATTAGGATAGAAGCAAGATGTAACTGTTTCGGTGCCTTTTTCTCTCTTTTTTTACGGCGCCGCGCATGCAAAGCTTTCTCCTCTCTGTCCCCCGCATCGCTCCCTCCCTCGCTCCCTTCCCCTTCTCCCTCCTCTTTCTCTCTCCCCATAACTGTTTTCTTT
>BFEA01000144.1:476036-492921 GCA_003427395.1 Chara braunii | reverse complement strand
CTCTCCTCTCTCTCCTCTATCTTTGAAAGATGATGTTTCTCGGTGTTTGTCCCTCCCTTTGATGAGAATGAACCGGTGCGCTTTCTTGTGAGAAACAACTTCTTCCGGAACCCTTCCATTAGTTTCCTAGGTAATCCCCAGATGTCGAGGACTTGATCCTCTAGTCTTGTGAACGGTGGATGCGTGTGTACAATCCCCTTGATTGCTCTCTGACTTGTATACCCCCGTTTTTTTCACATCTTCCACACTGAATGCATGTATGGAGATGTGTCTTTTCGCATTGATTAGACAATAGACGTCGGGATTTTGTTCGAGAATGCAAGAGTGTTTAGATTTGTGGTTGTGAACGCACTGCGCATACCATCTGCCTTATGATGCACGACATCAGCAGCCCAGCCACCGGGCGGCCTTGAGAAACAACGCGCCGGGGACCAACGTTGTGTTGGCACACTAAAACTGAGTCGCGGGTCGGTCCCTTAGCCATATGCATGATCAAGCCGACGCGTGTTTTTTTTCTCTCCTCTCTCTCTCCTGTGTCAAAAAGGATTGATTGGGGGTTGTGTGAGGGTTTTCTGTTCTTGATGACGTCTCAAGATATTTGCGGTTGATTGCTATGTGGACTGACAAGCACCCTTCGATCGGGCGCCACCCTCCCGTATCTCCCATCTCAACACGATCTTTTCCCTACAGCGAGGAAAGGACACGTGTATGCGAGTGGGACGTACGAGAAGCTGTCGCACAAATCGGCGGGCAATATTACTTCCCTCCGGCCAACCGTTGTTCAGGGTTCATAGAAGCGGGGTTTGTCATTATCGATACGCACTTTCCACCCTACTCAATATTGTTGCCATTTAACGAGTTGATCGTCATTCCGTGGACGGCAGTGGCACCCCATTGGCCTCGAACCCTGTGCACGGAGTGCCAGCGCTTCGATTGCTACGAAGCCAAGGGTTTCCACTACCGAATACGAAGTGAAGACGAGCATAAGGAAGGAGCCACGCGGCTGAGACCATCCAAGTCAGACTCAGAACTGACCAGCGAACGACGTCGAGATTTGATGCGGAAACGAGACACGGGAAGCGTACCAAAGCCCTTCCACTCTAAACGACGGGCCGTAGCACGGTGGGAAGCCCGACAATACTTTTTGGATTGAATTTGGATTTTTTCTCTTTTCGCACCGTGCACGCGCGTGCATTTCGCGACGCGCGAAAGCAATCGACTTGCCTCATCGGACCAACACGGGGGATTTCAGTTCCATCCGTGTCCCCACACTCAATTTCCAAAAATCCTTGGCACACCCCATCTTGCTGTTTTTCTGGGCCTCTTTCCGCACGATTAACACTCCGAACGAAAGACAGCACAGGGCGATAAGGACAGGAATAGTCTACGGACTATATGAACACATACGGTTTAGGCTACCCACCCTCGGGTGGATCCAACCCAATTTAAAAAAAAAAAAAAAGAAACCTTTGCCACACAGCACCAACTGTCAGACATTTTCTGCCAAAAGATTTTTGGCCAACGCCCCCCCTCTCTATGCCACACAGCACTGTAGAATGGACGCACTTGTGAATGTAAGGGCCTAGCCACACAACTGTTTAAATGAAAAAAGAAAGAATGAATCTTCCCCAGAAAGTGGTAGGATGCATCCTTTGCTATTCATAGTAACGGATGCATCTTGCCAAGCTCTGCATGAAGATGCACTCTAAATTTTTTTTTTTTTTTTTAAAGGTAAGATATATTCTTCTCTCATCTATCTCATTTTTCTTGATAGTACACATCWATCTCATCCTCTCACTATTCTATATATAGTATGGGGGAACACCAACCAACCCCGATCCCTCCCCAGCCCACAGGGTAGGTTGGCACCACAGCTGTGGTGCCAGGGCAAGGCTGTACCAGTCCCTCATCATCGTGACGAGGGGTGGGCAGGCATTGCCGATGGGGGAAATCGGCGGTGCTAGTGCCGAGCAATGGCCAGTCACTGCACCTCCCCCTAAGCCCCCCCAACCCCACATAGGGGTGTCTAATGGCCAATATTTTCTCTGCATAGCAGCCAACAACATCAGCCAAGGTCCTGCCAATGTTTCGACAGTGGTGTGGCGAGGCCCTAAGACGGAAAAAGACGAACGCCCCCGAGGCCCTGAGACAAGCACTACGGTCTTCACCCGAATAGAAAGCTTCACCCTGATAGAAAGCCCGGGTACTGAAAATTGCACTAAATACGGCTATAATGACCGGGCGTTCTATTCGAGTGAAGAAGGGTAGTCCATCCCGACCTCACGCCCACTCACCGATGTGGAAGAGAAGTCGACGGCGCAGCAGAGGCTGGCTGGGGATTCAACAACTTTCGACAGCAGGTGTCCAGAAGCATTCTCTGACAACTTGCGAAGTCATTTTCTTCCCGTCTCCAATTTGGACAGCCTGTGTGGCGAAGACAAATTATCGAAAATCGTAGTTTCGACACTGGTGTGGCGAGGCCCTAAGTTCCTAACACGATGAGGATGCTTTGCGTTCGAGCACATAGACGGTGTAGACATGGTGAAGGTGCGCGGTGGTCGGGGGAGAGAAGGCTTCAGGGTCCTTGTCATGCCGCAGGCGACTATCACACCACCATTCGTAGACACCAGAACCAGGCTTGTCGTCTATTGTCCTCCCTCGTAGCGGTCGTGTGACCGTGGCAGGTCTACCATAGCCTCACGAAGAAAAAGCAAAGGAGTAGAAGAAGGCCTACCATAGCTAGTGGAGCGAAGGTGCTCGAGCTGTTGCCATATGAAATGGCTGGCGACTGTGAAAACTAGGCAGGGATCCCAAGCTGGGGCTGCACACACACACAGAGAGAGAGAGAGAGAGAGAGAGAGAGAGAGAGAGAGAGAGAGAGAGAGAGAGAGAGAGAGAGAGAGAGAAGAGAGAGAGAGAGGAAGAGAGGCAGTCTCTTTCAAGAGTGGCGGAGACGATGGGAAGTACCATGAGCATCGAAAAAGAGGGAAACAAAGAGGATGTTTTCCCAAGGCGTGAGGGAGATCCGACACGTGATCAGCAGACGGATCAAAGGCCTGATTACTTGCCGGCGTTGGCGCCAGAAACAGGAGAGGACTTCTTAAAGAATGATGCGGCCGAAAGTGAGAGTGCAGGCGTCGAGAGAGAAACAGAGGGCGTCTTCTTAGAGAGTGATGCGGAGAGAGACGTGGCAAACGCAGAGGAAAAAGGGGGTTCCTTCTTGTCAGAGAGGAGTGACACGGAGACATCTTCACAGCACAGTGATGATTCCACTCATAGACCTTGCACCTATCATGATCATGAGCATCCACCTTACGCATGTCATCAGCAGTGTAATCTGGAGGACAAGCGTGCTGATGACGTGGAAGTTGGGCATGATTGGGGAGATCTTGAACACGATGCTCTGGTACTCATCTTCAGCTTTCTTAGCTATGTTCAGCAGAGGATTCGTGTAGGTGCAGTCTGCAAGAGCTGGCATCGAGCGTCACTTGATCCCGGCTGCTGGAAGGAACCCGACGCCCGTCTCTGGTTTGGAGTGGGTGCCTGGCATTCGACTTCATGGCAGTCGGCTTCGTGGCGGATTGCCTCTTGTAAGAGTGCTGCTAGGACTGCGGTAATACGCGCCCAAGGGCAACTGATCAGCCTGTCCACGTGGGACTGCGACCCTGATGTTCTGGATCTCATCGGGAGGAACTGCCCCCTCCTTGAGCGATTGGACTTGCTCGTGCTTAGCCTTCATCGCCCGAGGATCAAGGCCGTTGATGCGATTGTTAATGGATGTCAGGGATTACGTGAGCTGTCAATCACGATGGCATGTGATGCGTGTGATGCGCCCTACCATCATGCTGAAGAGAAGTCCCCCGCTTTCGCTAGCTTCCTTCTCTTCCCAAGCTGACTTCTTTGTATCTTGTGGACACCCTGACTGATGATGGTGTGATTAGCGTAATTGGAGACAACCTTCCTAATTTGGAAAGTCTAACGCTGTCAGACGAACCAGAGATCACGGATGCAAGCTTGGGTCTCATTGGCCGAAAATTCCCGGGCTTGAAAACTCTAGAGGTTAAGTACTGCGACAATGTGACGACTTTGGGTTTAAACTCTCTGCAGACGGCAAGGCCAGAACTGCGAGTCATCGGCAATTGAATCGACGGCAGAACGACGTCAGAAAGTTATGCCAGTGAGTTGTGTTATCTGAGACTCGACTCCATTTGCATCTGATTCACATGAGTGAGAGACTCAGTCGTGTTTGCACTAACTGCCGTCTTTCCCCGACCACAACGCACCGTCATTTCGCTGTACCTGCCTGGAAATATAGCTTGTATGCATTCATTATCAGGGTGCGTTATGTTCGGGGGAACGCAGCCATCTCTTCTTGACGTATTCGAGTCGCGTTGCCCTATTTCCAGCACAGTGACTCTTCTTCTTTTTTTTTTTTTTTTTTTTTTTTTTGTGCTCGAGGAGGTATTCAACGTCCGTATGCACGCATGGCAAGTCCCGGAAGTTTCAAAGATAGTACTATGAACATTCTGCCTGATAGGTCCAGTCTGGACTGAGTCGTACATGAGAATGAATGAGATGTGATGGAGAACTTGAAGGGGTGGGGGGTGGGGGTGTGACGTTCAGGGTCCTCGGGCTTGCCATCCCGGATGATCGATGAGCCATATTCAATAGCTAAGGCCACACTCATACTGGGACTTTCTCGACACAGCTCTGGACGTGATTGCTGTGAGATGCATCCGACTCTTGCCGTCATTGCGGTCAGATACGTTGACAAAAGTGGTAGTGTGAGGCCTCTCTAAAGGGGGCGGCCAAGGGCCGGGAGGGGGGGGGTATGGGTGGAGTATTGTGTCCGAAGGAATTGCTTGCCTAGCGTGAGAGGGGAAAGGAAATCTGTGATGAAAAAAAAAAGAAAAAAGAATCTGTGCTGTGGAAATTCGAAACCGTGAGTTTTGCTGACGGATCGAGAAACCTTAGCGGGGGGTGTAAGAAGTAACGAAAAAAAAAAAAAAAAAAAAAAGTACGAAAAAGGTAAATGAGGGTTGGTTGACATGGGAGTAGCAGACGAAGGGCCTCGCTGCACTACTCTCGAAATGTGCAAAACGAGAGTGAATCTTCCGCTAGAATATCGAGAGATACACGGCCATAATTTTTGTTTTTTGTGCGTGTCGAGAGTAGTGCAGCGAGACCCGAAGCCTTGACGAGAGTGAGAGATCGATTTAAGGCTGCCAGGTGAATTAAGAGTCACCGACACAGGCTTGGCTTAAACAATGGCGGGAAATTGATGCACTTGAAAACTTCGCGCCAGGTATAAGGCGCCAAAAATCTGACCCGTCCGGATTTTAACTCCTTCGGCTGTTCCTTGGGGTCTACGGCCGAGTGTTCTGGCGGCATATGATATAATTATAACTCGTTTTTGTTGCTCTACTGAAATTACCCCTCAGATTATTGAGAACCTTGGCAATTGATCTTTTGACGGCCTTCGTTTATATTGGAGGATGAGGCGTATAAAGTAATTAAGGGAGAGGGAGGGAGGGACTATGCGTGAGAAGGAATTGTTCGCGGGGGAGAGGGGCGTACAAGTCAGGTATGAGAGGGAAGGAAGTGATCAGCGAATGTGAGAGTCCAGGGGAAAACCGTGATGATGTGCAATCCGACGGTGCGTTAGACTATGGTACGCTTCATGTCATTCACTGATCTAACTAAACTACTGACAAAAGTGACCACAATTAAGATAACCACAGTCAGAGTATCAAACAGAAAACCCCAAGAAGCATCAAACATTTCTGACAAAATCCATGGTGCGAATTTGATATAACAAGCACTGGCTCCCAGTGCAACCTCATAAAAAGCTATGAAACACAGACCTGGCTTTCTTTGTTTTTTCCAAAGGTAAATGTTTTTTCCAAGGGTATATTTCAAGAATAGCCGGTTCACCTGTTCCCCGCCATCGGCAATGCCTGATCACCCTGCATCATCGTGACGAGGGGCTGATAAAAGCCTTGCTCTCGCACCACTGCTGTGGTGCAAACCTGCCCCGTGGGCTGGGGAGTTTACGTAACTCGACAAAATGACTCCATAACTTCCGGCCCGGGGCTAGGTCCCACTTATATTGACCGTAGATAGCAAAGATCAACGGCCAGATTCTCGTAATCCGTGCAAGTGGGACCTTGTCCCGGAGAAGGAGTGCTTTGCTTTTATATATTTGGGTTCGAGCAGCATTTCCGTTGGGGAGAGTTCCAGGTGTCGTGGGTGTTGCCCCGATTATTCATAGAGTAGCAGCTGAGATAGACGCAGAATTAAGTCGTGTACCAGCAGTTAATATACATAGAATCATAGATAGATTGAGAGAAGAACATAGATTATTTATAAAAAAAAAGGGAAAAAGGGGGGGTTCTCTGTAGCTTCACAGTAAAAATAGTGGCGGGTCCCAAGTTTCGTTGCAAAAATACGTCCTTGGTTGCAGGTTTAGAGGTCCCAGTGGCTGCATAGCAAAAATATTTGCGGACGGGGTCCCACTTCCGTTGCAAAAACACATCTTTCGGACCCGGACAACATTTCCGCTGGGAAACTTTGAAAATGCGCTCAGCAATTGCCGCCTTTTTTTTGGAAGGGTAAGTTTCAAAAATAGCGCCTTGGGTGGTGCAGTTACCCGTGCACACCGTCAATGTGAAGATGACAAGACGAGACTGAATGGAAGAACCAACTGGCCTAGCTCAGTTGATACGCCCTTCTTGAACTGTTGAAATACAGACCTGCTCTGAAGTATCTGCAGGTGGCTGGCTGGGATTAGATCTGTGCCTGCTGTCTGCGACCCAGCAGCTGGGCTACAGTGCATTCGCCTACTAGGGTCAGGCACCCCTTGGGGGGATGGGCCAATAAATTGTACCCGTTGGGGGTAGGCCGTTCTTCATGAGAACGGAAGGGCTGCTCGCAGCACCTTAGGGGGACTAAGGGTGATGCCTGTGTGACCGGGTACAGCATAGGTCTACCCTTGCGGATGCTCTCAGCCATTAACCCTGAGATGAGGTGGGTTGGTACCTGCGCTCTTGAGCTGAAATGCCAATTGCCCCCTACCTTGAACATGTACAATTCTTGAAAAAAAAAAAAAATACAGACCTGAGTTCGGGACTCCAGAGGAGTAAAATACCAGAATGCTGAATTACCTAGGGCTGATCACTTCGATGATGATATCTCAAGGCTGTCGCCCTAAGCAAAAAAGTAAAAATGATGATGATGATTGGCACCAGGTGGAGTAGCCTCGGGCTGTATTATGTCATCCTGATGCTCCGTCATTTAACCCCTCCCTCCTCTTCACCTCAAACAGGACCATGCCCACAGTGCAGAATGTATAGTGCTTTTGTTTCCCCTTCCGTTCCTGTTCTCTTTTTTCTTTTTTCTTCCCCCCTCCTCCTTCTGCCTGCACATGGCTCGAACAACACACCTTTCGTCTCGCCTCCCAATACAAGGTGAAGCAATGGATTGATTGCTGATTGCTTCCCCTTGGTTGGGAAGGCTGGGCAAGGGTGGGGAACTTAACTGCTTGGGGAATTAAATGGGGAAAAGTTATAAATTCCCCGGCAGCAAAACCCTGTATTCATTAGCCCCCACAGCTGTAAAACACTTTCAAGCATGACATGAAAAGTGATTTTGGGCCCTGTCCGACTGTTTGGGGACAAATCAATACAATGGTTTTGTCGCAGGGCAGTTTAAAAAGTTTTCCCAATTAAATAGGTCGGTTTGGTTCTGATCTCCTGAGTGCAATGTTTGCAGTGGCATCTGCTTCGCTCTCAACGCTCTGGCCATGCTACTAGGAAAGCACGGACGGAACTAGCCGACATTACCACTAGGTTCAGACTTCAAGAGCATCAACATATGCGCTCTGGTGCCTTTTTCTGTACATGCACATAGCATTAGTGAGCGCGAGGTTTGTCGGCGACAACCTGATGTTTGGTACCGTCCTCACTCCTATAGTATGCACAGTCATAACAGCCATATTTGGGGACAATGTTTGGCCGTGTGTTCTATCCAGGTGAAGTTCTTCTCACTACCAGTGGAAGAAAAGGGGAGCGTGTGATGTGTAACCTCACACCCCGCACGCGGTCCCGTACCCGCGAATGCTGGTCAGAGTAATTGGGGGTGTGGCCGCGGATTTTTCGCCGGTGGGGTTGAATCGCCCGGGCGGAACGGGGGATTCTTGTTTCGTACCGAGGTGGGTCTTGAATTTGGGCCACGTCAATGGCAAAAGAGAGAGAGACCAGGGAAGGAAAAGAGGTTATTTCGAGACGACAGGTTTTATCCGGTTTTCAAAAACGTGCACTCGATTGGCAGGGCTGTGCTACCTGGCCGACCATGAACAAAACCAGAAGGAAAAGAAAAGGGGCCGTGGGAAGCGGAATTCACGACTCCTTTCACACTAGGTTCATGCTCACTCGGTGGCGGAAGGCCCCCAAAGGCACAGAGCTTTCATGCCTCCGTGTGAGATTCATCAAGTCTGCGTTGGCGTCCTGGGGCAGCGTCGCTTAGTGTAGGCTGGGATGGGAGAACCCAGGCCTTGAAGTTAGCTGGGAGCGCACCCGCATTGCGGGAGAGTTCAGGGAATCGAGCCGCACCTTCGTATCCCAGTACTAATCTTCGCCAGGAACACGAATCTCCCTGGCGATACCAGTTGCAGTTAAACCGAGGCTGCCTCGTGGCGTGGCTAGCGGACCAGGGTTACACTGTCAGATCAGTGTAGGGAAGGATTAGGGAAGGGGAAGAGAACCGGTCAATCAACACAAACTCACTCCCTCCTATGTGGCAGGCCCTGGCGGGGTTATGCAAATGAATCTGCTCGGTTCGTCGCAGAGTGTTTCGTACATCCACATCGCAGTACAGGCTATCGTCGTCTGCGATCGGAAAGGACAGTAGCACGCAGCGATGGACCGATGCGAAGGAGGAACACGGGCAATGGCCCACACTCACGTTCGACGAGACGAACACTGACTCCATACAAGATCAATGGGACCTGCCTTACCCTCTCTCTCTCTCTCTCTCTCTCTCTCTCTCTCTCTCTCTCTCTCTCTCTCTCTCTCTCTGTCTCTCTCTCTCTCTCTCTCTCTCTCTCTCTCTGCGCCAGTCCGAACGAGGGCTCAGAGAGTCGACGTCGCGACCGCCGTTTAGTTATTAAGACGAGTGTGACCTCAGTCGAGTCGCGGAGATATTAGCCGCGTTGTGGGGACGTGGGCGACTGATATCCCCGGTTGTCGAGTGTGAGTCGTGGGGCGGAACCAGCCTAATTGACCCTGATCTCCGCGCGCACAAAGGGAGAGCAAGAAAAGAGTTTAGCGGCGATCCCCACACATACACATGGTGTTGGGATCAGTAAGGGGTCGGGGAAGGGAGGGAAATCCAACACACTCATGCATCAACACCGAGCGTTCCCCAGAATTGCGCCTGTAGCGCCTACACATCTGCTCATTCATCTATCTTGGACAGGAAGACATTCAACATCCATAGACTCTTGCACCACGACATGCATACAACAGAATACCCATACTTCGGGACTTTGCACACATCACACTTGGACAAAGCAGCAATGGAGATAAAAGCCAGTCCCTCGCTATTCAAAATTTCACACACAGCTCGCCTGCCTCAGGCGCAGCCCCCAATCAATCCGACCTCCCACCAACCATAGCCACAAGGCCCTGCCGCGGGCAGCGTTCGATCTCCACCACCGCTCCGTCACTCCGACTGTCTCACCCCAAGTCTTCTCCTAAGCCTGTCCCACGTTGTCACTCCGCCCGTCACTTGGGCACATCAAGCCTGTTCGACGCCACGGACTTCACGCATAGCTTGCGCAGCATTGCAATCGAGATAAAAGATTTGGAGAGGAAGGGACTATGAGAATTCATAGCGCAGAAGGCGGCAGGGTGTTAATGCGAGGTGCGGGTAGCAAGGGGTGTAGATGAACAGGACAAAAGAAACGCAGAGATTCTAGGAGGATCGAAACAGGCGAGTCGAGAGTTCTGTGTAATTGGGATGGTCGTTCAAGTGAAGCGTGTGACGAACTACTTCCCGAACCCGTGCTATCTTTCGTACCCCTTTGGTTTGAATTTTTCTTGTATCATACCGCGTTTTGTTTTCTTGATTTCGGGCGCCGCGTTTTGGGCCCCCATCTTCCGGAAGCTTTTGTGATTCTTTGGTTCTACTTTTTCTTTTGCAATTCGGGAAATACATAGGAATCTACGCGCGCCTTAGCGAGCGTACTGGGAATTGGGGCCGACAGTTGGGAATTCCGGGATAAGCGGAACTTCGACGTGTCCTTTTTGTGTGTGAATGTTCTCAGTCGCGTTGGGAAAAACTCTCGGAATTTTGTGAGGATACGAATAGGCGTAGGACTTTCTTTTCCCGCGTCGTCCTTTTCGCGTGCGGATATGGTGATTTCAATTTTGAATTGGTTTAGGACATAGGCAAGCTGTAACTGTTTTGGTGCCTTTTTCTTTTTCTTTTTGTTGACGGCGCCACGCATGCGAAGCTTTCTTCTCCCCCCCCCCCCGCTCTGTTTCCCGCATCGTTCTCTCCCACGCTCTTTCCTCCTTCCTCCTTTTCATCCTCCCTTCTCGCAACTGTTTTCCCTCTCTCTCTCCCGCTCTGATCGGTTGCGTGCCCATTTCCCTTTCTTGATCATCTGAATCTTGGACCCGTCTTGCGCTACTTCTCGCGCCCTTTTTTTTTTCGCCTTCCGAACGTGACTCGGAAGCCCGGTCGATCCTTCGATTACTCTCGCCCACCAATCAGATGCATGGTACGATAGGATCTGCCTATTGTGCGACGAATCTGATTGACGAAGCTCAGAGTCCTGAAGGATCAACATGGCTTCCGTAGCGCGCTCCTCGCCAAGTCTTCTCCTCCTGCTTCTTTTCTTACACTTCAATTTTCCCCCTGCCTTCTCTCTCCCTTGCCCCCCTTCTCGCCACTATAAATTCCACAAACGCGCCCACAAATCTCTCTTACGTTCTCGACTCCCAAGCCAGCTTCCAGGAAGCAGTGGCTAGGCAGAGTGTTTGGTGCGAGTCGAAAAGTCCGGTCGGGCTGGCGATAGGCTGACCGGTTGCGCGCTTGATCGCCACGACGGACTGTGGGATCTGGGCGGACCGCGTCGAGTTTACGTCGGCGGGGTGACGATCGCAGTGGTGGAAGTTAGCACGCGACGGCCGGGATCGTCGGTGCGGGTATAAGGATCGATGATTGGAGTTGAATGGGTGGTTGGCCCGGGGCCATATTAAATTCACGACGAATGCGCCTGTGTTATTGCGGAATCTTTATCTCTGCGTGAGTGTATGGCGGCAACGCCGAACTTTCTCGTTTCGGATCCTGTCATCTCCTATCTCAAAATTTCTCCCTCGTCTCTCTCTCTCTCTCTCCTCTACCTTTGAATGACGATGTGTCTTGATGCTTGTCCCTCTCATGAATGGGAATGAATTTGTGTGCTCTCCTGTGTGAAGGAACTTCTTTCGAAACTCTTCCATTAGTTTCCTGGGTAATCCCCGGATGTCGAGGAATTGATCCTCTTGTCTTGTAAACGGTGGATGCGTGTGTACAATTCTCTCGGTTGATTTTTGACCTGTGCACCCCTGTCGTTTTCGCTCCTTCCGCAGTGAATGTATGTATGGAGATGCTTGCCTTTTCGTGTTGATTAGACGCAGCACTTGGCGGGATTTTGTTCGAGAATGCAAGAGTGTTTAGATCTGTAGTTCTGAATGCACTGCGCAGGTCATCTGCCTTATGCTGCACAACATCTGCAACCGATCTACAGGGCAGCCTCGAGAAACAAGGCGCCTTGGACCAACGCCGCGGTGGCTTACTAAACTTGAGTCGCGGGTCGGTCCCTCAGTTACATGCATGATCCAGTTGATGAGTGTTTTCTCTCTCCCTGTCGTGTCGAAAAGAATTGATTGGTGGTTGTGCGGGTGTTTTTCCTTGATGACGTATCGGGATTTTTGCAATTGATTGACATGTGGACTGACAAACGCCCTTCGATCAGGCGTCAGCCTCCCGTATCTCCCGTATCAACGCGACCTTTTCCTTACGACGAGGAAAGGACACGTGTATGTGAGTGGGACGTACGAGAAGCTGTCGCACGGATCAGCGGACGATATTACTTCCCTCCGGAAAATCGTTGTTCAGGGTTCGTAGAGGTTGGGTTTGTCATTATCGATACACACTTTCCACCTTACTCGATATTGTTGCAATTTAACAAGTTGATTGTCATCCCGTGGATGGCAATAGAACCCCACAGGCCTCGCACTCTATGCACCGAGTGTCAGCGCTTTGAGCGCTACGAATCCAAGGGTTTCCACTACTGCGTACGGAGTGCAGACGAACACAGAGAAAGAGCCACATGACTGAGGCCCTCCACGTCGGACTCAGAACTGACTGGTGAACGACGTCGGGACTTAATACGAAGACGAGACACGCGATTGGGGGCATTGGGCTTCAGACACATAGCCCTACACGCCCAAACACGAAGACAAAAAAAATAAAATAAAATTTGACCCCCCTCTACGAGTCCCCAAACCTATTCGGAAGCCCTTCAAACCACTACAAACCCCAGATCCCCCTTCCTTTATCTGCCTCATCCTATCGTTCACCCCATCCTACCGTCCTTAAACCTACCCTGAAGTATGTTTGTGTTTGTAAGTCAGTGTGTGTGTGTGTGCGTGCATGCATGTTTGTGTTAATGTGTTGTGTGTCTGTCTATGTGTGTCTGTGTATGTGTGTGTGCCTTTTTTTCATTTTTTTAAATTGTTTTTATGTTTTTGATTTTTTTTTAAATACATGAAATTTCAACAAAAAAAAAAACACTCATTTATTTTTTCCCATTGTGTTTATGTTTTTGATTTTTTTTTTTAAGTCAAAAAATAAAAATAAAAATATATACAATCCCCATATTTTTTATTTTATTTTTCAGATGATTTTTAGCCCATAAAAAAATGTTCACAGACCCCGTTGTAACCCATCTAACATGCTGTTAACCGGGATTGAACACAACTTCAACGCGCGTTGAATCTTTCAATGCAGAACCCGCGTTGGATTTATTTTCGGACACATAGTCTATACCATTCTCGGTACTCTCGGCTCATTGAGCCAGACTCAGTGCCCTTTGAACTGCTTGGAAATCTCCAGATCCAGGGCCAAGGGAATTTTTTTTTTTTTTTACTTCTTGGAAACCTTGAGACCTAGACCAGGCTCACACCCAAGCCCAGACTCTGACTCAGAGTTTTTTTTTTGGGGGGGGGAAGTGCACATGTCCAGGCCCACGCTTGAAGCTTAGGCCCTGGGCAAGATTCAGGCCCATAACAAAGGTCGAGGCCCACACCCAAAAGCCTAGGATTCAACCCATAACTCTCTATGAGACGATACTCTATGATAATGTACTCTACGACACTCTACTCTACCATACTCTTCTCTACGATACTCTACTCTACGGTACTATAGGCTCCTTTACTCTACTATACTCTAATTTCCACTACCCTATTTCTTACTACTTTGCTCTACTATGCTCTACTCTACTCTACTCTACTATATTTTACTCTACTTTACTTTATTCTACTCCACTTTACTCTAGTCTACTCCACTTTACTCTACTCTACTTCACTCTACTTTACTTTACTTCACTCTACTTTACTGTACTGTACTCTACTCTACTTTGCTGTAATCTATTCTACTCTACTCTACTTTACTCTACTCTATTTTATTCTACATTATTCTACTATACTCTACTCGACTTTATTCTACTCTACTCTACTCTACTTCTATATTATTTTTTGCTCTTTTTTGCTCTTCTCTTCTCAATTCTTCTCTACTCTTCTCTTCTCTTTTTTACTCGTTTCTACTCTGCTCTACTCTGCTTTACTCGGCTCTATTGCGCTTTACTCTTCTTTTTTATTTCCTACTCTTCTCTTCCGTACTGTACTCTTATCTATTATGTTTTTCCTTATTCTACTCTTTCGTACTCTACGCGTCTTTACTCTTCTCTTCACTACTCATGCCTTCCTTATGTTTCTCTTCCCTATGGTTCTCTTCACTTCACTCTCCTTCACCCCACTCTCTTCCACTCCATTCCACTTCAGTCCACTCAGAGTCTACTCCACTCCTCTTCATTCTACTTTTCTCTCCTCCACTCCACTCTCCTCAACTCCACTCCATTCCACTTACTTCACTCCACTCCACTCCACTCACTTCACTCCACTCCTCTCTTATTTGCTCTACTCCACTCTACTCTACTATACTCGACTCGACTCGACACGACTCGAGTCTACTCTACTCTACTTTATGCTACAGTACTCTAAGTTATGCTACTCTAGTCTACTCTACTCGACTAATATCTATCTACTGTACTTTACTCTACTCTTTTGTACTCTACTGTATTGTACTATATGCTACGATACTCTTAATATCTACTCACTCTACTCTACTCTACTCTACTCTACTTTACTTTACTCCACTCTACCCTACTCTACTCTACTCTACTTTATTTTACTTGTCTCTACCCTACTCTAATGTATTATACTCTACCCTACTTTATGCTACTTTACTTTTCTCTATTATACTTTACTCTGCATCACTCTATTTTCCCTACTCTTTTCGACTTCATTTTTCTCTCCAATCTGTGCTCATCTCTTTCCTATGCTTCTCTACTCTATTGTGACATCCACCTACTTTATACTTCCCTTCCAATTTACTCTACTCTTCTCTGCTTTGCTATGTTTTACACTACTTTGCTATATTATGCTATGATCTACTCTGCTCTACCTTGCTCTTAAAGTTCCTACTCTGCTCTTCTGTACTTTTCTCTTTTCTAATTTGTTTTTACCTTCTCTACTTTTCTCTTCACTACATTTCCCTTCCCTATACTTCTATACTCCGCACTTTTGTTCTCTATGCTTCCCTGGTGTGTTTTGTTCTACTATGTTTTTTTCTACTCTACATTATTCAGCTCTGATTTCCTTTCATCTCCTTTGCTCTGCTCTACACTCCTCCACTTTGCGCTTGACTTCACTCTCCTTTACACTACCCCACCCTTCTCTGCTCTACTCGACTTTCCTCATATTCATTCTCCTTCATTTCACTCTACTCCACTCCACTCCACTCCACTCTCAGCTCCACTTCACTCCACTCCACTCCATTCCACTCCACTCCACTCCACTCCACGTGAATCCCCTCAACCTCATTCCACTGCACTTGATTCCACTCTACTCCACTCTACTGCACTTCACTTTGCTTCATTCTACTTTGCTCCAGTCCACTCTACTCCACTGTATTTTACTCCACTCCACTTCACTTTACTTTACTTTAGTCCACTCCACTCCACTCCGCTCTGCTTCACCTCACTCTCCTTCACTCTATTATACTTTACTCTACTCTCCTCCACTTTACGCTTTCTTACTCGTTTATACTTTACACTTCCCACTCCACTCGACTCGACTCGATTCCACTCCACTAAAATTCACTCAACTCCACTCAAATTCACTCAACTCCACTCCACTTCATTTTATTCTTGTCTACTCTATTATACTATACTCTATTGTACCTACTTTGCCTATACTACTCTACTGTTCTCTACTCCACTCTACGCTTCCCTACTCTTCTCTACTCTTCTTCTCCCTACGCTACTCTGCTCTTCTCTACTCCACTCTAGTCTCCCTATTCTTCTCTATTGTACTCTTTTCAACTCTTCTCTTCCCTACGCTTCTCTTCCCTATGCGTTTCACCACTCCACTTCACTCGCCTCCACTCCATTTCACTCCACTCCACTCCACTCCACTCCACTCCAATCCAATCCAGTCCAATCCACTCTTCTCTACTCTACTCCACTCCACGCCACTCCACTCCACTCCACTCCACTCCACTTCACTCCGCTCCACTACATTTCATTCCACTCCACTCCATTTCACTCCGCTCCACTCCACTTCACTCCACTCCAATTCATTCCACTCCATTCTAATCCAATCCAATCCAAACCAATCCAATCCACTCTTCTCTACTTCACTCCACTTCACTGAGTCCACTCCACTCTACTCCACTCCACTTTAGTTTTCTCTACTCTACTCTAGTACACTTGACTTTACTCGACTGTAGTCGAGTGTACTCGATTTGACTCGATTCGACTCGACGGTACTTAGAGTCTACTCTACTCTACTCTAGTTTGTTTTACACTACTCTACTCTACTTTACTCTACTCATCTTTACTCATCTCTACTCGATTGTACACTATGCTACGATACTCTGATCTACTCACTCTTTTGTACTGCACTCTTTCCTACTTTACTCTACTCTACTCTACGCTATTGTACTCTACTCTAGGATATTTTTTCTCTGTGGCACTCTAATCTACTCTACTTTACTCTACTCTACTTTAATCTACTTTACTCAACTCAACTCTACTCTACTGTACTCTGTTATTCTTGACTCTACGCTTTTCTACTCATCTCTTCCCTAGTTTATTTTCTCTACTCTTCTCTAATCTACGCCTTTCTACTCTGCTCTACTCCACTTTGCTATTCTCTGTTATTCTCTGCTCTACACCATTTTTCTCAGATGTCCTCTGGTATGCTCTGCTCTGCTTTACACTCCTTCACTTTGGTCTGCTTCACTCGGCCTTACACTACTTCACTCTCCTCTACTCTACTTCACTTTCCTCCCCCCCTCTCTCGTACATTCTTCTCCACTCGACTCCACTCTACTCCACTCCACTCGACTCGACTCCGCTTCACCCGACTCGACTCCACTCCGCTCCACTTGACTCCACTCCACTACTCCACGGTTATCACGCAGGTAGGTCCGCGGCCCAAACAAGGGTAGCCATTTCACCCTCGGACCCCTATCGCGGGGCTATGCGACCCCC
>BFEA01000144.1:462256-473741 GCA_003427395.1 Chara braunii | reverse complement strand
CACTCCACTCTACTCCACTCTACTCCACTCTACTCTACTCTACTTTACTCCCCTCGATTGCACTCGACTCCAGTCAACTCCACTCCACTCCACTTTACTCCACTCTACTCTACTCCACTCTACTCCACTCCACTCCACTCTACTCCACTCTACTTCACTCAACTCCACTTTACTTCACTCTACTCCACTCTACTCCACTCTTATCCACGTTACTCCTCTCCCCTCTACTTCACTACACTCTACTCCACTCTACTGCACTCCACTCCATTTCACTCTTCTCCACTCCACTTCACTCCACTTTACTCGACTCTACTCTATTCTACTCCAATCCACTCTGCTCCTCCATTCTCCTTTACTCCACTCCATTCCACTCTGCTCCTCCATTCTCCTTTACTCCACTCCATTCCTCTCCACTACACTCCACTAAACTCTACTCCACTCCACTTCACTCGTCTCCACTCCACTCCAGTCAAGTCCACTCCACTTCACTCCACTCTACTTTACTCTACTCTACTCTACTCTACTCCACTCGACTAATCTGGGCTCTACTCTACTCTACTCTATGCTACACTATTCTACTCTTCGCTACTCTACTTTGCTATACTCAAGTTTGTTTTACTTTATTTTAAATGAAGTATACTCTACTGTGCTTTACTCTTCTCTTCTCTACTCCTCTTTGCTCTACTCTACTCCACCTTGATCCTCTCAACTCTCCTCCTCTCCACTCTCCTCCTATTCAATCTACTTCAGTCCACTCAAGTGCACTCCACCCCACTCCAAACCACTCCACTCTACTCCACTCCACTCTTCTTCACTTCACTCCACTCCACTCGCCTTTACTCCACTCTCGTCCGCTCCACCCACCTCCACTCAACTCCACTCCACCGCACTCTGCTCCACCGCACTTTGCTTCATTGCACTCTGCTTCACTCCGCTCTGTTCCACTCCACCGCACTCCACTCCACTCTACTCCACTAGACTCAACTCTTCTCCGCTTCACTCCACTCGGCTCAACTCCTCTCCACTCCACTCCTCTCCTCCCTCCTCCACTTCTCTTGGCTCCTCTCTGCTCCCCTTCATCTTCACTCAACGCACTTCACTCCACTCTATTGTACTTCACTCCACTCCACTTCACTGTATGCTACGCTATTGTACACTATTTTGTACTTCGTTATACTGTATTCTACTCTGCTCTACTTATTTGTACTCATTTGTACTCTACTCTACTCTTTTGTACTTTACTATACTCTATGCTACGATACTCGAATCTAATCATTGTAGTTTACTCAACTGAGTCAACTCAACTCGACTGGACTCTACTCTACATGGGGAGTAGGGAGGACAAGGACTATGACAATGACGGACGGGGGAGGAACGAGGGAAGAGGAGGGAAGAGGAGGGAAGAGGAGTAGGGGGGACATTTGATTCGTCATCATATACCACCTATCCAACAAACAAGTAAACGAAAGTCTCCGCAGATGGGCAGTTAAAACAGGTATCTGCAATTGCCACCCTCGGGGGTCATACGCAGTGTGTCACCGTCGTTGCTTGGTCTGATCCACAGACAATCTACTCAGGTTCCTGGGACCATTCCATCTGGTCGTGGGATGTAGAGATGCACACAACCACACGAATTTTGACAGGTATGACAGGTAGCAAAGACATTCACTTCTTAAGCGTTCAAGATGATGATGCATCTTCTCTCATTGTGACCGGTGGTTTGGACAATGTGTTGAGAATTTGGGATCCTCGCGCCTCCGATACTGCTGCTCCTGTGATGCAATTGTCATCACACAAGAATTGGATAACAGTTGTAAAATGGTCGACAAAGTCAGAGAACCTCCTCTTGTCAGCATCGCATGACAACACTGTCAAGATCTGGGACAGGCGCAGCAAGATACCGTTGCACACAGTAACCGATCACAATGACAAGGTTCTTTGCGTCGACTGGTGTGGAAAGGAGCTGATTGCGAGTGGGGGAGCAAACCGTTGTCTATACATACATGCATTGTCATCATTTCATGTTTAGCAGATGACCATTTTTGGGGAGAGAAGGCTTCAGAATGACGTTTTGCCTCGGACTTTTGCAGGAAGATGTTGAGTTCATCCTTGTGTGGATGTTAGTTGCGGCTTTTAGTAATGTTCATCACCATTGCCTTTCAAAACACACACACACGCGCGCGCACACACACACACACACACACACACACACACACACGCGCGCGCGGGCGCGCGCGCGCGCGTGCATAGGAGATGACGACAAGAAGATGGCCATGGTGATGGTTAGGAGTCTACAATCGAGGAGGAGGAGGAGAGGGAAGGGTGACGAGGAGAAAGTTGGTGGAGGGAGAACGAGGGGAGATGACGACAAGAAGACGGCCATGGTGATGGTTAGGAGTCGACAATCAAGGAGGAGGAGAGGGAGGGGTGACGAGGAGAAAGATGGAGGAGGGAGAACGAGGGAAGAGGAGGGAAGAGGAGTAGGGAGGACAAGGACTACGACGATGGACGAGGATAGAGGATGGAGGCTGGAGGAGAAGAGAGGAGAGGGACGAGCATGGATGGAGGAGGAGGGAGGAGGGCAATGAGCATGGGTGGAGGAGGAAGGAGCAGCGATCCATGGACCGGCGAGCTTGAAGACTGACTGCTGCACCATTTTTCCGTGGCGGCTCCTGAAATACCTACCGTTTTCGAGTTCGAATTCCTGCCGCCACTGCTGCAAGGGCATCACAGAAAGATGTGTGCCTCTCGTGAGGGCATTTCAAGGACGGACAGACGAAATGCCACCAGCTGTCCAGTAAGGGCATATTGGAAAGTTATGCCCCATGCTGACAGGGGCCTGCAGAAAATTTCAGAGGCCGGAGGGGCATAACAGGGTAAGTCGGCCTTCACAGGGGCACGCTGCAAATAAACGCAAACTTCAGGGGCATTTCGAAAAAATTCCCAGAAAAAAAGAATAAAATCTTCTTTTCCTTTTTTTTTTTCAGGCTTTTTTAATTGTCATTATAGTATTACGGGGAAACCCGTAGTAGCCACATCCGTGCTCAAACCTCCAACGAGGGAGCATGCGGGAGCTGCACCCACCAGTAGGTGCGATATCTGCTACAGCAGGTGGGCGATACAGGCCGGTAGCATCAGGACCGAGCTTCTTTGATGGGCCAGTCACTGTGCCTCCCCTCCGGTCCTCTCCCCCTATGAACATCAGCAGTATCTGCTCAATGCCACTCGGGGGAACCCCTATGAACATCAGCAGTCTCTGCTCAATGCCACTCGGGGGTCCAACGGCATATCTCTAGGTGGCGGGGGCCAAGCTTGCCGAGGAAGGTACAGCACCGTCTACCCAAAAAACAAAAAACATTTATCTGTGTCGTTCCAATTTTAACGACATCGAGAGAGTGATGAAGCTCTCGCTACAACATCGAGAGATACACCGCAAAGAAAGAAAAAAAAAAAAAAAAAAAAAAAAAAAAAAAAACCGCCATAATTTGTCTTATGTGCATGCGATGAGTAGTGGAGCGAGACCCCAGGTCTAGAGTCTATCCCCAACCACAACACACTGTGATGAGCGAATATATGCTATGGATTCGGGGGAGAGAACTCGAGCACATAGATGCAGTGCTCATGGTGAAGGTGCCTTGTATTCGGGGGCAAGGTCCCACTTGCGCAAAATAGGAGATTTCGGCCGTTGATCTTTGCTATCTACGGTCAGTATCTCTTAATTCATGCAAGTGGGACCTAGCCCGGGGGGAGAAGGCAGCAGGGTTCTTGTCATCCCGCAAGCGACTATGACATCGCCATTCATAGACACCAGAACCAGGCTTGTCCATTTTCCTCCCTCGTAGTTGTCGTCCCACCGTAGCAGGCATACCATAGCCTCAAGAAGAAAAAGAAAAGTAGCAGAACGCCTTCCGTAGGTGCTCGTTCTGCAGCGACGGTGCTCGAGCAGTTCCCATGTAAAACGGTGGGCGACTGCAGAAACTAGGTAGGGTCCGAGCCTGGGGCTGCAGAAGGGACGCAACCTCCGAAAAGGCAGAGCTGGAGAGAGAGAGAGAGAGAGAGAGAGAGAGAGAGAGAGAGAGAGAGAGAGAGAGAGGACGCATCGTCCGCTTATCACTCTTTTGATGAGATTGTGTTGCTCAGTGAGGCAGAGGGCAAGCAATAAGCAGGACTGCAGGGGAGGAGGGGGAGGGGGAGGGGGAGGGGAAGGGGGGGGGGGACGAGGAAAGAGAGAAACAGAGGGAGGGAGGGTGGAGGGAGAGTTGGAGAGAGAGAGAGAGAGAGAAAGTAGGGAAAGACGAAGAAAGAGCGGCAGTCTCTTTCGAAGAGTGGCGGAGACGATGGAAAGTACCATCGGTATCGAAAAGGAGAGAAACACAGAGGATGTTTCCCTAAGGCGTGAGGGAGATCCGACACGTGATCAGCAGACGGATCAAAGGCCTGATTACTTGCCGGCGTTGCCGCCAGAGAGAGGAGAGATGTTCTTCAAGAATGATGCGGCCAAGAGTGAGAGTGCAGGCGTCGAGAGAGAAACAGAGGGCGTCTTCTTAGAGAGTGATGCGGAGAGAGACGTGGCAAACGCAGAGGAAAAAGGGGGTGCCTTCTTGTCAGAGAGGAGTGACACGGAGACATCCCCACAGCACAGTGATGATTCCTCTCATAGACCTAGCACCTCTCATGATCACCATCCACCTTACACATGTCATGATCAGTGTGATCTTAAGGACAAACGTGCTGATGACGTGGGAGTTGGGCATGATTCGAGAGATCTCTGCTTATTACAGAGTGACACGGAGACACCTCCACAGCACAGAGATGATTCCACTCATAGACCTTGCACCGATCATCATCAGCATCATCAGTGGCACGTGGAGGACAAGCATGCCAATGAAGTGGGAGTTGGGCATGATTTGAGAGATCTCGACTTGTCAGAGCGTGACACGGAGACGCCTCCACCACACAGAGGTGATGCTTCTCCCAGACCTTGCACCGATCATCATCAGCATCCACCTCACACACGTCATCAAGAGTGTAATCTTGAGGACAAACGTGCTGATGACGTGGCAGTTGGGCATGATTGGAGAGAGCTTGAACACGATGCTCTAGTGCACATCTTCAGCTTTCTTAGCTTTGTTCAGCAGAAGATTCATGTAGGCGCAGTCTGCAAGAGCTGGCATCGAGCGTCACTTGATCCGTGCTGCTGGAAGGAAGCGGACGCCTTTGTCCCGAGTTTCTGGCGGTCGGACTCCACTAAGAGAGCTGCTACGGCTGCTGTAATGCGATCCCAGGGGCAACTGATCCGCCTGGCCACGTGGGACTGCGATCCAGATATTCTGGACCTCATAGGGAGGAACTGCCCCCTCCTTCAGCAGTTGGAATTAATGTCATTTGGGCTTGATCGGCCATGGATCGAGGCCGTTGATGCGATTGGTAATGGATGTCAGGGATTACGTGAGCTGATAATGACGATGACATTCGCTCCGCCTGAAGACAAGTCGCCCGATTTCACAAGAAAACTGCTTCCTTCTCTTCCCAAACTGACGGCTTTACACCTTGGGGATACATTGATAGATGATGGTGTAATTAGCGTGATGGGAGACAACCTTCCTAATTTGGAAATTTTAACACTGGCAGTTGAAACTGAGATCACGGATGCAAGCTTGGGTTTCATTGGGCAAAAATTCAGGGGGTTAAAAACCCTCGTGCTCAAGTACTGCGGCAAGGTGACTGGTGCGGGTTTAAACTCCCTGTGGTTGGCGAGGCCAAAACTGCAAGTTGTCGTCGAATGAATCGAGTCGGATGTCAGAAGCGCGTTAGCAAGCAGGGTGCTTCATCTGGATTTCACTCGGATTTTTTTATTTTATTTTTAATTACTAGCATTTTTTATGAATCGAGTCGGATGTCAGAAGCGTCGGCAAGCAGGGTGCTTCATCTGGATTTCACTCGGATTTTTATTTTCGTTTTAATTTTTTTTATGAGTCGAGTCGGATGTCAGAAGCGTCAGCAAGCAGGGTGCTTTATCTGGATTTCACTCGGATTTTTTATTATTATCATTATTATTATTATTTTTTTTATGAATCGAGTCGGATGTCAGAAGCGTCAGCAAGCAGGTTGCTTCATCTGGATTTCACTCTGGATTTTTATTATTATTTTTTTTTAATTTAATGAATCGAGTCGGATGTCAGAAGCGTCAGCAAGCAGGGTGCTTCATCTGGATTTCACTCGGATTTTTTTTCTTTTTTTTTATGTTGCATCAAGGAGGGGTGAGTCTTGTTTGCACTAATTAGTTCTATCTATCATGATACGTGAGAACGGAGGCACCTCTTTTTGGCATTTTTTGCAGTCGCGAGCGTTGCCTTATATCCAGCGGTCGCCTTCGTTGAAGGAGGTAATCGACGTCCGTACGCAGTCGTGGAAAGATCAGGGATGTTTCACAGATAGTACTATGAACACACTGCCTGATAGGTCCCGTCTGAGAGTCGTAAGTGAGATACGATCGAGAACTTTGAGGAGGTACGGCGTTCAGGGCCCTATGGCCTTGCTGTCCCATTATTATGATTGATGAGCTTTTTTCTTTTTTTTTCTTTTTTTTTGAGGCATATTGAGTAGTTTGTCAGGGAAGTTTCAAAGATAGTACACTATGAACACGCAGCCTGATTGGTTCAGTGTGAGTGTCATTTATGAAATCAGATGGAAAAGTTTGGGGAGGCCTGACGTTCAGGGGCTTCTTGCATGCTGTCCCATTAGTATGATTGATGAGGCATATTGAATAGGTTTTTTTTTTTTTTTTTGGGAATATTGAGTAGCTTGAACTAGCAGTACTCGGCTCAACTATCGGCCGTGGAAAAAAAAAAGAGTAGAAACATCTCAAGTCGGATGAATTTGGCCGCTCCCGTAGGGGTTGGTACATTTCCTAAAATCCTGGCCTGTTATCGGTCACGGCTTTAGGAAGTACTGGGGGGGGGGCGGTAGAGGGCGTATCGATCGCGTATCGTTGGGAAGAGATTGCTTTGCTTTTTTTTTATTTTTTTTTTTACATGGGAAGGGATTGCTTCGCGAGCGTGAGAGTGAGAGTGGACTGGAAAAGCGTGATGTGGAAAATCGAACGCGTGAGTTCTGCTGACGGATAGAGAGAAAAAATGCAAAAAAAAAAGGGAAAGAAAAACTGAATGATGGTTGGTTGACATGAGAGTAGAAGAAGTAGAAGAAGAAGCTTTCACGGGTTGGGAGGATCGATCTAAGGGGCCCGCCGCGACACTCGCAAAGCTACATTTGAATGTATCTTGACCATTCCTTCGTCCCAATACACCCAAAATGTTGGCGTTTGGAGACAAGTGCGCTGAGCCCCTAATGGCTGCCAGGTGATTTAATAAACACGGGCACATGCCTGGCTTTGATTGCCGCAATTTGGCGGGAAATTGATGCGCTTGAAAACCTCGCGCCAGGTTAAGGCCTGTGCCCGGCTTTTGATTGCCTCAATTTGGCGGGAAATTGATGCGCTTGAACCCCTCGCGCCAGGTTGAGGGCGGCAGAAATCTAACGCATTCGTTCGGGGGCGAGGTCCCACTTGCACGAATTATTAAAAGATACTGACCGTAGATAGCAAAGATCAACGGCCGAAATCTCCCTATTTGCGCAAGTGGGACCCTGCCTTGGGTTGTCCTTGGGTTGAGGCAAGGGAGCAGATGCGCAAGTCGTCACGAACAAGCATGATGATACATAAGTCGCATTTCCTGATCCAGGGGAAAATGGAGTGGAAAAGTCATAAAACCTCACCCCCCCGAGGAAACCTTTGTATCCATTTCCCCCCAACGGGGGCAAAAAAGGTGCTGCAGGCCCCAAAATCACTTTCGGTGTCATTTTTTGCACCCTGCAAAACACTTTCCCGCCGTTTTTGCACAGCCGCCGTCACTGGGGGTCTCGGCGCACATGAACCTGTGTAGTTTAGTTTTCTACTACCTGTGTTACTGTGGGACCACTGGGAACCGTAGATCATCTCACAAACGGACCGGTGGATTACACATCCCTCCCTTTTAGAAGGGGAGCCAGCAGCGTACCATTTTGTGAGTGGTTGGGGCGTCATGTTGGGGTCATGCTGGCAAGGGAGGGGAAGGCACGGGCGTTGTAGTATTCTACAAGTTTTTTTGGGGGTAGTAAAGAACATGGGATTTTGGTCTCCAGTGAATGCAGGGGGCACGGTAAGGCCAGGTTTTCTTTGTCAGAGAATAACTGCAGACACGTCCAGGCCACTAAGGATATGGTTTGTCCAATAGGAGGAATAGGCTGTGGTGCACCATGAACTGTTTGAAGGCAGACCTGAGTTTGAAATCTGCCGGGACTAAATGAATGAAACCAAATACGAGGATGATTGAACGTTCGTTACCCGCCTTCTGGCGTCACACAGTTGTAGAAAACTAAACTACACAGTGCATGTGGGCAGAGACCACCCCTGTGTAAAAATGGCCGCTGTGTAACGGCCCCTGTGTAAAAATGGCCGCTGTGTAACGGCCGCTATGTAAAAATGGCGGGAAAGTGTTTTGCAGGGTGCAAATATGACGCCAAAACCACTTTTCCCGCAATTTTTGTTTTGTCATTTTTGCACCCTGACTGGCCGGGGTCTCGGCCCACATGCGCTGTGTAGTTTAGTTTTCTACAACTGTGTGACGCCAAAAGGCTGGAAACGAACGTTGAATCATCCTCTTATTTGATTTCATTCATCTAGTGTCATTAGGATTCAAACTCAGGTCTTCCTTTCAACAGTTCACGGGTGTACCACGACGTCCTATTCCTCCTATTGGACAGACCAGATACTTGGGGCCCTCGACGTGTCTCTGACAAAGAAAACCGTTAAGGCCTTACCTTCCCCGTGCATTCACTCAATAGGATACTACAACGCCCATGCCTCTCCCTCCCTTCCCAACATGACCCCAACATGATGCCCCAACCCATCACAAAACGGCAGGCCAGCTGGCTCCCCTTCCTAAAAAGGTGGGATGTGTAATCCCACTGTCGGTTTGTGAGATGATCTACGGTTCCCCCGTGGTCCCACAGTCCCACACACAGTACAAAAGTAAACTGCACGGGTGCATGTGGGCTGAGATCCCGGGGCAAAACGTGCTTCCGCATCATTTTTGCACCTGTGAAACACTTTCCCGCCATTTTTTCGCAGAGGCATTACCGGCCCAGCCAGGGTCCAAAAATGACACGAAAAGTCATTTTGGGGCCTACGGTACTTTCTGCCCCGCTTGGGGGGAAATGAATAGAAAGGTATCACTGCGTAGAGGTCTTATAACTTCGCCCCCCCCAAAAAAATAGAGGAGCAAAACGAGAAGGAAATGCATCTTTTGCACAGCAATTCAATGCGAGGAAATATGGGATGGACATAGCTAAAAGACACCTAATAGTACGTAGATGGTTGCACGCCCAGGGTTCCCTTCTTACATCATCATAAAGAATAAATGTTGCTGAGTTTAATGGCTCCTATGTCAAACCAACTCCAACTTGCTACATGATGTTTCACAAGAGAAGATAAATTTTTAAAAGGAAAACGGTCAAATAAATCATGAATGTTGCTGCCTCCGAGAGGCATTCAGGGGGTTGTGCATTCCATCTCCACGAGCGCCGGGGAACGTAGTGCCAACCAGATGTGGTAGTCTGCCTGATACCTCTGATCAGTGGAAACAGGGTCTTTGGCCAACACGGGTGTGACTCTGTGAGTCTGCGTGGGTTCTGTGTGCACTGGTGTCTGACAGTGTTCACCTTCGAAACTGCCGCTATTGGTTGGGGGGTGGAGGACAATGAAAAGGGAGGTGCAGATACTGGTAAAACGCTCAGTCCTTGTGTCAGCCGGACCCCCACTCGCGGCCCCACCCCTCTTTTTTTTTTTGAAAATAGCGAGGTGATAAGAGCAGCCTCGTTAAGTGGGCCCCAGCGCTGAAGGCTCCATCTATTGGTGGGGAACAGCACCTGCTGGAAATCGGGTCCAGAGTCCCAATACAATGATATGATGAGTGTCAGATGGAAATTGGGAACATCATCTCTATTCAATGATTTGTGGAGATGTCAATTGAGTGCATCCGATACAGTAACTATGTGATTGTGTTCGTTCGGTGTGAAGCCAAATCCGTATTCCACCATATCTGCCATGTCACTCTAAATAGCACAGGCATTGATTACTTCCCAGGGACAGGGAAGGGTTGACCTCCTGCCATCAAAGCTTTACCCTAACGAAAAGCATTCCCATCAACCACCACAACAAGCAATCATCAAACACACCAAGCCCCACCCTACTCTCTGACAACAGCTGTTAGGGCAGGGGCAACATGCATTCCCTTCTTTGTGAGATAGCTATGCTTGCAGGAGTCCCCTGTATATAGCCTTGTGAAAGGTGAAAAAAGACATTCAATTTTGAGAGGAGCTGCCGCTGTGTTGCATACTGTAACGTGCAGACCAGAACAAGAACCGACCTCTCAATGCAAAGTACAAGATGGCGCAAACGAAAGACTTAGATACCAATGATCCGATCAATCAATGTTGCAATGCAGTCCAGAACACACAYCATCATCATCATCCCAGAGTGTGAAAGGGGTCTGGCGCTTCACACAGGAAGACTGCGTCAGCCCCACACATACACAGACGAAGATGAGGGGGGTTAGACGAAGAGGAGGGAAAGATGGGAATGTCGTCAACGCCAAGTCTTCGGCACAGGCCCAAATAGTCCCTCGTCAAAATGTCTGAATCCCAAATGTCGAGTCTGTATCCAATGTCGTCAAGTCTCAGGTCGTATCTCTCTCTYGTAGTCCATAGATACTGACAAGTAGGCAGCGAGAGGGGAAGAAGAGATGGTGGACTTAGAAGAGGAAGAAGAAGAACTCTCTCTCTCTCTCAGTCCAGTACTAACCTGTAAAGCTGGCGCCTTGATGCTGGTATCACGAAGATGGAGCTGGAGCGATGGCGCCACAGGTAAGTACCACTGGCCTCCGCCAGTGTCTCTCTCCCATATCACTACTACTACTATAGCGCCCAGCGCTGTAGACTACAGCTATGGCGCCCAGCGCCGAAGACTACCTAGCGCTAAACTGCCTGGAGCAGCGCTCCTCCGAGTGCTTGCTCCGCTATCCTGAAGACTACCCTGACTACTGTCTGACTACCTACCCGTGAAGTGCCTGGGAAGCTCCTATGTACTACCATGGGTGCCTCCTGACTGCAGGCAAGCAGCCCAGGAGGCTGCTCTTGCCAATGCCGATCGGAGGCAGGGGCTGCCGCTGCAGCTCCTGCTCAAGGTCGTGGGAACAGGCTATTTCTGGCCTGTTCCTGAAACCCTGTTTCCGTGCCTGAGTCTTAGGGGCGGTTGAAACAATGAGGGCCTGAAAATGGCCCTCCGTTTCAGGCTTGAAAAACTCTGGGTCTGAAAGACCCAGAAATAGGCTGAAACGGAGTAGGGCCTGCAGGCCCTCGTTTTTCAGCTTTCAGGCTGAAACGACCGGGG
>BFEA01000144.1:431371-443522 GCA_003427395.1 Chara braunii | reverse complement strand
AGAGAGAGAGAGAGAGAGAGAGAGAGAGAGAGAGAGAGAGAGAGAGAGAGAGAGAGAGAGAGAGGTTCTTTCCTTCGTTCGTCTGTATAATTTTGGATCCTGATATGGCGGATTTTATCGTGACCTTTCTTTTGGACTTCTCTTGTAAATCGTCTCGGATTTTCCTTGTCGTTTTTACTTCGTATGTATGCATGATATGAGTGTGAATTCCCTTTTATTACTGATCTTTTCGGATTTCCAATCTTGTTTGGCGATGCCTGTTTCATCTCTGTCTACTAATCGTTCGCGTGAGCTATACGCTAAGATCTGATTGAAAACGCTCGTTATGGATGTTTAGGTTTAGTCGTTAACTTTCGATCACCAGGGATGTTGTGAGAATTTGATGGTCCTTTCCCATCTTTCCTCCTTTTCGTCACATGTATGGCATGTAATGACCGGATCTCACCCAATGTAGCATGAGTAGGATATTTGCATGTATACCGAACGCAATCGGTACACTGCACCAATCCGCCGTTTCTCATGTGCACGCTCGCGTACGACCACGATCTTGAGAAAGTCGAGTCGCCGCGTACGCGCTCGTCTGCGTGAGTCAACCTTAAACCCCATATAAGGATGCATGGGACCGAGCTTGCTAAACGGATATGGCTGCGAAATTTCTCTCTTGGATATCCGATCGTGAGAGCCCGAGGGACCCGGGATATCAACGTGAATACTGGGAAAGTGAACAACTTGGACAACGGGGGAACTTAAGAAATCCGGAATTCCCCTGTCTGATAGAGAACGATCGATTGTGCGCAAGGGACTTTCACTGTGCCATAACTAACGATCCCAGGGGCCCCGACTACCCGGATACTTATAACACGCAATATTTCATATCCCCCGGCTTCGTCGTTATTACCACCAGTTTCCCTCTCTTTCACCTCCTCCTTCCATATCACCAGCTCACGGTGGTGCCGTGGAATTCCATAGCCCGCTATTGGCCCCGCACACCGTGCGAAAAGTGTCGGCGGCACCAGGTATATTGAGCCTAAGAAATCTCTCGGCGAGCCCGAACCGAAGCCGAGCGGTGCCGACAACTTGTCGAACCGCGCGACCAACCACGAAGGCGAAACCAGAGGAGATGGTGATTCTCATTTTTGGGCTTGAGGGCTCACGAAAATTGAGTTCGTCGGCAGGGGCAATGTTGTTGGGATTTTGTTCGAGAATGCAAGAGTGTTTAGATCTGTTGGTGTTGTGATTGTGGAAAAGTAACCCCGGATCTTTAGTCTGGGATGCACTACACATGCCATCTGCCTTATGCTGCACGACATCTGCGGCTTCCCTTTTGTGCACAAACCACGAGAGGTGGCTTACCGTCCGTCTTATGAAAATTAAAGCGCAAAGTTCGACCTGGGACTCCACCCCCTCCCCCCCTTCCCTAAAATCCTTGGCACACCCCTTTTCGCACTTGCGGGCCCCCAGGGCGTCACAACCCTGTGTTGTATGGTAATCTATAAGAGCTGACAATCCTCTGTTCCCACGTATGTCCCTGGCGCCCGTTCCGGCCCCGTGATAAAGTTCAATATTTCCTGACACCCCCGACATCCCGTACTAAAGAACTGCTATGCCAGCCTCGACCCTCGACTACTTACTAGGAGGATGACCAGCCCTTAGTCATAATCTGGTATCGAACACATGACCTCATGTAAATCATGCAAATGACTTCACCTATTGGCCTAAGCTATGAAATAGTCTGTAGCTTTGCTCTGCTGGGCTCGAGTAAACTAGGCTGTACAAACCACCCAGCAGTCTCGTAACCACCCCAAAGACCAAGAACATCAGGATACCATGCCATCACCCAGTCCCAACACACAACAACCATGAGCTACCCCTTGGGTGGTGCGCATGCAGTGTCTGTAATAACTTACCTGCGTCATTCCAAGGGGGTGTGTGTCCAACCCTGCGTCACTCTAACTCCCTACCGGTGCCCATGCGCGAGGCTGCGAGGTTTGGAACCCGCAACCTCATACCACAATCAACATTTCGAACCGGTGCTCTAACCACTGAGCTTGCCGTGTGTTGCTTCTATCCCCACCAGCCTCCCCCATGTTATCCACCCTATGTGTCGTGCAACCGCTCGTTGTCTAATGCTTTGTTGCTTGTTGTCATTCACCTCACCGTGTCTTGCTTTTGTGGCCTTCGTATGACATTCCATGGGTATCTATGACGGACACAGGAGAACACCTCGTGCTGGTTACTATGCCAATGATGATGACTTTGTCATCAATGCTACCCCTTCCCCCCCCTTCTCTTCCCTTCTTCGCTATCCATCTTGCATGTTTTTTTTTTTTTTTTTTTTTGGGCTGCTCACTTGACTCACCCGATTCCTACCTTAACGTTCTTCTTCTTTAGCGTAACCCCTGCTTCTCCATCTACAGGGGGTACTGTCGACCCTTACCTCGGGTATACTTTACAGCATTGCAGACACCGGCGCTAGGCCAGGACAACCCCTCCCAGCCCTAGTTGAAGCACTATCTAACGAGCCTTGTCTTACGAGGCACTTCGGTCGCCAAGCATGATCGTCCTATGCACTTTCCTTATGAGCACCACCCTGGGTTGGTCAGATGACGAACAGTCCACGGATCTACCTCAGGCAGTGTCTACTTAGTTGGTCCTACCCTGACCAAGGTCTTACCTAAGGCAGCCCCTGACCCAACCCGCACAGCCTATTGTTGCCTTGTATTAAAAGTTTATGTTGTCGTCATGGGTAGTTAGTTATTTCATATTAAAGGGGCAAGGTTATCGGTTCGTAACCGTCGCACCGGTTCACCACAGGGTCGATTTCTGCCAGGGAAAACCTCCGGCCCATCCCCCTTTGCACCCCAGTTGCCAATCAGTTATAGATTATGTTTTAGCGTGGGGCCATTTTCCACCCCTAACCGTCACACCAGTTCACCACGGGGCCGATTTCTGACAGGGAAAACCTCCAGCCCACCCCACCCTGCACCCCCCCAGTTGGTTATCAGCTATGAGTTATGTGCTATGTGTTTGTCATATCGAGGGGGCAGAGTTATTGGTTCGTAACTGTCGCACCAATTCGCCACAACGCCGAATCCTGCCAGGGAAAATCTCCAGCCCATCCTCTCTTGCACCCCCCCTAGGCGGTTATCAGTTATGAGTTATGCGTTATGTGTTCTGTGTATTGAAGTTGAACCTGGGACCTCCAAGTTACGATATCAGAGCTGTACCCACTGAGCTATTGAGGTCATTGGTCTGTAAAGGTGTTATGCCAGGCTTGGGGCAAGTACGTGGGGTGCAATTTACACCTGGTCCAGCCAACTGTGCTCATGGGAAATTGCGGGCTGACAATGTCGAACCCGCAACCACCCCGTTGCAACACCGGAGCTTTGTCCACTGAGCTACCACGCACGTGCTTTACCAACTGGCTGTCTCGAAGGTACAACGCTAAGCATGCCACAAACACTATCGGGGTGGCCATGGGAATTGAGCCCACGACCTCCTGAGTGCCGCTTGAACATCTTACCAACTGAGCTACAACCAGTTGACCTTGCATGTTCTTTCATTGAGGGACCCACTACGTCTTGTTTGTAGGGACTGTTGGCTTGTGGCACTAGTCAATCCTATGGATGGATAGTGCACTGCAAACAACATGAGAAAGGATCTATCTGGAGGTTCCCATGTTTTTGGGTTGCTATGGTTGCTTATGCATCTCTTACACACACACACACACACACACACACACACACACACACACACACACACACACACACACACACACACACACACACACACACACANCACACACACACACACACACACACACACACACACACACACACACACACACACACACACACACACACACACTGTATGATTGGTGTGAGTAAAGTCGACCATTTTACTCAGGATTATCGCTAACTATGGGGGATGTGGTGGGGGCCATGGGAATTGAACCCACGACCTATTGAGTGCCGCTTGAACACCTTACCAACTGAGCTACACCCAATGGGCCTTACATATTCTTTCATTGAGGGACCCACTATGTCTTGTCTGCAAGGACTGTTGACTTGTGGCATTAGTCAATCCTACAGATGGGTAGTGCACTGCAAACAACATGTGAATGGATCTACTTGGAGGTTCCCATGTTTTTGGGTTGCTATGGTTGCTTATGCATTTCTTACACACACACACACACACACACACACACACACACACACACACACACACACACACTCACTCATTTTTTCATCAACAGCCAAAACAACAACCCCTCCAAAAAATAATAATAATAATACACCTTCACACACACACACATAAGCATTGTCCTAAAGATAAACGTATACAAAAATAAACACACCTGCATGCATGTACATAACTGACCTTACACATATACATACCCCCCCCAAAAAAACGAAGCGTATCACAGCCCCTCGCTGCATAGCCAACTACTGAACCCCACAGATGTGCACTGCAACAGCCTACAAAACGAAAAATAAATATGCTCTCATAAAAAACAAAACCGAAACGACACCATCAAAACATGGCGTCACTGCACCATACATCAAAACAAAGCTACCTCGACCCAAAAACAAAAATAAAAATAAAAAAAAAGAGAGAGAAGCACTAACGACAACCCTTTGCACATACTGAAACAAGCACCAAAAACTTTTTCAAAAATGTGCCTTACGCTGCACGGGCATAATGCTAGAAGACAAAGCATACGCACCTGCTGCACAACCACGACAATACCGCCGAAACTCTCTGCACCACCATACCTACACTCGATGACAAACCACTGAGTACTACAAAACATGCAAGCCACCTACATGCCCGCACGCTGGCAGACACAACATACACCACTGCGCACCACCAAACGAGCAACACAAGTCTCACGCCCAGGTGCTACTTCATACGACGTTCATCCCACACAACACACCAAACGCTCGTTACCCCCACACTATAGCCGCCTACTGCAATTCCCGTCTATCCCACAAAAATTAACCACCCATACAAACAGCCCCACACACATGAATCCACGTTCATTACTCCTATCCCCGCATAACCCCCTGCCTAACCACTCACCCCTCGCTGCCCCATGGGAATCCTTGGAGCTGGTTACATGCCAGCTTGATCCCACGCATGGAGTCATGCAGAAACTACCACCCTTGCCCCAGCATCCACATCCATATATCACATCAACCCACACATACCCTCCCTGTTGCTACTCTCTACTATCTCTGAAGCAGTGCATTCGTGTCGTCCACTATCCACCTTAGCCTGCTGATCGGTGTTGACAATTGCGCTGCATATAGGATCGCCATAGCTGGTGCTCCCTGCACCACCTACGGTGAACGGTGTGCCTGTAGTCAGCAGCAAGAATTTACCCGGCAGTGCATTGTCTCTACGAAAATTCTACCCTGCGACTACCAGTGGCAATTCCAAGGTCTTGAACGATGGCGCAGATCAGGGAGAACCTCCCAGACGCTGACATCATGGAACATATGGTAAATTTATTTTAATTCTGAGCTAAATTCTTGCCCGTTCCCACATGACCTCGTCCCTCACCACCCTTTTGGGAGCCAGAGGATATTCACCCTCTGATGAGCCGTGACTGGCGCAAGCGGCGAAAAGCGCTTTAGGGGATGCGCCCCCCTCCTCCACCAGCATTTAAGCTGGCGTTGATGGCACTGACCATCTCGCTCCCTTCCTCTTTCTGTCCTACCTTCTCTTCTACCCCATTGCGCAATAAGGTGCTTGTCGTTGTTTTTTTTGTTGCCACAGGTGCTTGCATGGATTACTGACCCCGACTTCTGCGACAAGGTATGTGCTCCAACTGCTCACAGACTCTATGGTTTATCAATGGCTGTTGAAAATTCCCATATATGGGTTGCTATGGTTGCATTTTGCACTTCAACACACACACACACACACACACACACACACACACACACACACACACACACACACACACACACACACACACACAAACACACACACACATACACACACGCACACGCACACACACAGTCGGTGTAAGTCCAACGAAACAGGCTGGCACAATCATGTTTTTTTTTAAGTGTATAACGAATATGACAAGACACACACACACACAAAGGACTTTTTTATTTTTGGTTTAATCTGCGTGCCCTCGGAAGGCTTCCAATGCACGCGTAAAAGCAGGGCGTGCATTCAATCGTATTCCGCTTCCTGCTACGTGGCGCGTTTGAACGGGTTTGAACACATTTGAACACATTTGAACGCACGGCGTGGAGGTTTGAATGGGTCCATTTGAATGTGAGTGCACGTTCTGGGTGTTCAAACCGTTACATAGGAACATGTTGCTCACTTGTATTGATCACATCTCCATTATAAGTATTTGTTTTTGAACATCCTATTCCAACAATGAACATATATTGGTATGTTTTGAAAGACCCTCAACCGATTAGAAATGGTGTGGTAAAAACTGCACGTTGTTTTACAATAGATCACTTTCCATATATGCCCGCTTTGTAATGTCAAGCACGCTCAACGAAGGCAACAGAGAAGATATAAGACAGACAATTGACGATTTCATTCTGCTCATGTGGTTGAACACGGGCATAATAAATTTTTATTTGAACCTCAACAAACTAGATAATGAGTGTGAGGTGAATCATATAAAATATGACTTTGAAAATGAGACTGTGGTTAAAATAGGAAGGGGCACATCCCCAAAACAACACAATTTGTAACTCAGACTTTTGCACTAAGCTCTTTGACGACTACATGAAGTACCGATACTATGAAGTTCACAATGACATACATATGTGTTACATTAGCAATATAGACTTGATTATTGCACCTTTCCATGTTGTACACAATAACCATTGGACACGCGCAGTGACATATGAAAATTGAGTACAACAACTCACTTACGTTCAACGTGGAATCAACAAGAAAAGTAATCGGGAGGTTCACAAAGTTTTTCTATCAAAGATAGCTCGAACAAGGTCATTTAAGAGGTAACAAGAAACCATTCAACCATATATGGAATATGGAAGGCATCTCGAAACAACACGAAATTAACTAGTTTTGTGTATTATGGTCATGTATGTTCTGCTATTGGCTAGACGTTTTCCGCCGTTATCTAACTTGAAGTTGTCTTCTGATGATGTAAAGAACATACGATGCAGAATAACTTTAAATGTCGTTGCTAGGGAATAGTTGTAGAGGAGATTGTTTATGAATATGTCCGTTTTCGATTATGATATCAATAGGTGAGACGACCATGGTGTCACCAGAAATAAATTTACTTGCGAAGGTCATGAACGCATACAATAACTATTGTACAAGGACTAAAGTGGTAAGACAAAGGAACTGTTTCTTTGTAGAGGTTCAATCATGGATCGATGAGTTGCAACGACAAATTTACCATAACTTGTATTACCAAAATCACGAACTTACCAACTGGCCTAGCCCAGCTGGTATACCATCGAATTGTTGGAACAAAGACCTCAGTTCGAACTCCACTGGAAAAATATTAGTAAAATATTGTAATTCTAAAGTACCTAGGGTCGGTCAGTTGACATGATGATATCTCAAGGCCGTCGCCCTTTTTTCAGGAATAAGAGGAAAATCACAAACTTCAAAAAAAAATATAGAGGTGCAAGTCATAACAGTAAAGGAAGATCCCATCTACCATAATGAACACTCGCGTCCTCTGCCTGGCATTTGTATATGCATCATCATGCATGTTTACGTGACCCCATCCCCCCATGATCCCCTCTGCTCTTATCCCTTTTAATTCACCCGAATCACATTACACATTTCACCTTACCCGAATCACATTACCCCTTACCCCTTACCCCTTACCCCTTACCCCTTACTTACCCCTTACCATGTCACAATTCAGTCAAAAACCATGGCCAATGAGGCAAAATAAAAATGTTTTGTTTCGTTCAAAAAATAAAAAAGGGGTAACTTCAGTAGAGTCACAAAGACAGAGTTATAATTGCACTATGGGATAAGATACAGTTTGCAATTGCAGTTCGGGCACCATACCCGGCCAGAGAGCTGGGTTGTATACATTGCCCGAACTGCAATTCCAAAATGTATCTTGGCCCATAGGCCCAAAGTGCAATTATAACTCATTTTTGTGACTCCCGCGTAGTTTCCCAAATAAAAAATGTTCGTTTTGTTGAAATTGCAGATACCCTCATAATGGCTGTATCGTGCCGGAAGGATAGATTCTGTACAATTGTTTCTTAACGAATGTTCCAATGAATGTACAAAAGCTGTCATTCTGGCCCGGTACAGCCATAATGAGGGTGAACTGTATTTGCCCCCCCNCCCCCCCCCCCCCCCCTTCTCTCTCTCTCTCTCTCTCTCTCTCTCTCTCCCCACACACACACACAAACGAAACGCGGAGGTCACGGGTAACCGCTGTAGGGGAACGCCCTTGTTGGGCGGCACGCTGTTAGTCCTAGGTACGCGAATACAAAACACCACAGTATGCTGGCAACGGAGAGTTGGGATTGGCGACCACATGCTCTACCTTACCCAGCGGACGAAAGGAAACTCACCTGGTTGTGCGAGGTAGACTTAGGGTCTCGCCGCATGGCACACGAAACGAAAACGATACGAGTGCATCTGCCCACGAAAGGTGGCAAAGATACACTCGTTACTATTTATAACAAACCGATGAACCTGGCCATTTTCTGCAGGAAGAGCACTCGTTTCGTTTTCCGTTTCGTGTCCCGTGCGGCGACGCCCTTAGCCGTTTCCCCTCCTTACCACGAGGGAGGATGGGGAAGATGGGCCCGGGAGGATAATTGCTATTGCTATAGAGTTACCTTGGTAACACGAAGCCGTGGAACGGTGCTCAGGCGCCCATCTCCCTCTCCCTAAGGTTTTAGTTTTTGACTTAAATTTTTGAGTGGGCAGTAGCTTCATGAACTCTTCCACAGAAAATCTGACAGAAAACTCCAGTGAAAACATTCACCTTCGGGTCCCACCGAAGTAAGTTTGCAAGCACGAAGTCCGGACTGTCTGTCTAGACCATCCATGGCTGGACCATTTTGGATGATGGCGGTCATCCCAGGTAGTATAATGGATGTATGCCATCACCATCTAGACCAGGTACATGGATGTATTTCACCACTATTTGGGCCAGATTCAAGCACAACAATCTGTGCGTGGTTGGTGAGCCATGCGGTCCACTTCCCCAGCCACCAAACTACTGTGTGGTGTGCGAGGACCTTCGGGTGTGGCCGCACCTTTCACCAGGGGCCAAGTCTCACTAGCAGCGTTGAGTTTCCTCAAGGCCTGAATCTGGTCGTGTTTACGGCCATATGTTGTTGACGAAACTCGACCCCAGTTCTGCACATCTCCAGAAACACGTCCAGATTCAGGCATTGAGGAAACTCAAGGTCACTAGTGGGACTTAGCCCCATATGTGTGAAAGAGAGAAATTCTGAGGGTATCTTTCCACGCTGTACGAGAAGATACATTCTCCAAATTATTTCAACATTTCCTGAGCAGTGTGGCGACCTCCTTGCTCTTCGTCAGAGAAGGATGTACTGGCCTAAGACCTCATAAATGCCTTCCAACCACTGACATAATCTGACAATGCAGAACGTGCGCTAACTTGGGCAATATATATATATCGTCATATATATATATCTCTGCCTACGGTTTACCGGGCAGTTCTATTTGACGATATATATGTATGTATATGTATTTTTTTTTTTTTTTTTCAAAGGCTATTCAAATACCTGTAGAATCTGGACAGGACGGTCTTTTTTATTGTCATATAGTATTACGGGGGAACCCCATCCGTGCTCAAGCCTCCAACGAGGGAACATGTGGGAGCTGCACCCACCAGCAGGTGCGATACCTGTTACAGCAGGTGGGCGATACTGGCCAGGGGTCAGCGGGTAGCATCAGGACAGAGGTTCTTCAATGGGCCAGTCACTCTGCGCCAGTCACTGTGCCTCCCCGCCTCCCCTCTGGTCCCCTCCCCCTATGAACATCAGCAGTCTCTGTTCAATTCAACTCGGGGGGACCAATGTCATATCTCTAGGTGGCGGGTGCCAAACTTGCCCAGGAAGGTACATGAGGCCAATGGGGATTGAACCCAAGACCTCCTGAATGCCACTTGCGTGCCTTACCAACTGAGCTAGGCCGCTGGATTAACGTGAGCAATATACGCTCCCCGTTTTCACCTGTTTTTTTTTCGGCAAGTAGTGGAAAGAGGCCCACAGATTTAGAAGAATGTTTTGTTTACCCCTATGGACCTCTCTCATCTACCCAATATTTCAGAATTCTAAAAATTTAATGCACTTGGAACTGATAATGGTCCTGATAATGGTCCTGATGCATTCAAAATGTTGGGTCAGTTCAAATGTATCTGGGCCCGTGGCCGTCCACATACATGCAGACCGTTGCATTGTGGAGCAAGGCCCTATATTTGTTGAGTTGAGTACCTCTGCACTAAACGCAGAATCCTTGAGGAATGTTGGTGCAGTCGTCAGCGCCCATTTACGGCCGTTACGACTGTGTATTTGTTAGGCCACCACTAGCCAAAAATGAGACTGAAAAACAGAAAAGAAGGGATAAACTGGAACAATGGGCCCCACTGGAAGAGTCAGCAAAATGAAGTTTAGATTTTCAATCTGGTGAGTGCGCAGTACCTTCACAAACTCAGCCCAGGAATGTCGGACAGAAAACTCAAGTGAAAACATTCATCTTTGGGTCCCACAAGAATTTGTAAGGACACAAACTTTCTTTTTTTTTCTAAAAAGTTTCTACTGTCTATCTAGGGCCTCCTTGCACTACTCTCCATCTGCCACAACTCATGGCGGATGGGTGGAGACTGTGCAGAGTGAGAAACATGGGAATTGTGTCGAACCGGAGGCCTGGTTGCACTTTAAGTTACTCGCCACAATATTTTCTCTACAGAGAAGTTAAAAAATTATGTATGCCTGATCTCTACTTGTGAAGCCGTGCACTCTCCAGAAAGTTGTTTTGTGGACAGGTCCGAGCACCACCCTCCACAAACCGCCGTGCACAGGGACAGAAGGTTAACCGACCCCCAATTTTCACCCCCATTTATAAGAAAACCAAAGGCTCAAACCAAAAAACATGATCCCCCCTACACTTTTCAGGGTTGTGAAGGTTGCCCTAGGGGTGAAAAGTGGGGGTACCTGTTAACCATTTGTGTGCACAGGCGGGGAAACCGAAAACACTCCCCACAACTTGTGTCCACGGTGTGGCGAGCAGTCTGACATATTTTTCGTTCAGAGAGTAGTGCAACCAGGCCCTTAGACCAATAGTAGCTGGACCATTTACTAGGAGGTTGCCACTCATCCCACGTAGTATGGATGGTATGTCATCTGATTCACTATTTGGACCAGGTTGCATCGATCTATTCACCACTATTTGGGCCCTATTCAACCAAAAGAGGGGTGTCATTGGTTGGTGAGCCATGCAGAGGCACGTAGAAAGGATAGACAAGGGACCACCAGAGCCCTCTGACAAGTTCCTGATGCCCCCTCAAAATTTCTGGTCCCAGACACTCAGGGTCCATTTTCTGGTCCCAGACACTCAGGGTCCATTTTCTGGTCCCAGACACTCAGAGTCCATTTGTACCATAATGACACAGTGGACCGGGTTGCAACAGGTGCAGCTTGCCACTGATAGACAGAGCGTTCATTGCAGCGGAACCACCAGCACTTCGCCCAGCTATTGACGCCGAGCCAAAAGACTCCCTGCGCACAAAGTTTTGTCAAACAGCCAGCGTGACATTTTTTGGGGGGAAATTATGCAGGAGTCACAAAAACGAGTTATCACTGCACTATGGGCCAAGATACAGTTTCGAACTGCAGTTCGGTCAATGTATGCAACCAAGCTTTCTAGCCAGGTACTGTGCCGGAAGTGCAATTACAAACTGTATCTTGTCCCTTTTGTGACTCTACTGAAGTTACTCCTTTGTTCTTTTTTTTTGGCTGGTGCTGCCAGCCATTATGGTCCCGTATTAAGATGCAGCGCATTAATGTGAAAGGCAAACGAGTTATAATTGCACTATGGGCCAAGAAACAGTAACTCAGGCCGGCGGTGGTGTCAGGGCGGAGGTTTCATTAAGGCGGTTGTGTCTTTTTTTTTTTTTTTTTTT
>BFEA01000144.1:406588-420795 GCA_003427395.1 Chara braunii | reverse complement strand
GAACTCCCGTGTCGTAAACTCTGTGAACTCCATGACCGGTCTCCGGTCACAGACCCCGTGAACGGTGAACGGGGGTACGGCACTGCCTCTGGACCTAATAGCTGCGAATATTCAATCTTACTGGTATTTGTAGACCACTTCTCGAAATGGATCGAGGCATATCCGTGTCGTACGCGACAGGAGGCTGAAATTGCGCGATACGTCAATCGACTTTTAGGAATGCACCAGGACACAGAGGAAATCCTGACCGATAATGGGGTATAATTCAGAGGGGAAGTTTTAAGGAATCTGGTCGTACATGGTGTCGCCATTCGGAACACTGCGCCCCACATGTCATAATATAACGGGCTGGTAGAAAACACAAATCGGATGATAAAAACATCATTGCGACGAAACATCGCGGCACGGGACCCAAGGCCCTGGCCCGATATCGTAGATCCCATCCTGGCGGTCCATCGGGGAACGCCTCACGAATCGACGGGCCTTAGCCCCTTCCAGTCACGAACCAATAGCGTAGCTTGTGTCTCGATACCGAGCCTCCCCGATGAATCTTCATTAAACCAGAGACAGGGTCACGGTCCGAGAGAAGGCCAAGCGGCATATGAAGCTGATGGAGCGGTCCCTTCCCCGACTAGCCCGAAAGCGCCAAAAAATGACTGAGTTGGCCGACAGCCGAAAGGTCTGTAGCTACGAGGCCCAAAATGGGAACGCAGGACCACGGCCCTAGTATAAATTAGGGGACCTGGTGCAGGTAAGGAAATGTGCTCGCCAAGGGAAGATAGCGCCACGATTCTTCGGACGATTTCGTGTGATCGAGCTCGTTCCGAACGGGGTGAACACCGTGTGCCTCGTACCAAAGGTCTCGGGAAGCCGATCGGCTCGTCCGATCGCCCGCCACGTATCCTATCCACGTCCCTTCCCTTCCTCCCCATCTCCAACTGCGTATGCTTCCTCCTTCGCTACAGAGGAGGACGACGACTCTTTATCGCCCTCTTCCCCTCCTGGTTCTCTTACTCCGTCCCTGTCGCCATCGCCATGAATTTTCTCACCGAGCGGGCTCTCGGCAATCACATGCTGGCGCCACGTGGCGACATTTCGACAATTCGGCAAGTTTGTCATCCATGGCTCAGTCCAAATCTGCTCCGACTCGCGCAGTTCTTCTACACCACCGGGGTGTACGAGGCGGCGGAGTTCCGATTCACGGGCTATCGTCAAGCGATTTTGTTGGCAGAGGCGTTGGCTGTTCGACGGCTGTCAGCACCAGGAGTTAGCCACATGTCTACCGTCGTCATCTTTAGCGGCGATATTAGCGCAATGAATCCTCTACGACACACGACCATCTGGACGTTGCTAAGGGAGTGGGGCCAGCAGCTGGCCACGGAGTGGAGTCAGTGGCTTACGCGCCACAGCGACAATCTTGTCCCCATGGACGGCATCGACGTCGGAGGGCTCCGAACATCTCGAAACGAGCCGGCGGTGGTGCTTCCTTAGCTCGTCCCTTTCCCGCGCCCCCAATGAACCGCTCCCAGCTCTCTACCTTCGCTCTCCCATCTCTCTTCCCTACCTTTTGGCAATCTAGCCTCTGCCCCCGTCTCTCCTTTCGTCTGGAACCACTCGCTGTCCCCCTCCTCGATCGAAGACGGTGGGAACAGTGGTGTGAGCACTTCATAGATCTCTCGGTGTGTCTGGTCGGGGTGCAACTGACGTGGACACGAGACGACAAACATCGCGCCTGGATCGAATACGTGGAGCTGTTGATCATCCAAGCCTGGAGGATGGAAGTGGAAGGGGACCTTCTCGGATTTCTATCCGGATTGGTGTGGCCCGGCCATCGATAGCTGATCGTACAGGAACTCACGATTCCCCTTGCGCAGCTGGTCGATGATCTCCCTCTCGATATCGTTTCACAGTGCGACGAAAGTCCGGTTTCGCACGTCCTTTCGCGAACGCTGAGGCCCTATCTGCAGTGGTCGGCTTGTCTGGAAGAACAGGGAGGGAACAACAACCTGCCATCACAAGCCGAGTACCTGAACCCACGAAGGATAATCTACATCTCCTTCTTCCAGCCTCACATGACCTCTGAAGACGAAATACTAGCAAAGAGGAGGAGGAAGAAGAAGAGAACGAAGAGGAGAATGACGAGGGAGGAGACGAAGAAACCCCAGAAGAAGGGAGCTACAACGAATACAGCGAGGAAGAGTCGGGTGGTGAAGAAGAAGAGGAGGAGGAAGAAGAAGAAAACGAAGAGGAAGAATCTGAGTGGGAGGCTTTGGGTGAAGAGGCGGATCGTGCAGAAACTCAGGAGGAAGATCTTGAGGCGGTGCGAAGGAGAGAAGAGATCGCAGCCGGGAAGCAGCCGCTGGAGTTCGCAAGTGGTGTGGATCTGCCGATCCCGAACGACCCATCCAAGGATCCCGAGCCGCCCAAGGACAACGATGGGGACCCAACTGCCGAGACTTCGAGCGCACCGGCCAGGCGGCGGCGAGACCGATCCCCCTCCCTCTCCACCTCCACCCATCCGGCAGTTCGAGCTCGTACCGATGCGGGCCATCGGGCTTCGTCCCGGGTCCTCATCTCGTCATCCCCTTAAATATCTCCCTCTCCCGCCAGATTACCACCCGCGCCACCTTCCCCCGCAATCCTTTTCCAACCGACACCTTTCGCTTTTTCTATGCCACCCGTCTTGCTGTCACGATTCATCCCCATCCCTCTACCCGGTGTGCCACCCCCGTCTTCTGCCTCCACGTCCTTCTTTTCAGTGCTGCATGGAGAGGCCACAACATCATCGAGGTTTACTGCATGATCACGGGAACTATCCCCGCATGCGAAAACCATCACTTCCGCACGACACTTTTCCGAACTTTCACCACCCTCTACCCCGACTATCTCCCATCCCTTCCCCACAGTGGTTCCCTCACTTTCATCGGATCGTCCGATATCAGGAGCTTCCGGTGACAATGGCGGGTATGGAGAATTTCCTACCCCCACTCCCAATCAATCCACCCCCTCGCCATGCCCCCATGTATCGTCTTCCCTTTCCTCTCCCCGACGACCATTGATGCACAGATGTATGGCACGTGCCACGGCGATGGCACGTACGATCCCCTCCTTGGATTGAAGAGAGCCCTTCCTGAGGAAATTGTAGGATGGAGCCACGTGTGCCACCCTGGATGACGTCCACACTCTTGTCGAACGGTAAGTGGCAACAAAGAAGGCTCCACGTCTCAATCAATTAGAGAGGTCGACACGTGACATGATTCAAGCAAGCGGAAGCTTGCTTAAGATTGAAACCCCCTGGGCGTCACATATGTGACAAATCAATTTCTGTTCCGCGCGATTTTCTGCGCGATGCCAATGAGGGGTCCTAAGATGGGAAGGTTTGGCCAATTACGGGAGATCGGGATCGAAGGAAAATTGCATCGGTGTCCTCGCTTCTTCGTCTTTTTGCATCGCTTCTTTTTGGATGACTGGGTTCAGGGCCGGGCAAGTCTTGAGATGGCCGGTTGAGTGGCTGTCGCACCGACAAAGGCGGGATTAATATTGTTTGACATCACTTCTTTCTTGTTCTGTTGTTGGGTTTTAGGCGCGGAAATCGCGCGGGAAGTTTTGTTTCTTTTTGCATTTCTTTTCGAATCTTGTGAAAGTCCCCCATGGTTCTTGGAATTTTGGACTTCCTTTCCAGAATTTGCGTTTTATTAAAGTTTTTTTTGCATTAGCTAGGAATTTAGGAAGTTAGGATTTCTTTTGCCGCGCGCTGCCTTGTTGCTCGCGCGCTTCTTTTTGAGGTTGCAACGGAGCTCTGATTAACCGGCGCCCTTAATCTTGCGCGTAACCATAATTTTGGGGGGGAGCCCTTGTAACTGTATGAGCTTCGTCTTTCCCGCCTTCTCTCTCCTTCGCTGTGTCTATCAGGCCCGCGGGCTGCATGATCGGATCGATGCGTGGAGAGTGGCTACGTCCCATTCCCGATCATGCAAGGTGTCATTATACATCAGACATCGCAACAACATTAGAATTTCTACTATGCTAACAGCGTATCAAAATGGCAAGCAATGATGATGACCAAACAGGAAAAACAACAACCATATCATTCATCCATTCATTCGACAAAACACACAGTAACAGAGATCAAGATCAATCGCAAAACAAGTGTGGGCTGAAGCCGAGGCAATGATTCTGAAAACAAAAGAAAATGGGCGAGCCGCCCTAAGTCGAGATCAAAATTTATATACAAAAGTAAGGAGGGAGACAAGACAAAGAAAATTGCAAATCCACGTCCACAACATCAACTCTCTCTTCCTCTCTCTCTCTCTTCTTTGATGCGGACAGTCCGTTGTCACGCACCAACCCACGAAGTCGTCACCCCGCTTAGTCCTCCTGCAGCCGTCAGGTTCGCCCGCGCGCTACAGTCCGCCGTAGCCCCACGCGTCAACCCCGCGCATTCAGCACCAGCTCGTCGAGTCGCCCGACTCCCACTTCAACTTACCTCTTACTTCGCTCGTGAGTCAACCCTCATTGATCTCGCTCCCCGAGCTTCCAACAACTGGTTAAGAGAGCTAGCTAATCGCGCAGCCGAAATTTATAGCGTGCATGCATGCGCGAAGAACACGGAAGTGCAAGGACTTAGAAAGAGAGAAGGGAAGGGAGCGCCTACGTCCTGCATGGTTAGGGATCACCGAGTGATTAGATGATTGGGTAGTTGTCCATGTCACGTGGCGATTTTGCATGAGGAATTAGACTCTCACTTTTCCAGGAACCAGCGAGTACCTTGCGGGGTTACGTATAAGCGCGATCTGATCTGCACAGCCTACACACATCCACGCGCGACGATTCGCGACCATTGATGAACCTGACTCCACTACGCCTCAATGACAAGATGTCAGACTCAGGGGACTCAGGATACTTCGACCCTTGGGTAAGAGAATATCTTAGGCAGAGACGCCCATAATTTCCCTGCCTACCCCAGAACCGATTGTGCCCCAGGGAGTTTTGTTGTGCCGTAATAAGCGATCCGAGGTGCCCCGATTACCCAACTACGTATAACACACAATACTTCATATCCCCCGGCTTTGTCGTTGTCTCTACCAGTTTCCCTCACTTCCGTCTCCTCCTCTCGTATCATCAACTCACGGTGGTACCGTGGAGTTCCATCGCCCCGTATTGGCCTCGCACGCCGTTCAAAAATTGCAGACGGCGCAGCTACCACCGAACCATGGGAACTACGGAGCCTAACTATAATGCGCGGCGACAGATGCCACGTGTCTGCCCCCGAAGATCCGACTTCTAGGAACCGCAACCCTCACGAGCCTCTCCCGAACCACCGTCACCAAAACAGACGGATGGAACGACCCTTGATGCACCGCGCATGCCATCTGCCTTATGCTGCACGACATCGGCCGCCATCAGACCGGAGGTAACCCGCCCCTTAGTCCTATTGCATCTATGCCCCGGAACCCTTGCCACAGGAGATCTCAGTTCCGACCTGGGACTCCACCCCCACTTTCCCCAAAAATCCTTGGCACACCCCTTCTTGCACTTTCAGGCCCACATCCCACTCCGATCAGGAAGTTGCGCCGGGCGTGAGGTTGGGGCGTCACAACGCTGGCCGGTGCTGGGTAGTTGCCCTGTAACCTGCAACACAGGAGCAAGAGGCCTGGTAGAGAGATCTGGGGATGCTATTGGGTGGGCATTCCACGGGACATCCAAGGGTTGCTGTCGGGAGGACGCTGGTCGGAGATGAGGTGAGTCGTGTTGATTTATAACCCAGCTGGATGTGGGGGCGTGAGGCATGGAAGAGCTCGGCAGGGAGTAGGACAATTTTGGAGGACTTTAGAAGGGTTTGTGAGGGATTTCAACGTTTTTTGGAACATTTGCAGGACTATGTGACGAACTACTTCCCGAACCCGTGCTATCTTTTGTACCCCTTTGGCTTGTATCATACCAACCCTACGAGTACCTCATTTGTTTTCTTGATTTCGGGCGCCGCGTTTTGGGCCCCTATCTTCCGAAAGCTTTTCTTTGTGATTCTTGGGTTCTGTTTTTTCTTTTGCAATTCAGAAAATACATGGGAATTGGGCCCGGCAGTTGGGAATTCCAGGATAAGCGGAACTTCGACGTGTCCCTTTTGTGTGAATGTTCTCCGTCGTGTTGGGAAAACTCTCGAAATTTTGTGGGATACGAATAGGCGTAGGACTTTCTTTTCCCGCATGGTCCTTTCGCGCGCGGATATGGTGGTTTCAATTTTGAATTGGTTTAGGACATAGGCAAGCTGTAACTGTTTCGGTGCCTTTTTCTTTTTTTTTGTTGACGGCGCCACACATGCGAAGCTTTCTTCTCCGCCCCCCCCGATCTGTTTACCGCATCGTTCTCTCCCACGCTCCCCCCTCCTTTCCGCTTCTCATCCTCCCTTCTCGCAAATGTTTTTCCTCTCTCTCCCGCTCTGATCGGTTGCGCGCCCATTTTCCCTTTCTTGATCGTCTGAATCTTGGACCCGTTTTGCGCTACTTCTCGTGCCTTTTTCCTTCTCACCCTCCGAACTCAGCGCACGACGCCCGGTTGATCATTCAATAACTCCCGCTAACCAATCAGGTGCGTGAATCAATAGGATCTTCCTATTGCACGACGAATCTGATTGGTTGAATCTTGAGTTTCGGGGGATCAACATGGCTTTCACGGAGCGCTCTTCTCAAAGTCTTCTCCTCCTGCTTCTCCTCTTACACCTCAACTTTCCCTTCGCTTTCTCCCCCTTATGTCTCCCTTGTCGCAACTATAATATTCACAAGCGCGCCCGCAAATCTCTCTTACGTTCTCGACTCCCAAGCCAGCTTTCGGGAAGCAGTGGCGAGGGAGAGTGTTTGGTGCGAGTTGGAAAGTCCTCTCTGGCTGACGATAGGCTGACCGGTTGCGCGATTGATTGCCACGGTGGACTGTGGGATCTGGGCGAACCGCGTCGAGCTTACGTCGGCGGGGTGACGATCGCAGTGGTGGGAGTTAGCACGCGAAGGCCGGGATCGTCGGTTCGGGTATGAGGATCGGTGATTGGAGTTGAATGGGTGATTTGCCCGGGGCTATATTGGAATTCACGGCGAATGCGCCTTTGTTGTTGCGGATCTTTAACTTTGGCGTGAGTGTACGGCGGCAATGTTGAACTTCCTCTTTTCGGATTTTGTCATCTCCTATCTCGACATTCCTCCCTCGTCTCCCTCTCTCTCCCCTATCTTTGAATGATGATGTGTCTGGATGTTTGTCCCTCTTTTGGATGAGAATGAATCTGTGTATTTTCCTGAGTGAAAGATTTTTTTCCGGAACTCTTCCATTAGTTTCCTGAGTAATCCCCAGATGTCGAGGATTTGATCCTCTTGTCTTGTGAACGGTGGATGCGTGTGTACAATTCCCTCGGTTGATTTCTGACTTGTGTACCCCTGTCATTTTCGCACCTTCCACCGTGAATGTATGTATGGAGATGCGTGTGTTTTTGTGTTGATTAGACGCAGCCCTCGGCGGGATTTTGTTCGAGAATGCAAGAGTGTTTAGATCTGTAGTTCTGAAAGCACTGCGCATGCCATCTGCCTTATGCTGCACGACATCAGCAACCGAGCCACAGGGAGGCCTCGAGAAACAAGGCGCCTTGGATCAACGCCGCGTTGGCTTACTAAACCTGAGTCGCAGGTCGGTCCCTTAGTTACATGCATGATCAAGCTGATGAGTGTTTTCTTTCTCTCTCGCGTTGAAAATAATTGATTAACGGTTGTGCGGGTGTGTTTTTTTTCTTGATGATGTCTCGGGATTTTTGCGATTAATTGACATGTGGACTAACAACCACCCTTTGATCGGGCGTCAGCCTCCCGTATCTCCCGTATCAACACGACCATTTCCTTACAACGAGGAAAGGACACGTGTATGCGACTGGGACGTACGAGAAGTTGTCGCACGGATCGGCGGGCGATATTACTTCCCTCGGGAAAATCGTTGTTCAGGGTTCGTAGAGGCTGGGTTTGTCATTATCGATACACACTTTCCACCTTACTCGATATTGTTGCCATTCAACGAATTGATCGTCATCCCGTGGACGGCAGTAGAACCCGACTGGCCGCGCACTCTATGCACCGAATGCCAGCGCTTTGAGCGCTACGAATCCAGGGGTTTCCACTACCGTGTGCGGAGTGAGGACGAACATAGAGAAAGAGCCACGCGACTGAGACCCTCCACGTCGGATTCAGGACTGGTCAGTGAACGACGCCGGGACTTAATACGAAAACGAGACACACGAAGCGTGCCGGAGCCTTTCTGTTCTAAACGACGGGCCGTAGCATGGTGGGAAGTCCGACAATATTTTCTGGATTGATTTTGTATTTCTCTCTCCTTTCGCGCCAAACTTCCGCGCGCATTTTGCGTCGCACGAAAAACGATCGACTTACTTCGCCGGACCAACACGGGGGATTTCAGTTTCGTCTGTGTCCCCACACTCAATTTCCAAAAATCCTTGGCACACCCCATCTTGCTGTTTTTCTGGGCCCCTTTTCGCACATCTAGCACTCCGAACGAAAGACAGCACAGGGCGTGAGGTTGCGCGTCACAACCCCTGCGACCTATTCTCATGCTTTTTTTTACTGTAAAGTGTTCTTACGTAGTGTAAAGAGAATATGGCGGGTGGGAGAAGGAAATGGTGGGATATCACGCGTCCTACTAGTGAAGGGGCTAGCTGGTAGGATGGGAGTATGGTACAGCAGCAGCAGAGATGGTGGCTCTGCTGCAGTTAGTCTTGCCGGAGTGAGGTGAAGAGTTTTGATGGGGGTTTCTCTGAGTCGATTTCTGAATTTTTGTTGTAGTCACTTCAAAAAATCCTCAATCTGGCCCTAATTTCTTCGTCATTTTCGAGATGGTTCTCGATACTTTTGGTAGTCTTGAGAATTCTTTAGGACTCTGGATACTTCTTGCAAAGCAGTCTAGGATTCCTTGATGCTGTTTACTCATGGATCTGTTGGTTTTTCGATGCCAGAACTACGCTGGCCGGTGCTGGGGGATTGCCCTGTAACCTGTTAATACCAGGAGTGTGAGGCCTGGTAGAGAGATCTGGGGATGCTTTGGGCCGGGCATTCCAAGGAAAACCAAGGGTTGCTGTCGGGACGACGCTGGCCGGAGCCGGGGTGAGTCGTGTTGCCCTGTAACCTAGCAGGGTGGGGGCATGAGGCCTGGGAGAGCTCGGCAGGGAAGRAGACAGTATTAGAGARTTTTAGAGTGTTTTTGTGGGGGGCTTCCAGGGGTTCTRAGCTTTTGAAGGACTCCCACTAATTGCTGCTTGAGTAGCCTAGTAATAGGTTGGCAGGTTAGCAGCTATCCGGTGTTTTTCTTAATTTTTCCTGAACACTTTTCTCAGTTCTCAGATTGTTCTTAGCCGAAGCCAGGTAATGGCCTTGGCACTTCAAATCATTTGTATATTTATATATGGGACGCTGGGCCTGGTTCCCAGCACGTGTTGCTCCCCACGAATAGACTGGGGCATTTGTCCCAAAAAAAAAAAAAAAAAAAAAAAAAGGTTTTGGTCAATTGGCAGGCCAGGTGGCGCTGTGAGGATCGGCACCGGGCCTGTTTGTGAGATTGATGCCACGCGGTTATTGTGATTTGAGCTTTTTCAATCTTCCTACTTGAGCGCGCTTTTGGCCATGTGGAAGGGCAGGTGGTGTCGTGAGGATCGGCTCCGGAGCTGTTAGTGTAATTGTTTTGAGCTCTGCCGTGTGGGTATTGCCATTTGACCCTTTTCAACTTTCAAATTAAAAAAAAAAAACACTAAACTTTATGGGGCTCTTTATGGGACTTGCCAAGCCTGGCTCCCACTCCGATTTCTTCAGGAACGGGCATTTTCCATAATTTCCCAACACTGGAGGACCTGGAGGTACTAGTGGTTTGAGGGAGGCAACAAAGGCGGGGAGGGGGAGGAAGAGGGATGAAATATAGGCGGGAGGAGAGAGGTGTGGATGTGACAAAGGGTGAGGAGTAGGAACAGGAACTGGACCCAACGGCCAGGGGGGTGTATTGAAAAGATTACGTAGGCGGGTAGGGCTAACTTGAAACTGAAAATTTATTGGGCCCTTTAAAACTTAGCATGTAGGGGGGTATTTTGAAAACTTGACCTGTACCCGGTAGGGGAATATTGCAAGGCCGTCCTGTCTAACTGACAGGAAGGGCATTTTGCAAAGATTTGTAATTGTCTGAAGGGTATTCCGCTCTACCCACATCTTGTAGGGGCAGTTTGGCATTTATTTCAACTTTGAGGGGTAAAGCACAAATTTTCTCTAAATAATAATAAAAACTCTACTGTTTTTCCGGGCGCCCAACTTATGTCCGGGTACCCGCTGGGTTGCCCGGCCGGGCATGACCGCCGGGCAGGGTTCCGGGCAGCCCCAGCAGAAAAACAAAAAACAAACAAAATTCAAAAAATTACGGAAAAAAACTATGTTGTGTAGAATTGCAATACAAACCACTTTTGACTGAGGGTCACATTAGAATTCCTCACGGAATCGGGGACAAAAAATAAAATAACAGAAGCACACTAAGGCACCCCCCTTTAAACCCCTTTAGTAAAGTTAAGCCCCTTTTAAACCAATTTATACCCCCCTCTCCACCCCTTGAAAGCCAACTCGCAAAAAACGAAATGAGCCCGGATTTGGGGTCGCCTGGGAAAGCGCAGAAAACCAAACCAAAAAAAAAAAAAAAAAACTTTTGTTTTTTTGTTTTTTTTTGAACGCCTGGGCGTCAGACCCCCCCGGGCCTCATGCCAGGGTGCCCAGCCAGGCATGAAAATCTTCCTAGAATAATAATAAAAAAAAATTAAAAAGGAGATGGCTGCTGCGGTCCTTGACAGGATGCTGGGCCCCATTTCTAACATAGTGGAAGCTCTATAGTGGCCCCAGTATTTGTCCAGGTACCTCACCAAAAACGAAGTATCCCGCATCCTCAACACTAACCATTCCCTTAGAGGACAGCAATCCTGGAGTGGGACAGCATCAGGAGTTTTTGGGAAATTGCTCAAAAAAGAAAGAGTGGAAGAAGAAGCATTTACGGGGTATTAATCATTGTGGAAAGAGTGGAAGAAGAAGCATTTACGGGGTATTAATCATTGTGGAGCCCTAGAGAACCTTAATGAAATCAAATAATTTGTTCTAGGATTCAAATCAGGGAGATCACTGACCAGGGGCAAGGTCCCACTTGCACGGATTAAGAGATTCTGGCCGTTGATCTTTGCTATCTACGGTCAATATGGCTTAATTCGTGAAAGTGGGACCTTGCCCCAAAAAGCCAGCAGGTGACGCTCCCCACCAATAGATGGAGGCGCCCCGGATGCTAGCGGTGTCTGCTCTTACCAGCACGCTAGCATTGCAGGGGGTGTGTGTCTAAAAAAAAAAAAAAAAGTTGGCAACAGTTACCCGAGAGTCAGGGCGTGGCCGCATGGTACAGGAAACGAAAAACGAAACGAGTGCATCTTCCCGCAGGAAATGGCCAGGTTCATCGTTTTTCTATAAATAGTAACGAGTGTATTTTGCCACCTTTCGTGGGCAGATGCACTGATTTCTTTTTCGTTTCGTGTGCCGGCGACACCCTCGGTCTTGACTGCAAAGACATGAGTGTGGGCTCACACCAGTACATTCTACTATGTATCTGACCGAAATTGTGGCCTGTCCTACAATTAAATCCAGAGAGCAGTGGGGAAGTCCTAGTGTCCTCACTCCTGGTCATCATAGCCATATTGGGGGCAACATTCAGTCTAAATTATACAGCAATTTCTTCCAGGCATTCTTTTCCAGTGAAAGACTGAGGTGTGAGTAGGCCCTGACAGGTTCTGCCCCCAGCAGGATTCAAGACAGATGGAGGAGGATTTGCAAAATCCCCATGCCTCCAGAATTCACAACTAGACTCTTTATGTCAATTTGGGCCAAGGACTTTTGTTGGGTAGCTTCCTACTGGATCTGCCAATCTTCAAGGTTTGATAAGTCGTTCAGATTCCAGTACTTCTTAGCCCCTTCTTCGCGAGGTAGATTTTGCGCCGCGCGCTGAAGAAAAACAGGAGCTGGTATGGCACAAGTCTTTTCCATTTTGGCTGACATAGCCAGCCAAGGCTGAGTCCCAAACGTCCCAGTGCGTAGACAGTGCATCTGAACAAAACAGTTGGGAAACGAACTGGGGCTTAAAGAAAACAAAAGTTCGCACAGGGAGATCACCCTGCCTCCCCTGGACAACCGAGGGTATTTAGGGGTCTGCTCCTTCCGTTGGCCGGCCACCGCACGTGCTGGCAACCAGGGCCCACATTCCAAAATATGGGCATCGCCGCATGGCCACTCCCCTCTCATATTGTGCAAAATGACACTGAGCTTCCCGCTAAAACATGGCCAGATGCACCCGCCACATGTTTGTCTTTTTCACATTTGGAGAGTGGTGTGGGGAGGCCCTATCTCACAAAGAAGAAACAGTTCCACAATTGCTGAGCTGCATTGATTCCTCTTCTCAGCCTCACCCCACCACTCAACAGAGCTGTGAAAAGTTAAAAACCCCATCCCCTGTCCAAGGCATTTTTGGATGGGCCGTCCGAGAGGCCGTCTATTGGTCGTCTGACCCGCTTGGACAGGTTTCTACAACCCCCGCCACGCTCCTTAACTCCCCCGCCCAACCCCCCCCCCACAAGAAAATTCTTACCTTTTGTTTTTCTCTTTCCGCCGAGGGGTGCTATTCGCTACCCTCAGCCCGGCCCTGCCGCTCTTTTCCCAGGGACCCTTTTTTCGGGCCGTTCAACCAGCCTGCCGAAGTGGTGGAGAGGGACCAGAGGGTCCTGTCGGAATGGAGATTCTCTCTGGTAGGAAGGGTCTATTCCTGTCTGCAAATCTACACAGCTCCAGAGCGGGTTTTGATTAGCGTGTTCTCACCTCGAGTGAAAGGGCACAAAAACTGACTGAATCCGGCTGTTGCTGGGGATAGTAACCAAACGAAACAACTCACCAACCATGCATCTAGACAGCTTCATTTTGGATAAATTCTGGGGAGTTGCCCTTACACCAAGATTATACTCATCATGTGATGGTGAGGGTCCCTAGACATACTAACCAAAAGAAACAACCCACCAACCATGCATCCACACAGCTCCATTTTGGGTGAGTTCTGTGTGCGACGCTCAACCTTACACCCTGAGCCGTCTTCAGTTCGGAGCGACTAAAAATGCGGAAAAGGCCCTGGAAGAACAGTGAAATGGGGTGTGCCAAGGATTTTTGGAAAATTGAGAGTGGGGATACAGACAAAATTGAAACCCCCAGTGAGGTATTTAGCAATCGACCATTGTCGCGTGGGAAGGAGACACATGCTCGCGACTTTCAAATGTTCATCTAATCCAAAAAATATCTCTAAATCTCCATGTGCAATGACTTTTCCAGCGGAAAGGCGGCGGTACGCACATGCAATCTCGTTTTTGAATTTAGTCCCGGCGCCGCTCGCTGCAGAGCTCAGAATCTGATGTGGAAGGCTGCAGCCTCGTTGCTCTTTCCTCATACTCGTCCTCGCCACGTATCCGGTAGTGGAACCCCCTTTCCTGATAACGCTTGGTGCGGTGACAATCGCTGCAGAGAGTGTTGGGCCAATGGGGTGCCACTGCCGTCCACGGGATGACAATCAACTCACTAAGAGGCAATAATTAAGAAATGGGCGGAAAATGAGTATCAACGATGACAAAGCCAGCCCCTACAAACCCTGAACACCTGGTTTTGGGGTGGAAAATAAGACTGCGTTCCGATCTTTGCGACAACTTCTCGTACATCCCACTCGCATACAAGTGTACTTTCCTCGTTCTTCGAAAGTGGACGTGGCGGAGATACGGGAAGTTGGCGCTTAGTCAGGTCCGCCTGATCAGTCCACATGGCATACGCTAACTAGAGGCGCGAGTTCATGCAGTCCGGCATTCCATCCAATCAAAGAGAAAGTCTATTATCTATCATTCATTCGGGAGAGTTAGAACCTAGAGTTAATTATGCATTAAAAAAAAAGAGAAAACTACGGCGCAGTCAGGGTTACAGTTTGTAATTGCATTTGAAACTGCATTTTAGCAGTTTAGTCAGGGCCCGAGTTTCAATTGCATTTGAAACTGCGTTTTTGCAGTTTGAAACTCGGACTGGCTTTTTCTAGCAGTTCAGTCAGGCACATGGCCGTTTCTTTCTTTCTTCGGGTTTTTT
>BFEA01000144.1:350014-379821 GCA_003427395.1 Chara braunii | reverse complement strand
ATTCACGTGCAAGGCCCAGATTCAGGCTCAGCCTCAGACGCGATATATATATATATATATTTTTAATGCACAGACCCAAGTTCAAGCTTGAGACCCAATCCCTGGGCAAGACTCGGGTCCAGGACATAGGCCGAGGCCCACGCCCAAGATTTAGGCCCAAACCTTTTTTCTTGTTTTTTCGAAACGCCCAGCCCCAGCCTTTGCCCCACGATCCAACCCATAACTCTCGATGAGACGATACTCTACTCTACGACACTCTAACTGTATTTTCTCACTCGCGTGAATGAATGGTACGTATTCATGTTAATGATCGATGTATGTGTACGAGTTTCTGCCCCCACTTATTATTGACAATCAGAGTTTCCTTGGGCGAATTAAGTTGAACGTAAGAATTAGTTGGGAGAGATGCATGCCTATAAATGTGTGACAGTTGTTTCGATGTATCTGAGCCTTGTGCATGGTTTATTTTTAGCTCTCTCCCTTAAATAAATGTTGGATAGTTGCCTTCTCGACTGGATCGAATTGCATGGACCCCCACCTCTGGTGAACCTATATCATGATCAGGAGATAATAAGAACCTGGTGTTGTTGTCCGTCTTTTCTTTTGATATGTTTTCGATCGAATAACGAATTGAGTAGATTAGCGTAATCAGCTTACTTGTGCCATGTGGACCGATCATTCTGATCCGACTGGACACAGACTTCCCGTATCCCCACATCCCATATGAGGAAAATACATGTTTATGCGAGTGGGACGTACGAACAATTGTCACAAAGATCGAAGGGCCTTCTTATTTTTCCCCCGAACCAAGGTGTTCTGGATTCATAGGCATTGAATTTATCAGTATTGATACTTATTTTCCTCCTTATTCCTTGATATTTCCTTTTATCAAGTTGATTTTCATCTCGTGGACGGCGGTGGCACCTCATTGGCCCAACACTCTTGGTGTGATTGTCATCGAGCCGAGCGTTGGGAAAAGGGATTCCACTAGCAGACACGTGGTGAGGATGAGCATATGGAAAGAGCAATCACACAAAGGCCTTCGACATCGGATTAAGAGCTCTGCAGTGAGCGACGACATGACTTAATTCGGAGACGAGATCCCACATGAGTACCCCCGCCTTTTAGTTCGAAAAGACGTCGGGTAGCCCCCATGGAAGTTCATAGTTATTTTTTGGATTAAACGAACGTTTGGAAACTGGGCATGGTTGTCCTTCCCGCGCAGTAATGGCCATTTCTCACTAAAACAGGGACCACATGGGAGATTTTTGTTATGTCGGGGTCTCCACACACAATTTTCCCAAAACTCCTTGGCATACCTCATTTTGCTGCTCTTTCAGGGTCTGTTCCACACATTTAATCACTTCGACCGGAAGACAGTACAGGGCGGGAGGTTGAACGTCACACACCGCCATAATACGGCCATATTTTGTCTTTCGTGGGAAAAAGAACGCCGCCAGATGTGAAAAATGAGAATAAATCATCTGGTTCTGTAACGACATGGAAAGATATGTCGCTTGACTTTGTCTTTTATGCATGTGGGTGGTAGTGGACCCATGTCCAAAATCAGCTCACTATATCTTTGTATTCAAACATCCAAAATCGATCTTGTATTCGAACATCCAAAATCGGTCTGCTATGTATGTGTATTCAAACATCCAAAATTGGTCGGCAGTGTCTTCGTATTCGAACATCCAAAATTGGTCAGCTATGTCTTCATATTGGAATATTCGAACATCCAAAATCGGTCTGCTATGTATTTGTATTCGAACATCCACAATCGGTCTGCTATGTCTTCGTATTCGAACATCCAAAATTGGACGGCTATGTCTTCATATTCGAACATCTAACATCGGTCGGCACTATATTTGTATTCTAACATCCAAAATCGGTCAGCTATGTATTTATATTCCAACATTAGAGCCAACTACGCCCTAGACCCGAGACACGTGCGGGGAACAGCGCGCTGTTACCTCTCGCTCACAAAACAACAAAAGTAGGGAGTGGGAAGATCCGCGGAAAAACTAAAGGACACGACCAGCTCCGTTCACAATTTCACCTTGCCAACCCAAAAACAACAACCTTCTTTTTCAGGGGGAAAAAACGTTCATGCCACCTTACGAGTATCGAATTGGCAAAAAAAACACGCCCCAGCAAAGAAAACCGTGCCGAGTTCCAAAAGGCAACGGAAGGACAGGGTTCGGCAGTGGTGTCAGAGAGGTATTAAAAAAAAAAAAAAAAAAAAAAAAAAAAAAAGGCCAACGGATACTTTTAATTTGAAATTGCTCATTTGGAGTTGGCACATATGTTTCTTTGCCAGGGCAAGTTTTTTTGCCTTCAGAGTATCAAAACATACCGCATCCGCCGTTATTTCTTTTCTTTTTTTCGCCTCTCTGTTCAGGGGGCCCGCACCATTCCCACCCCTTGCCCGTAGCAGGGCAGAGTGAGACTCAGTGGGCCCGTGCCATTGCCACCCCTTTCCCATAGCAGGGCAGCGGAGTCTCACGCGGGAGCATCACACAATACCCTCTATTTTAGGAGTGTTAGCACAATAAACATAAGAATTTGTGGAGCCCACCCCTTTCCCATAGCAGGGCAGCGGAGTCTCATGCGGAAGCATCACACAATTCCCTCTATTTTAAGAGCGTTGTGCTCCACGGAACAATAAGCATAAGAATTTGTGGAGCTATTACCACAACAGCTCCAATATAATAATAAAAAAAATAATAATAATAATAATTAAGAAAAAAACAATTGTAGCCTGCATGTTCACCAGGGGCACCATTTTGGGATGATGCATTGGCCCATTTTTTATTGAATCTTGGCGAACGATACCTGCCCACGTACTCCTAAGTTAAGAACAAGTGATTCAGCACAGGCCGGCCAGATGAAGAGAACTCAAAAGTTTCAGCGATTCGAAGCAGGTTTCATGAACGGGGGAAAATGTGGAAAGGGCGGTGGAACCCACTGTTCAAATTTCCGCTAGATACACCGCTATAAAGATAAACCGTCAAATTCACCGTCAACACTTCTGTCTGTTGTGCATGTGGTCAGTGGTGGACCCAGACCCTTATAAAAGACGGATCACATCCAAAACAAAACACTTCAAAATTTGTCTTGTGTGCATGTGGTGAGTGATGTTCTTCCTTTTGTGCTCTTCCCTTTTGTGCATGTGGTTTGTGGTGGAGCCAGGATGTTATAAAATACAGATCACATAAAAGAAAACAGAACACTTTTGTCTTTTGTGCATGTGGTGAGTGGTGGAGCCAGGCCCTTTCAAAAGACCTATCACATCCAAAACAGAACTTTTCCCTTCTTCACTCACGCGATATTGCTACCACCAAGCGCAGGCCTGGACCCCACAAGGAAAACCGTGGAAACAGGACACTAGAAAAATTTATCCGGGATTATATTGGACAAAGCAGGGCCTCCAGAAAGCCAATTTTTTGAGGACGGCGTTTTTCAGGGGCCCGACCGCCTGGTAAACCCTCGCCCAAAAACAGCAGGGCCTCCAGAAAGCCAATTTTTCGAGGACAGGACATTTTGCGTCTTCACACAAGTTTCCGGTTGGAAAAGAAGCAGAGGAGTACTTTCCGCCGAAGTTTTGTGCCATTTCCAAAGGGTAGGCGGGGGGGCCATGTGCTTCCTTGGAAACGTGTCCCCAATGTCGCTGGTCCATCCATGGTCCGGGCCGAGTCGTCCCGTGGCTCATTGGCAAAGGAACGGACATCCGAGAGAGGTGCGCTGCCCTTGAAACGGACATCCGCGGGCTCTCCTGGTCCCCCACAACTTCTCCAGCCTTTCCAAACCCGAAAAATCTGCCTTTTCCAGCCTTGGCCGCAGGGTCCCGACTTCTTCACAAAAACTCTTCCAGAGGTCCTTCCTCGGAGGTCCGGGACTGAACACTTTCCCAACACTTCACCTGTGGGTTCCAGGCCTTAGTTTCCTTGGGGAGTACCCCCTCCCCGTCTACCGTCTTCACCCAAATAGAAGGCTTGCTAATGATTGCTGCATCTGGACTGAAAAGTGTGCCAAATGCAGCTATAAAGACTGGGCAGGTGAAGGAGCCAGGCTACCCCTCCCGCACAGAGTAGCCCAGTGGAAAGACACGGTAGATAGTGGAAGATATAATGAGGGAAGAACATAGTGTGAGTTGAAAAAAAAAAAAAACACTGGAATAGAACGAGTGGTTACTAATTTCTGGCCAAATACCTGAGCAGAATCCGAATATAGAATCTGAGGCCTGGAACCCACAAGGAAGAAACGTGGAAAAACCACCGTGGAAACGCTTATCGCCGACTCCATCGGACAAAGCAAGCCCTCCCGAAAGCCAATTTCAGGACTGCGGTGAGGTTTTCCAGAACCCCACAGCCTGGAAAAATGGTATCAGGAAAACGGTATCTGGAAAAGCCACATTTTTCGTCTTCACAGGTTTCCGGCAGGAAAAGTGGCTGTGGAGGAGTTTCCGCCGTACTTTTGTGCCCTTTCCAGAGAGTAGGGAGAGAAGGCATGTCCATGGTTGGATGAAACTCCTCGCCAACCCACTGGCCCATCCATTGTCCACCCGAAGCCATTCCCTGGTCACTTGACAGGGCTATGGACATGCTGTTGACGCCCAAAAGGGGGGGACAACCAGAACAGGTGCAAGCCCCTTCAAACGGACATCAGCAACCACCATCCAGTCCATCTCCAGTTTCCAGCGTTTCCAAGATCGTGGAAACTGGCTTTTCCAGCCACTCCGGTGGGGTCCTGTCATTCCACAGGCGACCTCCTGCAAACACTCTTCCACGGAAACCCCTTCTCTAATAATGCTTTGCGCATTTAACTTTGACGTACCTGACCGCAATTTCAGCATTTGACCTGGTGACACTGCATCCTGTGGGGCCCACGACTTCAAGTTTGCGGCTCGTTAGACACTCCTTGGGGCATCCTCGGGGCCAAAGGAAGTTTCCTTGGGGGTTTCGAAGGAAATTACCGTTGTGGTTCCAGGGGAAGAATGGTTCCTTTTGGCCGCCGGCGGCCATTTTCATAATATTACAGTCAGCCGCGAGGGGGGCAATGCCTTGGTCCATTGGGTGGGGTCCATCTTGCTGCAGTGCGGTCCACCTGCCAAAGGCGGAAAATTTTGAAATGCGCTGGTGACCCAAAAAACAAAAAGAACTTAAAAAGCAATGGACCTCCCCGTTCGAAAATCAAATTTCAAATCAGGTGCTGGATGTCACGACTGCAACGAGGGGCAGGTGGCGTCCATATCTGCGACGGAAAGGGGCATTTGCAACGGTGCAGTGGAACGTCGTCACGAATTTGTGAGCGCCCCGCGAAGGTCCATCGCCATCGCCTCTGCATGCCACCGCGCCTATGTGTTGAGTCGAGCACTCACGGAGAAGGTCGTCAGAGACTTGGCGCTGAGGTTACTGTGGTTGTGGCGAGTTGGTAGGCTGTTGTATTTTCTTGGTTCATGAGCATCGCAACACACGTGCCAATGGAGGGCGGCAGCGACGGCGAAAAGGAAGGTTTTTTTTTTGTTCTTTGTTTCTTTTTTGCGAAAATAGCCCTTGTGATATCCCTCTATCCTGGCGGCAATGGGAGAACCGTCAGAATTGAGGGCTTACCTTTCGGGCTGCTCCATCTATTGGTGGGGATCAGCGCCTGCTGGAAACCGGGTCCAGCGTCCCATTCATACATCTTCTAACGCTGAGATTGCTGTTTGGTGATTCCTAAGGCCGGACGTGCGAAGTTGACGACAGTCGAGAAGACGGCCGTGGCGGCGGCCCTGACGGCCATGCTCTTTCGTTGTCAGCAGGAGAGGACATATGGAAGAATGAGAGCGCAGATCCGCACACAGAGGAGGAAGACGGTCGAAGGGATGGATACTGTGGCCATCACCGAGGCTGCAGTTCAGGTTTGCTGCGCCATGGGTTGCAGTGTTCTCCCACGAGCGACGCTGAGGTGGTGGATGAAAAGTAGGCCGAGGGAGGCATGGGAGGATCTCAAGCAATGCGATGATGCGACGGAGGAGTACTTCTGCAAGAAGCTGCGCATGTCGCCACGTGTCTTTCGGGCGATGGTGATTGCATCCAGTGTGGATGAACGCCCGCTAGATGCGCTGCCAATGTCGATGTCAACTGCAGTCGGTGTCAATCCGTCGTCTTCTTTGCTGGAGGCCTTCGATAGAGGTCGGCCATCAATGATAGAGGAAGCACACATGGAACGGGAGGACCACGATAAGCAACATTGTGACTAGGAACAGCAGTGGCAACCTTCAATAAAGGTCAGCCATCAACAACAAGTACTACAGAGCCGTAATTCTACGACGACAGTGAAGGTCCACCGAACGGCGACGAGGAAGGAAGCAGACGATAGAGGACCACATAAGGTACACGCACTCTAACACGTCGTACGCCCTTGCACTGCGAGCCGGGCCGTGGCCAGCACGGTGGCTTCTGGAGTGGTCCACTGAAGACCTGATGTTCGCCTGCCGCCCGTCCATGTTGACATCCTTCGCAGACCGCCTCTTACGTGTACGCCTCTTACGTGTACATCCAGGCACACTGCCAAGGATGTGGACGTGGAAGAAGACAAGGACAAGCAAAAGGATGACCTGGAGCGGCAGCGGAAGCCTTCGAAAGATATCGGCCATGAAAGGCAAGTGGGGACGGCCAGTAGCTAAACGACGACAGTACAGCTCCACCAAACGACGACAAAGAGGCCTGCAAACGGCAGACCGCAGCATGGGACAAACGCCTTGTAACGTTTTTCACCACGGAATACAATGGACGATCAGAGAAAGGGGGGTTGGCTGAAGTGTTCAAATTCGCCAACCATTCGACCCCTTTCCCTTTGGCGGCACGCACTGCACGGGAGAATACTGGTCAATGACTTCCGCAGGGATTGGCCGGCCACCAACAGTTACCGTTGGCACAAGTTTCCTCGGCGCCGAACGTTGAAGACCCAAGATGCCCGTGCGCTGCCCGGATGGAACTCGAATGGACCAGCCGAACAAAATATCATACCGACAACAGGTGCCATCTCCGCTCCAATTACCACGGATCCTTTACCTCCTAGACCCCTCGGGAGGTCCCTTGGGGAATGCCACCAAGTGGCTAGCCCAACGATGCCCGGAGGATTCCCCAAGGAAATGTTTTCACATTTGTTTTTCGTTTTCATCCCCGAGGATAGGTTTCCTCGGGGGATGTACACACCTGAGGAGTGTCTAACGAGCCCCTTCGTTGTACTGAAATCGTCAGGTCCTGACAATTTCAGGGAAAAAAATGCCAAAATTCCAGCCAGGAATGTAGGCCCTTGAGTAATTATCGGGGCTTCAGTAATTCCTTCTCTTTCCCTTCACGTCTCCAGACTCTCCGCATTAGATCTGTGGCCAATAATAATAATAATAATAATAATAATAATAATAATACAAAGATCTGTGAGCCATTTTCTCTTCTTTTTTTCTTTTGTGGGCGAGTCCAGGTTGCCCGCCATTTCCTTTCACAAAGTTCCCAAACTAGAACTCCGTTGCCACAGCAACCGCACACAGCACCTATCCCAGTTTCGTTGCTATTTCAAACAGTCCAAGATGATTGTGACCTCACTCCCCTTCTTGTTGTCCCTGTTCCAACTGGGCCCAGTTCCAAAGCAGACCGCAATCAGACCCAAATGCCACAGCAACCGCCCACAGTGCCCTACCCATGTCCCGTTGCTATTTCAATCAGTCCTAGATTCACTATGGCCCCACTCACCTTCTTGTGCCAGTTACAACTGGGCCCAGTTCCACGCACACTGCTCTCACACCCAAGTGAGCCCAGTTCCAAGGCAGACCGCAATCACACGCAAATGCCACAGCAACAGCCGACAGAGCCCCTATCCAAGTCCCATTGCCATTTCAAACAGTCGTAGACTCCCTGTAGCCACACTACCCTTCTTTTATCCCACTTCCAAGTGGGACCAGCCACAAGGCAAATCTCTATCACACCCAAATGAGCCCAGTTCCAAGGGTAGTGTCGCCACAGGGAGTCTAGGACTGTTTGAAATAGGAACGGGACTTGGATAGGGCGCTGTGGGTGGTTGCTGTGTCCCAGTTCCAACTGGGCCCAGTTCCACCGCACACCGCCATCACACCCAAATACAAGTAGATTCCCACAACAATCGTGAAATCCACCTAGATGTCACCGAACAAAAGCTTCACTGAGTTTCAGATTTCACGGTTTTCGCATCCTGTTGTTCTTTGTTCTTTCCCCCTTCCGTCCCGTCTACCTTTATGTACCAATTGATTGAACTTCCTCCCCAATCGTGTTTCTCGATATTATTTTCCCCTTTTTTGTCCTCCTGCCTATATGTACCAATTGATTGATGGATGTAGATTGATTGATCAAATCAATTGATTGCTTTATTGATGGATGTAGAATAATTGATAGACTCGTCACTTACTGATTGGTGCTAGTCGGTCAAATGGCTATCCTGATTTGTTTCTTTCATTCTGTGATTGATTCATTGATTACTTTGATTGATTACATTGATTGATTACTTTAGACTGATTACTCTGATTGATTGTTGATTGACTACATTTGATTGACTGATTACTCTGATTGATTGTTGATCGACTACATTTGATTGATGGGTCGATGAAATTTAATTGACCAAACGAAACATATGTATCCATTTCCTCCCAAAACGAGAAAAAAGGTGCTGCATGCCCCAAAACCACTTTCGGCATTGATTTTGGCACACCCTGCAAAACATTGTATCCATTTCCTCCCAAAACGAGAAAAAAAGTGCTGCATGCCCCAAAACCACTTTCGGCACTGATTTTGGCACACCCTGCAAAACATTTTCCTGCAATTTTTAGCCATCGGCCATTACCGGCCCAGCCAGAGTGCAAAAATGACACCAAATGATTTTGGGACCTGCAGCCCTTTTTTTCCGGTTCGGGGGCGCGGGGAGGTTTGGACTTTTCACATCAATTTATTGATGGATTGATCTAGTGAATGATTGATTGACTCATCTATTCTCGATTGGTTGGCTAGTTGAGCGGTTGATCCAAGTGATTACTTCCTCATTTCAATGGATTTACTACTGTTCGTTGGTCATTGGCAGATAGATAAACACATCCGATCATTCATTGTTTTGCGGTGTGTGGGTCTTCTCCTACTCCCTCTGGCCGTAAGGGGCCTGGGGGAAGAGAGACTCACTTGCTTGGATTTCCGTTCACACTTTATTCCTTCATGTTCCTCATTTAAAACACAAGCACGTCCCAGACAAACGGACACACACGACACAAACACACACAAACACACGCGCGCACAGAGAGAATGACAACCACAGAGAGAGAGAGAGAGAGAGAGAGAGAGAGAGAGAGAGAGAGAGAGAGAGAGAATGAAAATACAAAAACTGCTTAAACGAAAAAAAAGGGAGACGCGGTGTCCTAGGGGGGACGTCCGGAGAAATTGGAACGATACTAACACCCTTCGCAGTGAAGGATGACAAGCCTAAATCAAGACATAGGGCCATAGGGCCTCGCTGCTCAACTCAGCGAATGAGGAAAAAAAGGAAAATGAATCTTACCTCGCCGACCTGACCACCAAATGTGCAAAAGGCAAATGCGTGCAAAAGGCAAATGCATCTTACACTAGAAGACCCGCCACCACGTTTTCGTCTTTTGTGCATGTGGTGAGCAGCGGAGCGAGCGCACAGTCCAGCCATTCACTATCAAAAACAGCAAGGTGAAGCGGAGGCAGTAAAGACAATAAGTTCAGCCGGTAAAGGGGAAAAAAATATAAAAATAAAAAATAATCGTGTGCTAAAAGGAGAGTAAAGAAAAAAAAAACAAAAAATCAATCGCATGACACTAACCCATCACAACGACGACGTTTTTCTTTCCTCAGACGACGATTTTTTTTTCTCTTTTATAAAACTACACTATGTTCTCTCAAATTCTTTTTGCGCCTTTCACTACCTTCCTACCACTACTCCTACGGCGACGATTTTTTTGGTTCTTTTTACAATAACGCTGGACCCGTTTTCTAGCCAGTGTTGTCTCTCACAAGGATGCTGAAGAGGTCTGCCTTCAAGCCGCTCTACTTAAATTTTTTACTATTTTTTTTGAAGCAAGCTACATTCTTTTCTAGCAGACGAAGCGCATGAGTTTTTTGTTTTTTTAAGCATTTTCTGTTTTTTTTTATTCTTAATGCTCGAAATTAGTTAAAAACTTCTTGAAAAACATTTGGGCGGCAATCGAACAACGGACAAGAAACCACTCACGCACTCAGACCATCGCCACAATAAACGCCATGAAAGAGGATATTCACGGTATTCACGGCTGCCCCGTCTCAAACCACATCGCTCGTCTCTACTTTTGTTTTTANGATATTCACGGTATTCACGGCTGCCCCGTCTCAAACCACATCGCTCGTCTCTACTTTTGTTTTTACTATTTTTTAAAAATAAGCTATACATTCTTCTCTACCAGACGCGGCGGATGAGTTTTTTTTTTCTTTCAGCATTTCTCCGTTTCTTTTTATTCTTAATGAAAGAAATGAATCAAAACTTCTTGAAAAACATTTGGGCGGCAATCGAACAACGGACAAGGAACAACTCACGCACTCAGACCATCGCCACAATAAACGCCATGAAAGAGAATTCACGGCTGCCCCGTCTCATACCACATACCCCGTCCCCCTCCATGACCATAAGATCAATCGGGAAAACAAATAGACCCCCGCTCCCCTCGTAATAAACACGGCCGTAGCAACCGGTACAAAGATTTTTCATCTAAACTAGTCCATCATGATGTCGACCGGTAGAAAGTAACCTCCTAAAATTTAAGAAAAAGAATTAAGAAAGGAATTTGTACCAATTTGGCAGGCAGATGCATAATGCAAACAAGCTTTGGTCCTCAAAAAACGTCGAGACCCAGCAGCTGCCTGCCTGCCTCCCCTCCTACTTCACTAGCAAACACCAATAATCTGAAGAAGTGCAATCACATAACATGACACGATATACGTAAAGGAGGTTACTTTCTGCCATTCTCTGTCTTTCTCGTAATCACGTTAACACCCTACGCTCCTCTGTCTGTGTCCAATCTTGCATTCATTCACACTACCGACTTCCCCCGAACACAACGCACCCTAATTTTGGCCGCATCGGACCGGAAAAATGGACAGTAGGGAGCCCCCGTGCTCCAGCTTCCAAAATCACGAGCGTCGAGCACAACTACCAAAAGACCGAATTTTTTGGCCCCCGATACTAACTGATTCGGCCTCCCAAATTACAAGCACAAGTACCGCGTTCCCCCAAGCACAACACAGCCTCACCAAGACTGCATCAGACCGGAAATATCGCTTGTATACATTCATGTTCGAGGGTGCATTGTGTTCAGGGAAGAGAGTAGGTTCGCCCTCCCACATCACGAAGGCTGATCCAAATCGACCCCGAAGTGGAATGAAAATTTGGAAAAATCGTCAATATTCCTGACGCCGCCGACCAGCAACCAACCACCCAAATGTGAAGGAGTGCATACGTTACTATTCGCTTCAAATTCTCGCTCTATAATACGCTTCGATTCAAATTATCGCTCTATAATACGCTTCGCTCAAATTCTCGATCTTCGCCTCAGCACCCCCGAGCGTAAAGGAACGGTGGAGAAAAAATCTAACAACAAGAAAACAAACCAAGGTGCAGAAATCATCGACAACGGAGAAAGAACAAACCAGCGAAGAGCCAGCCTTCGCTATTCAGACTACCTGCGCCTCATAACCAGAATTTCGATCCCACTAAAGAATCTTCCCCGTATAGAAAACCAAGAAGAGGAGCCTCCTCCCTCCCGCCGCTGCGGAGTGTTCCGTGCTATAAGAGGAGGATATCGGTTTACTACGTGCGCGACAGATGAGTAAATAACTTTCAGTCTGCGTACGCCCTTGAGCGGCTCAGACTGACATTTAAATCAGATGACAGATAGCGCTCATTACATCGAAAAGAGGGAAACACAACCCTGTGCCTCGCTTCGGACCTCATGAAATGCCAAAAAGACTGGCTATGCCCAACACCACAGCCGGCGTTGTGCGCTCTAGACCAAATCACATTTCGCACAAGACAACGCAGAAACAACGTGACACGTGAAACGCACAAAGCAACCGAAGCGGACAAATCCGGAAGACTAACTCATAACTCATCCTTCAGATGACACAGAGCTGAAGCATGTACACGCTGCTCGCCCTCTTCCTCCTCCCCCTTCCCGTCTACCCCTTCCTCCTCCTCCGCCTCCCCTGTGCTCAATTCCTCCACCCTCTCCTCCTTCCCATCCTCTTCAATTCACCTCCACCCTCTCCTCCTTCCCATCCTCTTCATCATACCAAATCACAATGCAGCTGATGCGTACAAATCCTCTTGCCGGCATATAAACACAAAAATCCTCCTTCAGACGACGAGACAGCTAACGCATACAAACCCACCTCCCCTTCTTCCTCCTCTCCTTCCTCCTCATCAGCCCCTCCATCCTCGTTTGGCCCCTTCCGCTTCATCGTCGTCCGCCGCTTCATCTTTCCCCCTCTTCCTTTCCCTCAACGTATCATCATCCTTCGCCTCCTATTAGAAACACCACCATTGTTTTTTCCTCACAACGGGGATCTTTAAGCGAACGGTGGGAGAGGGAGAGTTGCACATGTCATCGACAATAATAGAGCAACTATGAAATACAGCGCAGTAATGAGAGGAGGAGATCCCTACACTACCAAAAAGTAGTCAGGGAGGCTCCGTAAGAACCTGCTCCTGCAGAGGACAGCATGGTGCGCTAGAAAAAGAAATACTAAAATGTGAATGCAGAAGACTTTTGAAGAAAAATCATCTGGAACCAAAAAAAAAAGACGAATTCCACACAGAAAGATTGACAAGGCGTACTACCTAAGACTTAACTACGCAAAGGAGAAAACCACCTCGCGCAAGGGAGAAAGAAAAAATCACTGAGAAACCCAGAACCAATGGTCGGTCAGTAACTACGCAAAGGAGAGGACAGGCGCAATGTAAGGAAAAATCAGTGGGAAACCCAGAACCAATGGTCGATCAGACTTACCCTCCGCATCCTCTCTCTCTCTCTCTCTCTCTCTCTCTCTCTCTCTCTCTCTCTCTCTCTCTCTCTCTCTCTCTCTCTCTCTCTCTCTCCGCAGATGTTCTTATCTTCACTACTTAGCCCTTAACCGACTTCTGAATCTCGTCGTAGAGTACAAGCACGAGCGCACCACCAGCACCACGGATGACATTCGACCACGCTCCCTTGAAGAATGCCTTCGGTCCCTCGTTCTTCATGATCTTCTTCCAGCAGTCCATAGTTCCAGAGTACATCTGCTCACCCGAGCCCGACTGCATCATCAGCCGCCGCCTAACGGTGTCAAACGGATACGACACCATGCCAGCGCCAGCCGTTACCGTCTGCGCGATGGCCCACTTCTGCCACACCGGCGCGTTCTTCGGGTCTTGGAGAAAGACCCCCTTCGCTGTGTCGAAGCCTCCGAAGAACGCGGCTCGGTAGACGATGATACCCTGCACCGAGACACCGAATCCTTGATACAAACCCTTGAGGCCATCGCTCTTATGGATGGTGGAGATGCAATTCCCCAGCCCGGTGAACTGTCGATCAGCGCCTTTCCCGACATCAGCCGCAAGCCGAGTTCGCGCGAAATCGAGTGGGTAGACGAAGAGCAGGGAAGTGGCGCCGGCGGCGCCACCGGAGGCCAGATTCCCGCCAAAAAACTTCCAAAACTCCTTCTTCGGGTCGTACGGACAGAAGATCTGCTTGTACGTGTCTTTGAATGCGAAGTTGAGCGCCTGAGTGGGGAAATACCTGATGATATTCGCCAAATTACCCCTCCAAAACGACATCACGCCTTGCTCCTTCGCCACCCTCGAGAAACAATTAACGATTCCAGTATACCTCTTGTCGGCGGTGAGCTGCTTGTTGCTGTCCTGGGTCTGGAGCAGAAGCTTTACACGCTCGATAGGCGCGACCGCAGTCTTCGAAATGCCACCGGAGACACCGCCAGCCAGCAAGTCGACCGCGAAGGACTGAGCGGGAGTAAGCCCTTTGCCGTCTTTCCCTTCCTTAGGCGCGGCAATGAACGGCATCATAGCTTCTTCCATACCCGGCCTTCCCGCCTGAAGGAGAGATTGAGGAAGAGGGGTCTTCATGGCAGTGGCTGCCGCGAAGCCGTGGAGCAAGTACGGCGCTCTGGCGGCGGCGGAATCGCTTCCGCCGCGCATGTAGAGATCCCTCCCACTTGGGGAAACCGCCGACGTGCCCGCCGCCATCGCGCTGCCTGCCAACTCAGAGAACATGTCGCCTGTCACCTGTCTCCGCTCGGCAAACGCAGCAGCGACAGCGCACTCGCGCCCGTTGGCGGCTGCTTAACACCTCTGCTCCACGTGGCGGCTCCTCAGCGTGCCACCTCACTACTGCCAATCAATCCCTCAATCTCTCTTCAGCCGTTGATATCGTCTTGTCTACATAGCAAACTTTGAAGAGCAGAGGTTCAAAAAGGAGGAGGAGGAGGAGGAGGAGGAGGAGGAGGAGGGGAAGGGGGGAAGGTAACTGACGTCTCCTTCGTCCAGAAGGGACCGACCGACTACATCGGCTCTGCCATGATAATATAAATAGCTCAGCGCCTCGCGCCGCACTATTCAGCAAAACTTGTCAAAAGGAGAAAGAATCTTCCGCTACAACTCCGAGAGATAGGGCCTGTATCTGCTGCGAAACATTCTAGATGCATGGGGACGATTGTGTGGTCGAGATTCACTCGATGTCTTTGATCAGTCAGGCTGTATCTGGTCAAGGAAAACCAGTTCAGATACATGCAGAGTGTTGAGTAGTGGCGGTAAGGACCGTACACCAAACGCATTCTGGTGCGCCATGAGGCTGCGATCTCTCCCCCCCAGCGCGCACTCGCACGTTCGTCGAAGTCGTTGGTTCTCAACGCCCGCCGGCCTGAGAGCGTACACACTCTGCGGGCCGTTTTACTTCTCCTCTATAGACGTAATTTATGACGCGATACATCTGTAACGAGGCGTAATTGCGGTTAGATACATTCATTTTAACCCTCATGTGAGCATGTCCACGGATGTGTTTCGTTTCCTAAAAGCGAGACGGCCTTATCGTCGAACTGCTCGGCAACAAGTAAATTGGTTGCAACCCAACTACCGGTAGGAGTATTCAGTTGCAACCCAACTACCGGTAGTTCATTCGGGTTCGACCTCAGGTTCGCATCTCAACAGCTCATCGGTGTACCAACTGAGCTAAGGGCACTTGGTCGGATCGTGCTTCTCTCAATTTCACCTCGCACTACCTACCTACCAGCATCCTTTTTTTAACTGAGCTAAGGGTAAAACTCTCGTTAGAATTTTTTTATTTCGTTTTTTTGTATTTCTTTTTTTGGGGGAGGGTAGAAGTATTTGGTTTCATCGATCTAGCTCAGGGGCTAGGTCCCACTTGCACGAATTAAGAGATACTGACCGTAGATAGCAAAGATCAACGGCCGAAATCTCCTTATTTGCGCAAGTGGGACCTTGCACCAGTTCGGGTTCGAACCCGAGTAATAGATGGAGCGACCTGCCAGGCAAAGCCTCAATCCCGGTGGTTCTCTTACCACCACCAGGATAGGCAAAAAAAAAAANAAAAAAAAAAAAAAAAAAAAAAAAAAAAAAAAAAAAAAAAAAAGGAAGAGGGGGTTCGAACCCGAGTCTGCATTCCACAGTTCTTAGGGCGTCGCCGCACCACTGTCGAAACGAAAAAAGAACCAATGACGATGAAAAGGGCAAAAAAAAACAGAGAGCCTAGCTCAGTGGGTACACCCATGAACTGTTGAAATACAGACCGGAGTTCAAATCCACATGAAGGAACTCGATGAGTAAAACCTAAATAGAACCTAAATATTTCTGAATTGCTTGGGCCCGGTCAGCTCAATGATGATACCTCGAGACCGTCAAAAAGGGCAAGCAAAGGAAGGCAAAAAAAAACACAAAGAAGGTGGGCGATGACACCCTGTCCAAAGGCAGGCGATGACACCCTGGCACGGGAAGCCACGTTCGAGTAGCAAGGAAGGTCGGCTTTCGCTGCACCAGTCACCACATGTAGAGAAGGGCGTGTACCTTCGGCTAGAAGGGTGAAACATGCACCCCTCATTCTTTTGTTTCGTTTAGAAACCTGGCTACTTGTGGGGCCTCTCAGCACCGCTCACTAAAACACGTTTTTTTTTTTTTGGCGAGTCCTGTGTTGATGACTCCAGCGGCGCTTGTCCACGCTGGACCTTCTTTTGTTCCTTTGTGTCCTTCAGTTCGTTTGGCGTCACTTTTCGATGCATCAAGTGAAAACCGTGTTTGGAGTGAAAACCGCGTTTGGTGCGGACTCACGGAGCGGGGTCGGCGTGCCCGCCTGTACCAACCCTCACCGTTCCCAACTGCGAAGGGCCTCGCTTCATCACTCACCAAATGCTCAAAATAAGGAAACGAGGGCCTAGTTGCGCTACCCGCCAGGCTCCGACTTTTTGAATGCATCTGGACTCATGTTAGTCCAGATGTATTCAAAAGGTTGGCGGAGGGGGAGTAGTGCAGCTACTTAGGCCCTGAATCTTCCTGGTGATAGGGCCTCGCCACACCACTCTTGAAAACTCGTTTTCAAGAGTTGGTGCATCTCCACACAGCCTCTCGAAACTTGGGGCAGTCAAGGGCTGTCAGAGCAGCTCTTGAAACCCTTTCAAGAGCAGCTCTCGAAAGATGGGAAACCCCAGCCTGCAACTCGTGCGTTTTCAAGCGTCCTCGGCCGAACCCTTGAGGGACTTTCGATTTTCGAGAGTTGTCAGGCCATTATCCTGACGCCATTCGGAAAAAACAATGTTGTACGACTGTCGTTTTTCATCGGTTATCCTGACGCCATTCGGAAAAAACAATGTTGTACGACTGTCGTTTTTCATCGGTTGTCCAGCACCATCGCCCTTTCGAGAGTGCTGTGTGGCGAGGGGCCGGAAACTCTTGAAAACCCAACTCTTGAGAACGTCTGACAGCTCTTGAAAAAATTCCCCCTTTCAAGAGTGGTGTGGCGAGGCCCATAGTCAGCTTGATAACTCTGATCGGTATTAGCAGGGTCCTTGGCCAACACGGGTGTGAGTGTGAGTTCACAGCCAGGAGGCTGCAGCTTACGTGTCATAAGACCGACCGGTCGCTGGGATGGTCTCGACAGAGGTCGAAGTTCGGACTACCAGCGGTCGCCGGCAGAGGTCGTGCGGCAATGTTTGTGGCCGGCACCCAGCATTTCTCAATTGGGAAGTTTGAATCAGGAAGAAAAGAAAAATGAGAAAATGGGTGTCTGGGAGGGGCGCAGGGTTGGCCATTTCTTTTTTGTAGCGCCACCTGAGAGCGCCGATGTTCCTTTGCACAACGAGAGGAAATGAGAGAGACGGTGGGCTGCCATCAAAACACAATAGTAGCAATACAACGTAACACTGTGCACCCTCATGAAGACCGGTAGTAGCATGTTCATACCTGGCTCCCAAAGTCCCTGTGCAATCGGGCTTGCACGGCATCTGCTTCAACCAGGGCTGAGCAGACGGGTAGGTCTCTCTGCCTAGCCCGGGTGCTTGCAACCGATGTCTGGTCAGGTCACCCTGCCAATATGGCAATGGGTGATGGTCCCAGGTGGTTAACACTAGGGTAGGAGAGGGGGGGTGAGGGTGCGCCAGGGCAAAAATGATAAGAGGAAGGGTGGGTGGGGTCTTCAGAGGGATTCAGCTGGACAACCGAGTGGGCGAGTACTGTGGATAACTGTCATTGGTCTAGTATCCCACCTCTACAACAACCTGGGCTTCAAAAAAAAAAAAAAAAAAAAAAAAAGGGCTGTGCAGCACCGCCTGAGAATGTCGATTGCGCTGTGACGCCCAACCTCACGCCCAGCGCGACTTCCTGATCGCAGTGGGATGTGGGCCTGGAAGTGCAAAAAGGGGTGTGCCCAGGATTTTTGGGGAAGTGGGGGAGTCTTAAGGGTATGAATGCAATTAGGCGAATGAGGGGTGCGCGCGCAAGGGTCTCACAGTCCGGAAGGGCCGGGACACTGTGGGCGACGGGTTACGGGAAGATCCCTCCGTGGTGGAGATGGTCCCGAAAAGTTGGGCCGTCTAGGGCCGTCATTTGGCGCAGGCCGCCGCGTACCTGTGTTGGGCCTTCCGAATTCCGGAGTTCTCTGTTTGCCGCTACGTCGGCAGTTCACGCAAAACGTATTGGGCTAATAGGGGGCTATGGCCGGCCACGGAACAACACTGAGTTGATGATACGGGAGAAGAAGGCGGAAAGGAGGGAGACTGATAGTGATGACAACAAATCCCGAGCGGGTGAAGTAGTAGGTGTGGTCGGGAGAAGGGAAATCGGAGCACCGAGGGTCGCTAGAGGTGGCGCAGTGGAATTCCCGCGGACATAGCCGATTCTCCGTGTGACAGGGGTATCGCGTCCTTATGAGCTCGTTTATCATAGGGGTGAAATAGTTCGGGTCGTAGGACGAGTCTGAGCTCCAAGATCGCGTCATGGTATCATCGCCGAGGGCATAGCTCGGGTCGGGATATCGTCACCGCGCACGAGCACATGCAGGACATGCAGACTCAGTGACGCCTCAACGTGCTCGTACGGGATGACGGTTTCGCCGCAAATCTTTTTGGGTGGGCGAATCGACGTGCGGGAATGCGTGTAAGGGCGCGACTCGGATCGCATTTACACGTGTTCTCGCGCGACATTCGCAGAGCCAAACCTCGGATCGTGTAATTGCTTCGGACTATGCAAGATGCAACCAGATGACAACCCCCATCGCGAGATAAGCAAAAACGAGGACAAAATCGTAACGAGGACAAAATCGCTATCAGTGTCGGATCCTCGTCCCGTCTATAGCTGCATCAGGTGTGGGCAAAGATTTGTTACAAACAGAAAGCAAGGACATGGGTTCTTAGCAAAAAGATATACAAGCAGGCATAACGTCCACATATCCACACACTCATACATCCATTCATTCGATAATCATACACATAATGCAATCGGGACGGGCATAGCAAGGACAAGTGTGAGCAAAAAACCAAGCCCAGATTTCAGAAAGCCGAAACGGAAATAAGAACGGGCAAACCGCCCGGAACCGCAATCAAAATGTATGTACACAGGTGAAGAGGGGGACGAGACAACAGAACAGTAAATCCGCGTTTATCAACCTCAACTCTCTCCTCTCTCTCTCTCTCTCCGATGCGGACAGTCCGTCGTCACGCACCAACCCACGAAGTTGTCACCCCACTTAGTCCTCCCGCACCTGTTGGATTCGCCTGTGCCCACAGTCCGTCGTGGCCCACGTCAATCCCGTGCATTCGGCACCAGCCCGTCGGGTCGCCCAACTCCTGCTTTACTCACCTCTTACTTCATTCGTGTGCCGACCCTTCCTGATCGCGCAACCCCGAGCTTCCAACGACGGGTTAAGAGAGTTGACTAATCGTGCAACCGAAATTTATAGCGTGCATGCATGCGCAAAGAACACGGAATTACCAGGACTTAGAGTGAGGTTTAGAGAGGGAACGCCTGCGTTCTGCATGATCGGCCGCGGCGTGGGGGATGTAACCCTTCTCCACCCATCGATCCGAGCATGCAAGTCGCGACTTACAAAATTTCAGCAAAAGAAAGAGAGGGGGGGGCGGGAGAGACGAAGTGCAAGAAGAGAGATACAGTTACAATGGCGCCCGCCAAGAATTACAGTTACACATACGATTAAGGGCGCCCAGTAATCAGAGTACCGTTGCAGCCACATGAAGAAGCGCGTAAACAAAAAGGCGTCGCGCGGCAGGAAAAATCCTAATTACTGAATTCATAAATTCCTATCTCATGCGAAAAAGCAAAAAGCATGAATTCCAGAAGGAAAGTCCAAAATTCCGAGAGCCATTGGGGGCTCGACAAAATTCGAAAAAGATTCAAGAGGAATTTCAAAAAAAGAACGAAGCAATTTCCCGCACGATGTTCGCGCCCAAAAGATCGAAAACCGAACCAAAAGAAACGACGTCAACATTTATTAATCGCGCGCGCGTGTGGCGTCGCGCTAGACAACCATTCGACCAATCAATCAACCGGCCGTCCCAAGACACACCTGACCCCGTGCCCGGCCATTCAAAAAGGAAACGACGAAAAAAGACGAAAAAGCGAGGACACTGATGCAATTCTCCACCGATCCTAATCTCCCGTAATTGGCCCTATCTTCCCAGCTTAGGACCCCTCCTTGCAACCGCGCAGAAAATCGCGCGTTATAGAAAGTGGTTCGTCACATATGTGATGCCCAAGGGGTTCCAATATTAGCAAGCTCCTGCTTGCTTGTTGACACGTGTTGATTTCTCTAATTGATCGACGCGTGGAGCAATTCTCTGTATGCCACTTACCGTTCGATTGCGTGTGGACGTCATCCAACGTGGCAACTCTGCTCTTCTACTGGTTCCTCAGATTGGGCTCTTCGACGATCCAAGGACGTGATCTTTCTCGTGCCGTCGCCGCGACACGCGTCCATTACCGCTGCATCAGTAATTAACCGGAAGGGGGAAGGGAAGGCGATACGCATACGAGGGAGGGCGGGGCGGCTCCATCGTAAGCTCGGGTATGAAGCGGCCGATCGCAGTGAGGTTGTAGGGAAGTTCTTAAAAACGGACAATGCGATGGAAGCGGTGGAATCTCTGGCCGCTGCGGGAAAGGGAAGCGAGGTAGACTGGGTAAAGGGATACGAGGGTTCGGAGGACGTCTGTGCGGAACCGATCATGGTTCTCGCACAAGGGGAAGGTCCCCATAACGATGCAGTAAACCTCTATATGGTTACGGCCTCGCCACGCGGCGCTAAGGAGCAGAACGTGGAGGGAGTAGTCGGGGACAACACACCGAACGGAACGGTGGGGGTGGACAGTCAGTTCTAGGCGGGCGGAGTAGAAATGTCGGAAGGTGGCGATGGGGAAGGGATTATGGGGGTAGACGACGCGATGGAAATACTGATTGAAAGAGAGATAGCTAAGGGGATGGTGGTATATGGATCGGGGACGAAGGGCTAAGCCTCTCATTGACACGTTGACGAATTGGGGGACGGGCGGAGGCGGAGGGGGACGTGGATCGGGATCGGGATCGGCGCCTTGTCGTCGCGGCTCCCGAGGTCGTGGCAGCAAGGTCTCCATGTTCCGGCTTGGGCGGCTCCAGATCCTTGAAAGGATCGTTTGGTGCGGGATCGATCGCCAACCGCTTTCCTTCCGCGATCTCTTTCTTGCGCTGCGCAGCAGCCTCCGCGTTCTCCTCTCGCCGATCCGGTCTTGACACCCACTCGAGCTCGTCGTGCGTTGGCTCCTGGTCGTCCCCGCTTTCCACTTCTTCGTCGTCTTCGTCCTACTCCTCACTTTGCTCGCCCTCGCTGTACTCGCTATAGGCCTCTTCCTCTTCCTCCAAAGTTTCCTCCTCTGCTTCTTCTTCTTCTTTTTCTTCAGCTTCCGCCGACTCTTCTTCTGCTTCGCACTCTTCTTCCTCGTCCTCGGCCAATCAGGCCGCTGCTTCCCCGGCCTCTCCCCTCAATTCTCCTTTCGATTCCTCTTCGACCTCCTCTTCTGCTCTCAGCGCCGCCCACTCGAACGTCGTTGGTTGCCGAAAGAAGCGGGGATTAGTCAGGCTGTGGACGTCCAGGTACTCGCTACGGGAGGGAAAACGGTCGTCCGCCCAACGCTCCTCGATACAAGCCGACCACTGGAGGCTCAGGGCGAGTGTCCTTGCGAGGGTATGTGACACGAGTTCTTCATCACTCTGAGAGACGATATCGAGGGGGAGTTCGTCGGCCAATCGCGCGATCACGATCGTAAGTTCACGCACGATCTGTGATCGGTTTCCCCGATCCACTGCTCCAAAGACGAATCCCAAAAGTTTTCCCGCCACGTTGGTCCTCCACGCCTGAATGACGAGCAACTCCACAATCTCCGACGCGGGTCTCTGATCGCCTTCCCACGTCCAGTTCAGATCCACTCGTAGCAGGCAAAAGGAGAGCTCGATGAATTCTGCACGCCACAGCCTCCAACGGTCCGGATCAACGATGGGTACTGTCAGCGGCTCCAGACGGAAGGAGAGACGAGGGTAGTGAGAGGACTGCCTGAAGATGGGGAAGAGAGAGGGAGGGGAGAACATCGAGATCGGCGTGCGGCTCATCTGCGCGGCTGGAAGGGAGCAAGTTCTGGGAGGACGACGGGTGGCTCGCGTAGCGTCGTGCGCAGTGTGTTGAGTTCGATGTCGTCGACAAGATAACACTCGTCGCCATGCCTTGTGAGCCGTCAATCCCAATCAGTGGCCAGATCGCGACCCCCCTGGTACAAGGTGCTTTTGATGGCGGCTTGCCGCGCCGGATCGAAGGCGGTGATGTCGCCGCTGAAGACTACCACGATAGACACGTGGCTGATTCCCGGGGCCGCTCGCCATTGGAACGCCGTTGCCTCGGCCAGCACCACTACCTGGGAATTGCTCGTGAATCGGAACTCTGCCGCGCCGGATACACCCGCAGTGCAGAAGAATTGCGCAAGGCGCATGAAGTCGGGGCTGATCCGCGGATGATGCACTTGGCGGATGGCTGAGATCTCTCCCTGTGGCATCAACAAGTGATCACTGAAAGCTCGTTCGATGGCGAAACTCATGGTGATGGCGGGGGTGACGGGGTGGCAGAGAGGGAGCAAGAAAGGGAGAGAGATGGCGGAGAGTCCGAGCCGTCGCCGTCGCTTCCTCAAAAAGAGAGATTGAGGGAGAGGGAGACGGAGCAGAGGGAAGGAGGCGAAGATAGGACACGTGGCGTGTGATCGGACGAGCCGATCGACTACGAGAGACTTCAGGGGCGAGACGCACGGTGTCCACGTCGTTCGGGCCGAGCTCGATCACACGATATCGCCCGAAGAATCGTGGCGCTAGCTTACCCTGGCGAGCACATTTCCTCACCTGCACCACGTCCCCCAATTTGTACTGGGGCCGCGGACCCGCATTCCCATTTCGGGCCTCGTAGCTCCGGACCTGTCGGCCCTGGGCTAGTTCGGTCATTTTCTGTCGCTTTCGGGCTAGCCTGGGGAGCGACCGTTCCATCATTTCTAGGTGCCGTTTGGCCTTGTCCCAAGCCGTAGCCCTGGTGGGCCGTCGGTTCAATGTAGACTTATCTAAGAGGCTTGGTATCGAAACGCAAGCGACACTATTGGTCCGTAATTGGAAGGGGATCAGCCCCATCGATTCGTGGGGCGTTCCGCGATGGACCGCCAGGATGTGATCGACGATATCGGGCCAGGGTCTCGGATCCCGTGCCGCGATGTTACGTCGCAACGTTGTCTTTATCACCCGGTTAGCCTTTTCGATCAGCCTATTGGATTGTGACATGTGGGGTGCGGTGTTCCGTATGGCGACACCATGTAGGACCAGATTCCTGAACACTTCTCCCCTGAATTCAGCCCCGTTGTCAGTCAGGATTTCTTCTGTATCCTGATGCATCCCGAGGAAACGGTTGACATATTGTACGATTTTCGTGGCTTGCCGCGTGCGACAAGGATACGCTTTGATCCATTTCGAGAAATGGTCGACAAATACTAATAGGATTGAATATTCGCAACCATTAGGGCCAGGGGGCACCACTATGTCGGTAGTGTCCATGCTTTCTCTCTGAAATGGCCGTTCAACAACCATGGGCACTATCGATCTTGGTGGCTGAATCGACGCTTTATCAATGGCGCAGACTTGACAGGTGGCGACTATGTATTTCACATCGTCGCGGATATTGGACCAGTACCACTCATTTTTGTCGATAGCGGACTCCGTGATTCGTACAGCAAAATGAGCCGCAGTTTCCTCGTGGGTTGTCTTAACCCAGTCATACTGCATGAACGGATGCGGCACCACCATCCAAATCCAACTGCCGTCTGTTTTTCGTTTTTCTAATTTACCCTTTATCCATCAATTATCCCGAGCCCTTTCGTTGGCCCTCCTCCGATCTTCCTTGGTGAAATCCTGGAGGGGGTTACCTACTAGGGTGGCAATTAAGGCAATATCCGTCCATACTTCGACCCTTCTAAACTTTCGGGTCTTTTCCAATCCTTCTGACGTGTCATCCAAAAAGTGAGCCTCGGTCGAAATTTTGTCGGTCCGGCACAAGGGGCACAACCATGGTTTACTATCGTTCCTGTATTGGATGCACGAGCCATGGGTCCATGCAACATACTGTCGGCAATCTATCCAATCCGCATATCCCATCCTGTTAGGACGCATGGAGACCGAATAGACGCGGGAGAGGGCTTCACAAAAATAGCAAAATTGAACAGGAAGGGGGAGGAGACACGAGGAGGAAGGGGGAGAAAGAGGGGTAGTGGGGTTACCTCCATCACCCATCGCCACCGTTGTGCTTCTTGCCACGTGGGAGAACTGCCACTTGTCCATACTTCAGCTCGTTAGTCAAGTCCAGCTCTTTCCACGGTGTAATTTCCTCGCCCTTTGGTACCTTGGCAGGTCGATGCAGACGTGTCAGCCTGCCCGCGTTGCCGTGTCGCTCTGTCTTTCAAACTACCGCATAACACTCGCCTTGAGGTGCGGAGTCGTTTCTTCGTTCATCCGGTACGGTTCGTGACGCGTACTCGATGACGTGTTCGTGACCATCGTTCCCCTTCTGCGCTAGAATAGCGGAAATAGCTTCCGTTTGCCAGTCCGTGATGAGAATTAACTGCTTCGAGGGGTCCGGTCGAATCAAAATAGGGCCCGTTGCCAGAGCGTCCTTAACGCGCCAAAGCCCTTGATGAAGCACCGGTAGTACGACCCTAGTCCCCGAAAGGCTCAAACCTGTGTAAGTGACGAGGGAACCGGAGCTTCCTTCACCACCGCAACTTTTCTTGAGTCTGGCCGCAATCCTCCACGTGTCACGGCATAGCCCAAGAACGAAATTTCCGAGTGGAAAAATCCACTCTTCTCAAGCGCAATCTTGAACCCAGCGCCTCTCAATGCACCCAATGTCCATTCGATGTGTTGCGAGTGCCCGTGATAGGTTTTCGAATAGACTAGGATGTCGTCCATGTACATGATCACGCAGAAGTTAATCATTCCTTGCGTCAGCCGTGTCTTGTTGATGAAGTTCTGGAACGTCATCTTCATCGCTCGCTGAAACGTGGCAGGCGCATTGCAAATTCCCATCGGACACCGAACCCACTGCCACGTGCCTTCAAACAACACAAAGGCCGTTTTCGACCGATCTTCTTCCCTTACCAGAATATGATGGAAGCCATGCCGAATATCAAACTTGCTGAAATAATTAGCGCATCCAATTGCATCCAACAGATCATCAATCCGGGGGAGGGGGTAAACATATTTGATCGTGATTTCATTCAGCTTGCGATAATCAATGCAAATGTGAATCGCTCCGTTCTTCTTCGGTTCTAACACTACGGGAAAAGACCAAGGTCCAGTAGCGGGTTCAATCCAACCGCTGGCTTCGAACTCCCGAATTCGTTCGAGAACCTTTTGTGTTCAATTAAGGAATAGCGATAAGGTTTGCAATGAATCGGGGAGTGATTTCCTGTCTGAATTTCATGTTGGATTACTAACGACAACCCAATGTCGGTGTCTGACACACTAATCGCTCCTTGATATTCCGTTAGAATATCCGCAATTACCCGGTTGATTTCAACCGGCACATATTGTGGAACGTGTAGTTCAAAAAGTTGGTCCCAGATCCGAACGTCAATCTGTTTCGTGTTCGCCTGTTTTGTCAAGTCGGATGGAGGCGCCAAGATGAATGAATGATCCGATTGCCAGGAGAACACCGTGACCATCATCTGGGCATTTTCTTCTCGGATTGCCACGTGTCGTTCTGAGGTAATCCCGTCACAAACATCCTGCCATGGCACTTCTTTAGTTGCGATCTTTATCCCCAGCCCGTCTGTTTCTGCTTCAAAACGCCCAGGGGGTTCCAGAGAGCTTGCTTCTGCCCCCAAGTGTAACAATCTCACTTCTTTAGCCGAGGTTAGTAAGGACTTGGGTAGATCCGTAATGTCATAGTAATGCTTCTTGTCACTGTACCGGGCGAGGAGAGGGGCGATTCCTTCGTACAGAGTTTGAGGGGGTTCCACAGAATCGACCATCCTCGAAATCTGCATGAGGGGCTCGCGCAAGATCATCGCCTTGGTCCTTTGAATTTTTCGGCTGGTCAGTTGCATCGTTCTCGCTATCGTTTTGGGCGACGGGTAACAAACACGTTGTCGTGCCAATTTCAAGATCCTCGTCACTACTTTCTGCATCATCTGTTGATGACTCTACCTCTGCGGATTTCTCCCAGGAGATCATGCGGAGAATCCCTGCCATCATCGGCGAAACCCGCAAAACCGCGTTAATAGTAGTGCGAAGGGTCAATCGCATGGGCACAGCGTAGGGTTTTCCTCCTGTATTTCGAAGGACGATCGATCGTCGTTCGAAGTCCAGGTTTGCTCGTAACGCCACAAGAGCGGGAAGTCCGAAGAGAACGTCGTACGTATTGACATCTAGTACTACGACATCCCCAAGCGCATGTACTTTACCCAATCGGAGAGCGACATTGGTCATTCTTCCCACGATTTTAATTCTTTCTTCGTCAACCGAAACGAGCTGATCTTTCTCAGAAAGCGTGATCAGGTCGTTTTTCCTACTCGCCCTTTCGACCACTCTCAGTGAGATAGCCAACACAGCTGCTCCCGAATCTATAATAACATTGTAAGGAATTCCCCAAATTTCTATATCGTACTCGGCGGATTTCCACGGAATTGGTTTAATCCGCAGAAAATGATTATCTTTCTGGATTAAACCTATCCGTATCGGATCCGAAGTACTTGCGGGGTTTTCTTCGGGCGCGGGACTTTTGGCTTTCGCGTTCACGGTTCAGGCAAGGGCGAATTGCTTTCGGTTTGCTTTGCAATGCTGTAACATTCGCTCGTTGGCTTGCTCGAAGATCGAGAGTAGATGGTCCAAATCTCGGATGGTGTTTAATACATCGATCTCCCCTGTGACGAAGGTGGGTCCTCCCGACTCCATTTCTCCTAGGGACGGTCGCCACTCCGCCACCTCTTTTGGTTTTGGCGCTGGTCTGATTGTCCCGATCATTCCAAGCCTAGGATATCTCAGCGACACATACTGATCCAACGGAATTAGCTCGGCGGCCTCTTCCGTAGTGGCCAGGGCACTTCCCCCACCCTCTACCTCTTCCATCAAGGCTCCGACTCGTCCAGGTCCGTTGGCGATGGGAGCCGCAGCCATAGGTGCGGCTCCGATCCGCTGTTGTGGGGGTCGGTGGGGGAAATCACGGGCTAGATGTCCAGGCTGATGACACGCGTAGCAGACATTCAGATTGTTCGCAGCTCCCCCGAGAGCAGGGGCTGGGGCTAATGCTTGCTGCATCGGAGGGGCACGCACCGCAATGGGTCGCATGTTCCTCATCATGGCTTCCAGCCGAGCATTGTGCTCTCGTCGCTCCTTTTGGCTTTTTTGGATCAAACTAATCAAGGTTTTGGTTAGTTCGAAAATGGCCGCCGATTCGTTTGATCGTACAGGAGCCTCAACCGGCGACGGGGGTAAGGCCCTGACGGGCGGGGCCATCATAGGAGCAGAGATGCTCGGAGTCTCGCTTAGGATTACTCGTTTGGGGCCTATCTGTTCCATATAGGTGACAGGTCCTGATACAAACCCCATGTTTTCAAATTTGTTCTGTAAAGCAGCCAGCTCTGCTCTTGCTCGTGCAAGCTTTGTCGAATCTCTGTCTCTAGGGTAGTCTTCTCCTTCTAGGAAGTTCGCCGCGAACTTCCGTTCCATTTCTTCCACAGCAACCATAATTTGTTGTAACGTATGGGTGATGCGGAAAAAATGCTTTCGCAACTTAGCCCTTATTGTCCGGTTGCGGAGTCCGTCAATGAACAAATCTCTCCCTACTTGCTCACCTCGCTCAGTTTTTATGAACATTCTGTAGAACCGGTTTTGATATTCCGCAACGGATTCAAACGTTTTTTGCACTCGGTCCTTGATCATGTACAGCGCTTGCTCAGGGTGGACATAATCAAATCGGTTCATAAAATCTCATTCGAAGGTCGGGAGATCCACCCATACATAGGTACTATACTAATGATGGGCGTCTCCTCCCATTCGGGCCGGAATGTGCTTCGTGATCATCGTACTGCTGTGCTCTAAGCGTGGCCACCCATGCTCCTGCGAGATGGTGCGCCGGATCAAATAGATAGAGATCTGGCGGCGACATGGGAGCTCATGCACGTGGGGCAGGTTCATTTGGTGGATTAACATTTTGTTGCGGAACCAGATTTTGCACATTGGTAACCATATTGGCTGCTCGCCGGTTAGTCGATCTGCTTCTGGTGACGATAGGGTCGCGTCTATGCGCGTTCCGAGGGCGAGGTCGCCCACGGTTAGTCAGGTCGCCTAATTAACGTGCTATCAATCCCAAGACCCTAGCCACGTGTCGGGCTCCATTACCAACCTCACGCCCAGCACGACTTCCTGATCAGAGTGGGATGTGGGCCTGGAAGTGCGAAAAGGGGTGTGCCCAGGATTTTTGGGGAAGTGGGGGAGTCTTAAGGGTATGAATGCAATTAGGCGAATGAGGGGTGCGCGAGCAAGGGTCTCACAGTCTGGAGGGGCCGGGACACTGTGGGCGACGGGTCACGGGAAGATCCCTCCGTGGTGGACATGGTCCCGAAAAGTTGGGCCGTCGGGGGCCGCCACGTGGCGCAGGCCGCCGCGTACCTGGGTTAGGCCTTCGGAATTCCGGAGTTCTCTGTTCGCCGCTACGTCGGCAGTTCACGCAAAACGTATTGGGCCAATAGGGGGCTATGGCTGGCCACGGAACAACACTGAGTTGATGATCCGGGAGAAGAAGGCGGAAAGGAGGAAAACTGGTGGTGATGACAACAAATCCCGGGTGGGTGAACTAGTAGGTGTGGTCGGGAGAAGGGAAATCGGAGCACCAAGCGTCGCTAGAGGTGGCGCAGTGGAATTCCCGCGGACATAGCCGATTCTCCATGTGACAGGGGTATCATGTCCTTATGAGCTCGTTTATCATAAGGGTGAAATAGTCCGGGTCGTAGGACGAGTCTGAGCTCCAAGATCACGTCATGGTATCATCGTCGAGGGGATAGCTCGGGTCGGGATATCGTCACCACGCATGAGCACGTGCAGGACATGCAGACTCAGTGACGCCTCAACGTGCTCGTACGGGATGACGGTTCCGCCGCAAATCTTTTTGGGTGGGCGAATCGACGTGCGGGAATGCGTGTAAGGGCGCGACTCGGATCGCGCTTACACGTGTTCTCGCACGACGTTCGTGGAGCCAGACCTCGGATCGTGTAATTGCTTCGGATTATGCAAGATGCAACCAGATCACAACCCCCATCGCGAGATTAGCAAAAACGAGGACAAAATCGCTATCAGTGTCGGATCCTCGTCCCGTCTACAGCTGCATCAGGTGTGGGCAAAGATTTGTTACAAACAAAAAGCAAGGATAGGGGTTCTTAGCAAAAAGATATATAAGCAGGCATAACGTCCACACATCCACACATTTATACATCCACTCATTCGATAATCATACGCATAATGCAATCGGGACGGACATAGCAAGGACAAGTGTGAGCAAAAGCCCTAGCCCAGATTTCAGAAAGCCGAAACGAAAATAAGAATGGGCAAACCGCCCGGAGCCGCAATCAAAATGTATGTACACAGGTGAAGAGGGGGAAGAGACAAGAAAACAACAAATCCGCGTCTATCAACCTCAA
>BFEA01000144.1:327292-340462 GCA_003427395.1 Chara braunii | reverse complement strand
GGTAAGTTTTTTTTTTTTTTTTTTTTTTTTTTTTTCATCATTTTTGGCATCGGAATGCCTAGGAACGCGTGAAGTGGCAACGTGCCGTTGACATTGACCAAAGGACGATATGAGAAACTCAAGGAAAAAAAACGGGGGGGAGGAAAATGATGCAACCTTGCCGCACAGTTGGAGTACAACCTATTTTGGCTATATAGGAGCACAACAGGCTCCTACTCCGTTGGGGTCGAATATTTTCAACAGTGTGTGGACGCACGTGGGGAGAAGGGAATTGGGGAGGTTGAGGAAGCACACACAAACACACACACACACACACACACACACACACACACACACACACACACACACAGATGAATAGTTGAGAGGAGGATCATGCCCTACCTCTCCCAACCTGCCAACTCCCCTCCTCGTTTTTAGGAGAGAGCAAAGGAAAAGGAGGGAGGGTTGTTGATTTCAACAACATGAAACTGGCCGAGATAAGGGTCATGCGCGTTATAGTTAGAGTTAGTTTTTGCTTTTCTTTTTCTTTTATTTCTTTTATTTTTTTACTGAATTCTCCTGAGGACATTTGTCCTCCCAAGCTGCAGCCTTTGACAAAAGTAACTTTCAGGCTCCCGTTTTTTTACGAAGACTGACAATTAAAGGTCAAATAAGGAAAAAGGCTAAGTACAACCTTTCCCTCGATGCATCTGTCATGGGAAAAAGAACCAAATATGTCCAAAAAAAAAAAAGGTTGTATCTTTTTAATCCCTTATCAGAAAAATAAAAAAAAAATAGATTTGGGAATAGCAAAAGGTTAACTATTTCTGAAATTCCGAGATAGTTTAGGCAAAAGAAAAGAAAAATAAAAAATAGGGCGGTTAAAGAAACTGCCCCACTAAGGTTGCGGTTGTCGTTTGACCATAGTTGACCTTTGATCTTCAGCAGATCAAGGGATCAATGTGAGCCCGTGATTTTGTATGGGAGATGAAGTGACGACCAACACTCCTCAATCACTATAAAAAAAAAAAGTTGTCCCCAACTGCCACAGAGAAGCACCCATGTTGCTAGTGTGTGACAACACACTTAAGTGTTATTAGGCTGTTGGAGACGTTGTCAAAGACACCGTACGAAGAGGCTGGAGGTCCGCAGTCGAGCACTAGAGGAGGAGGAGGACAGTCATAGCCGAGGCAGGGAGCACTCTACTCCATCCTTAGGCTGGTGTTGACCTGGTGGGACGGTTCTTTGGACTCTTGGGGATCGAGACGGGATGACGGGAGTGATATTTTGGGGTTGGATTTTATCCAAGGCCAAATTTTATGAATTTAACGGTGGGTTTGAGCGGTAACAACGGATGTCAAGGCTACGCTGGTGGAGGTACCGACAGGCTGAAAGTTATTGTGGATGTCACGTAGACGAACTGACAACACAGTACCTCCACCCTGATGGAGGTACCGACATACTAAATTTTGTGTTTTTCCTACTTTGTGGAGATATGTTGCCATTTTTTTTCGGCGTCGAATTTTTGTAGCATTATGCTGCAAAATTTGTGGCTCGTCTGGTGGCCCTAAGTGAACGGGAGGTTTTGTGTTTTTATGTGTTATGGGGCTAGCCGTCAACGTCATTTGAGGGGTGGAATACAATGAAATAATTATTGTGGCGCGGCGTGCGACAAGGACGATCGGACACACCGTTTTTTTTTTTTGTACGGGCATGGAGTGAACTTAAAGCAGTTTTGGCACACGACAGCACGTTAGTCAACGCTGACACCGGAGGCTACGCTGCTTAAGGTACCATGTTGTCAGTTGGTATACGTGCCACTTTGACACCACGTCACTCAAGGTCAGTGGTTGACTTGGATCCCTCTCACACCTTGTGTGTGCCCACACGTTGTTCGAGTCCGACTTGGGTGTTTTTTTTTTTTTTTTTGAATTCTAGGAATGTTTTGTTTGCTTGGCATTAGGTAGGTTAAAAGGGGAGCATACAAAAAGTGAGCTTGAGTCTTATCGCAAGTGGAGATGAAAAAATTATTGCTTTCCTATCCTTCTTGTATGTTTGTTTTCCTTCTGGCAAAGTGAATGATCTGACTTTTTTAGGGAAACTCAACAAGGGTCTGAAAATAGCCACGACAACGAGAAAGAAGAAAACGATTAAACGAACTTAACATGACCCCTAAGGTACCATTTTCTTATCCCAAAGGGGCTCTCAATCTGATCTCGTCCAAATGAGTCTCGATTTTCTTGCGACTTTTGAATTTTTGCTTCGCCTAAGTCATTTTTTCGCATAAGAGGTTGGGTTGGTCAACCTGACTCTAAATCTGAAGGCTCCCTCACTCTCGGAGGAATTATAGGGCGGGGGTTCGTTGCTTTAGGAGTCGCCCCAATGATCGACCCAAGGTGGACCATTTAACGGGAGGATACTTTGTCGATTCGATGAAGACGGTCCAACTTTTTGGATCCGAGCCTTTGGCTTGGGCGAGGAGAAGAAGTACTCTATACCACTTTCTAAAGAATGGAACGCACGATGATAAAGAATCAGTGTTGGTTTCCCCAAACTCCTACAAGGGAGAAGGGATGAATTAACAATTTTCTTTCGGGTGGCCTTGCTAGGAGCAGCCTTCGGCCTGAAAGGCTGACGCCATAAGAAACCCAACCTGCTAAAACACTAGTTTTTTACGGAGCGTTTATAGGCGTTTTTATAGTGGGAGACTTACGCCATAAGAAACGCGATGTCAGGGAAGAGGCTCAGGCGAGATAAACTTTTGAAGTACTAGCGAATGACGGTAACTCGGTTAGACAGGCGAAAAGTTGTTAAAAAAACACGTTCGACTTATTCAAATTTAGCGACTCATAAAGATCACTCGTGATTCCTTTCAGATGTTTACGGGTCTTGTGGTCGTCGTGTTGTTTTCCATTAACGAGAATGTCGCGAGACACGTAGCGTGAGGGGGAAGACATGAAATGAACTTGAAGCAGTTTGGTTGTATTGTCTACAACCCAGTCGTTGTATTCCCGTCTGAAAGAGAGTTGAGAATGGATCTGGCATGGCGAGGAACCCTTTATGAACCTATCTATTTGTTACCTCGACTCAAGTACAATTTTTTTAGCTGAGTTTCGTTCTAGTAAGCCAGCGCTTAGATTGGGTGGACCTGCATATTATCTATGGGTTTTAGGACACGGAGTTGCGGGCATAATACGACAACGAGGTTAGATGGTTGTACTTCAGGCTTATTTTGTACTATGATGCTTGCAGAGGTCCGTTTGAGAACATCGAGTTTCTTGAACGGATTCGTACTAGCCGCTTCAAAGTCGTAGATAGACGGGTCTTCGACGGAGTCACTCACTGACTCGAAGTTCTCGAGGTGTGATGCAGTTTGGTTTTGTGATGTAAGTGAAAAACTGTAAAAAAAAAAAAAAAAAAAACTTAGAGAGGTTCATACTACTTCATAGTTCGAAGCAGGTTGAGCATTTACTAATGACGTTGTTGGGTTTTTCCAAATGTCGAATGTCTCAACGGTTGCCACATTTTTTCTATACGAGTGAGAAGGCATGTGAATGGTTATCAGAGTCAGGAGAGCAAAAGGTCGACATAGTGCGAGTTAGACGGTTGATTTATAATCCTTCTATCGTTTTTTCCGCGAGGGATGGACCGCGATTTTGACAAGGAAGTTTAAGGAATATATTTTGAAGCTGCCTATTTTGCACTAACGTCGCAAAGCAATTCATTCGATATAGGTTTGCACCACAAACAACTGAAAAAATTTTCAGAATTAAATATTCATTCTATAATAAAATTACTATATAAATTTCAAATTTTCATTCCATCTTGAAAAATGTCATTCCAATTTTAAAATTTTTCGTCTTACTTGAGAATTTTCCTTCCAAGAATGGGGTATCCCTTCTTATTTGAACTGCATGCTAGAGATGGAATGAAAGTCTGGATGAGTTCATGAAATATTTTAATTGGACCGTCATTCTTAGTAAGGATTTTCAGTCATAAATAGGTTAATCCAATCTAAATTAAAAGATATTTTTTGTAGTAGAATGAAATTTTAATTACAATATTTCATAAACTCGTCCAGACTTCCATTCCATCTTGAACAAATAGATGTAGTTGGAAGGGAAAACTCATATTTAGACAGAAATTTATCAAATAAAACTGAAAATTTTAGAATTGGACAAGCATTGGAATTATAATTTATAAATATGAAGGATTTTTTTTTATGGAATGTTTTTTCAACTTTCATTTCTCGCGGGAATTTTTCTGTAGAAGGAGTAGTGAAGTGTCTCACCTCCTTATTTTACACATGGACGAAAGTTCATCTTTCGTCGGGGAGACTCCTGAAGTAAAGTGGTTTTATCTCTTAATGCTCCTGCGATCAAACGAGCGACTTGGTCCATTCGCCTATATTCACTATTATTGTCGAACTTGCAACAACAGATTTCAACGGTTAAGACGAAATATTTTTTCTACCGAAGTGTTTGAAATCTAGGAACGTCGACTCTATGTGTTGATCAATGTTTTATGTGTTTCTTCTTGTGAACAAATGGATAGAGGTCGACATGATCTTACGGTTCCAAAATATTTTTTTTTGTCTATGATACGCTTGATGCCAGGTTGATCGAGGGAGTGGAGCGACTTTTGATGGTTCGAGACAATATATCGACTCGATGGGTTGGCTTCATCGGTATATTTCAAAACGGTCAGGGTTTCTTTCCAGACTCGCACGTGGACATTTGAGCCAATGTGGCTCGATTTTTATGAGAGTTTTGTGGTTATGCTATGTATTTCCATCACGCGAGTAATCTCTAGTATATCTCTCGAGTCATTCCGAGTATCAAGATTACCTCGTCCGACGACCACTTCGGCGTCGTTCGGATCCGGGACACTACGACACAACACATGTTCGGGATGAGTTTGTCATTCCGAGTCATTGTGGGGAGGCTGACCTCTCGAATGGGCGCACTGTATGACACTCTGACAGTACGGGTAGTGCGCTGAGCTCACGTCACGACTATGGTGTTTTATGACGACGAGGTCGCACGCCTCGACTCGTTGGAGGGTCAGGTCCGCGAGGGGCATTAGTTGTATCGCGGTTAGCCGCGACCTTTGGATATTTCATCAGAATTAGAAATGAGTTATACGTCCTTCTGTTCCGTAGAGGAAGTCATTATACTTTGCCTTTACGAGGTAATCATTAAAAAAAAAAAAAACCTAAATGGAGTTAGGACCACCGATAATATTTGGATTGCTCTAATGATATCACTACCATGCTTTGGCATTAAGGGGTAATTACACGTGCAAACAAGGATATTTAACGCATATGTTGGTTAGGGCAAGAGTCTGTCATATACAAGAGGGATATATATTTTTTATATGGGTGGATAACGAGCCGTTTTGAATTGAGAAGTGGTAGGGTCATTCTACCCACGTGGTAAAACATTAGTTCTACCATTCCAGGAAATGCGTAAGGGCAATGCAATTGAAATCGAGACCAAAGAGAGACAAATGAAGAAGTTCAACACATTTGAGTTAATCGTCGTACGTTGATGATTAGTCAACTCGTATTATGTGATAACATCCTGGAATTGCGCAAAGAAGAATATTCTAACTAGGTAAGGTTTCCTCTTTAACCTTATGTGGTGTGGCATAAACTAGTAGAACTACAACGAATATTGGATCATTAAGGCGCATTGAGGGCTCTACCCTTATGTCAAACAGAAGGTTTCATTGACATTGCTTTCCAAGAGTTGCCTTTCTCATCGTGGAAGGTGCAATCCAAAATTATCGGTTATATCGAGGGTGAGGATAATAGTTTTGGCAGATTAGTTCATTAAGTTGAACTAAGTCAAGGTCGGTCTGGCATTGCGTCGATATTCTTCGCTACGTGGAACCAACTAACTGTATTGGTTATTTTATGGAATAATTATTTTTTTAAGGCAACATTGTTTTTGTCGATAACTTAAAGCGTAAAACGGTCTAGAAGATCATCGTTTGGTATGTTTATATTGTCCCAGTTGGATTGTATTTCTCTTTGGTGTTCTTTTTCCCTCTTTATGCTATATGTTAAGGGACTGTGATTATTCATGGGTTTCACGCTCGTAATACACCGAACTGGTCGACCGACATACACTCCGTACCTAGAAGATCAGCGCCCTAGGGAGCGGAGGATGTTCTGGTTCAAATGATGTTTTAACCATGTGGACCTATGCTACAGCAAAACGAGCAAACGCCCTGGGTTGACCTGCCTCTGCAATTACATTTAAAAGCTTTTGCATGTAGGTCAGTAGCTCGGTAGGGATACGCCCCTAAGGACGGTAACAACCCCTTAGGGAAGGTAAGTTGTGCTTCATCGGAACCTATTATGCCGTAGGCGACCACGAGAAGTACTGTTGGCGCACCCCCGACTACAACGGCGAGGAGACGATGCAACCACGTTCATCTCAGGGGTTCGTTGGATTACCTTTGCGTCGTCCCCCCGTTGTCCCTTGCTTGTTTTGTTGAACTCCTCGTGGCATGGCCGAGAGGACCCTCGCCCTGTGCAGAAAAAACGAGGGTCGATGAGCTCGATAACGCTATTGCATAACAATCGGGTTCTCTTCTATAACCCGTCAAAGGCATGTCATATAAGAGGGCGGGGTTTGTCTTTTGATTGATCGATTTGCTTCCCCACCGTTGATTTTGCTTTATACAGACTTGATAGTGTTTCCCTTGTCCACGACTCACTCCACGTGGAAGCCTCAGTTTTACTGTCAGTGGTGTTGGCTAGGAAACTTGTGTTCCTGGCAGAGGTCGCAAAACCATTTTTTTCCCTACCCATATCCGACCCAGCCCAAACCTTAATGTATTATGTATCATATCTAGCCGGACCCACGTAAACACAATTTTTCTGACCCAGACCCAGCCCACCCACGCTAATTTTTTTTTTTTTTCCCGTACCCAGCCCACCCGGGGTGATTTAAAAATTGTCTACCCATACCCAGCCACACCCAGGCCAAATTTCGTTCATCCACATTCAGGCTCCAGCCGCACCCGAACCGAGTATCTATCCACCCATGCCCAACCGTACTTGTTTCCAAAATTTTCCACCTAGGCTTAGTTTTTATCTTTATTTTAAACTTAGGCCTTTGCATGTCGGATTCTTTAGGTTCCATCCACAGATCTCCACTTCGAATTTTGGTGGCGGCAATGGGTTAGTGGTTGGGGATACTCACAGTGATACTTTCTTGTCTACTGTTGGTCGCAACAACGGCTAAATTTCGATGGATCTGACAACAATTATGGCCAGACCTTATAAGTGAATGTCGTATTCCCTAAGATGAAACGACTGGGGCCAGGCTGAATTAATAGTACGGCCTGGCCCAAGTACTATCTCATCCATAAGATGAACGACAGATGGCCAGAGACAAATTTATACAAGAGGCACGCCCCACTAGTACCACTATTTCCAAGTGAAGAAAAAGGGTCAGGCCTGGCCCTAATACTACCTAGGCTTGCCTAATATGCCTAGTATGCCTACAGGTCTCGGGTCACCCGCGCGAAACCTGTACCCAGCCGTACCCGGAACCAGGGCAAACCTTTGCCCGGCTGTAACCGTCCAAGCACTGTGTCAACACCCAACCCTACCCACCCTACAGTTTCCTAGCCCAGCCATATCTGCCCCTCAAATTTTCAGACCCAGCTGCCCCGGTGCGTACTAATCATGCCATACCCGCACCCGTTCAGAACTGTCAGTTATGGCTGGGTACGGTCGGGTTGGGTCATGGCCACCCAATGTCAACCTCTGGTTCCTGGGGGAGGTTGGTGCTGGGGTACGAAGCGTGCGCCCAGTTCCCAAATCTCTCCCACAACATATGGACTCTTCCTAGGAACTTCCGAACTTGGGGACGTCCGCTCCCACCCTAGTCGATCGGACGGGCTCCATGGACCTGACTCGGATGCCTAGGGTGTCCCTTGCCTCCTTGGCGCCCATGAAAAAGGTGGTGTGAACCTATAAAAGAAGAGCGATAAATTCTTTGTTTTTTATACAGCCTTTGCGGTTATATTCGCACGTATAAGTGTCCCTAACATGAAGGGCAAAATTTTGTTGATGCCCTGTCCTTCTGCAACTGTTTGAGACTCATAAATTTTGTAGTCACCTTCGTCGGCCAGATTTTCCAATAACTCCCTTGGGACTGAGGCGAGAATCTTAATTTCGCCCTGGTGGTTTAACCCCTGTGCAAAATCATCGTTCGTGCCCCAATTACTCTGATCGACGTTCCTACGAGTACTAGACACAGCGCAAGGTGTGAGGTTGGTATCAAAGATGATCCGCTTCAGCTCCGAGGTTTAATCGAAAAATCCCTGGTCTTAGAAAGTCTGCACATTGTCGTCACCGGTTTGCCAATGGTAATCGGAAACCTACTTCAGATAGACCTCGAGCTAGGGTCAACGATCAGCCTGACCAATAGGCAGACCTCGAGTTATGGTCAACGATGAGCCAGACAAGTAGGCGGGCAACCATATTGGTTTAGCCCCGAACCCCTCGCATCTTGTTCCTCCTCCCTTAGAAGATTAGATTGATCCATGTACCTCGTTGTCTGCCTAACGGGTTCAGCGTTGGTCAAACCAGTTGCTCAGGGAACGTATCCCTGTGCCATTAGCAGGCATTGCCTTTGAATGGTATGAACATAACCACTACGAAAACTAACAGAGCTTTCTAAACAGTTTGCTTGAGCATTTCGATCATATAGCCCAGGGCAATGTATGTGCCTCATGAAGAAATACACGCAACAACCTTCGCAGACTCTCGCCCAGTATGTACAAAGTTATACCTACCATGCAGAACATTCCAGAGTCTACGAGGAGATGATACGTGCGGGCTTCGTCCGAGGTCTTGTTTCTCCCTGATTTCGGAAGTTTATCTGTAAGAAGTGTAGTTTGATCAACCATACCTTGGTTGAGCTACCTCTTCTGAAACACCCTGAGATACCGACAACTCTTGTTAAAGATCAAGCAAATTAAATTCACTATTAAGTATGGAAATGAGAATTATGATGTAGGCATCAATTTCGAGTCCGATGAGGACAACCTTATGTGTAACCGCCGCCACCCTTTGCGGCCACAACTTAAAAGTTCGAAGATTGCTTTGGGTTGGGATCGGCTAAACAGGCCTCCAACCGAGACGGGGCACGAACCTGGGATCTGAGGAGCAGTTCATTAAGGAGGTTGTCAACCAGCTCGCCAATGTAGTCACCCCTTGGACGGATTTCCTCCAGGAGTGGCAGAAACAGAGAGTCACCATGCCCGCTCAAAGACAATAGTAGGCGACTATGGCTGCAGGAGTTAGTGCAGCTTCTCAACCGACCCCTTTTGCAGCTCAAACACAGTCGATGCGAGGCTACAAAGATAACCAGCCGGGCCGCATGGTCAAAGACTGTCCCGTGGCCCAGAACCCGACAAGCTGCGTCAGGGCCTCCCAGATCCCGTTAGGTGCATCTTCGGCCACGAACCAAGGGAGAGCAGCTACGGTATTGGACACTAGTGTCACAAATGTCACGTCTCCCACAACATCCAAAATCGAGAAGGAGGAAAACATGACGGTTGCCATGCTCGACAAGGGACCATAGGGGTAATACGTCACATCAACAGATGACGGAGGAAAGTGATTTCACTTCCTGTAGACCAGGGTTCGAAGACCATATGATTCAAGAGTCTGAGTATAAAGACGGTCTGATTGACGTTCAGGATATGTCAAACGCCCTGAGCCATCGGATCCCTATGCCCATTTCGTACCTATTGGAAATATCGGAGGCTGCCAATGAAAAGTTGATAGAGCAGTTTCTAAAAAGCCGACGACGGTTTCAAGACCGCTTAAAGGGAGTAAAACCGAGGATGGAAAGATGATCGTCGGTGCCTGAGGGGCAACTTCTTGGGTGAACCCTCTATTTCAGACCATCCCGATACGGCCCACATTGAACTGATCAAGGCCGCTAATCCACCAATGGATAGCCTGATGAATTTCTAAGGGTCCATCCGATCAGCTTGAAGAGCGTCGACTGTGACAACGAAGTGTGAGGAAGCACGTTGCCTGCCATTCTTGATTCTAGATCATAGGCGTACCAGGAGGTAGCACTTTCTTGGGGACCAACGAAATGATTGGGTCGGGAAGGCCAGATTCAGCCTTTTCGACTAGATGACTTGTATGTGTCTGACACCGAGGATGACATTCATTATAAAGGAAGGGTTGCTAACGTACCCATAAGGGTCGGACGGGTTCATTGCTTGTGCACGATCATCCTAGATGTGCAGGTATATGATGTGTTGTATTCCGTGGCAGGCGAAGTTGGTACACAAATGCATTTTGAAAGTTCGAAAACCATTTTAACCTCGGCGTAACCCGGACCTCCAACGATTTCGATGCGGGTCGCCATGTGAGTGCGGATGCTGCCTGTCCCCACCATTTCCTGCGAAGTTTGTCGGATCAATATGATCTGACACTTCTCGTTGGAACACATGGGAGCGCCTCACAAATCGGGACCCCATGAGCCAAACGTACGAGGCCGATATCCTATCTGAATTCAAGATCCATTCAACCGGTGGGATCCAACCCGATATTGAGGGGTCTTGCGAAGGGAGGCCAACTACCTCCAAACCTTTACGTCCACCTCGAGGGGTAAGCCATTACGGAGGGTCTCTACAAGAACTAAGTTAAGCATTTTGAAACCCCTAGCGTCCCTATATTTTAATACAAGCGTCCTCCCAGACCGGTTTACTGACCTCAAGGGCCTCTGCGACCTTTTGTTTAGGTCTCCATTACCCTTACTTACGGATGCCAAAGCGACTTTGCTCCTTATGGATGTGGTAGCATTTCAACCTCACACCCCTTTGCAAAAATGGGGCCCGACCGAGCTCCTGGATGCTTTTTCAGTCAAACCCTGAGCTGAAGGGCCAACCAAGGTTTGGGAAGAGTACGAAACGGAACCGGTAACCTCATCTGAACATCAACTCATAGTCATACTACTCTCTGTAAAAACTAAGAACTCCTTGTTCGACAGTTTCAACAGAAAAGGTGTAACTTTTTTTGTCGTATGTAACGTTATAAGGTAAATTATTTAAAATGTGTTAACATATTGTACATCAACGATATGTTATGTGATCCACCACAAGTTAAGGAAATTATGGTTTGTCTGATATATGGTGAACATGACTGAGGGTATTCAACTGTTGGACCATATGTTGGATGCATGTTGAAATCGTGTATAAAATTTGTGGACCAACAATTGAACACATCAGTATTGGTTGAGAATTTTATAGTATTATCAATTAAGGTGGTCTTCCTTAGGATCACGTAGCAGGGTAGGGCGTGACATGTACGAAGGTTTCATTGCCACGTGTTTCATGACGGCTGGAATTCTTCCTCGCACTAGGTATACTATGTGGAACCTTGAAACGACATCAATTTGTCCATTTTTTGTGTGCTTTCTCTACAGCCCCACAGTCAGCTTTACAACCCTCCTCTTTTGCATGCCTTCCTTATTATATGTATGGTCCCAACCTCGTCCCCCCCTGACACCTCTTCACCTACGGTGGGATATGCGACTATCCTTAGCTCATGTCGATCATATTGCAAACAAATCTCCACACTTGCGCACAGGTGTGGCATGCAGTAGTGAAGGTCAACAACGATGCAAACGTTCATGATGTTGTTTACAATTTGGTAAGGAATTGTATGTGAAATGAAAGCGAGGCCATTAAGTTTTTCCAATGATGATCACTATCTTCAAATACGCACATCTGTTCATCTGTCTTAATGTGCGTAGAAATCACCTTCTGTGCGTGCATACGATATACGTAAACTCGTCTTTATATTCAAAACAAGGCATGTGCTACACATGACGGTTAAGACAATATATCTTTATAACACTTGTATACAGAATGTGGCAAGAAAGGGGACCGACACTAGTGGGTGACAATCTTGTCACGATGTTAACAGATTGGAGTACATGTGACACGCAATAGTGATGGTCCCTAATACTTTCGTTGTCAGCATGAACTACATGTTGTGTTGGGTTTCAAATATGTTTATGACGACGTTGATTGTTAAAACGCCATATTCATACAGTTGTCTATGGGGTGTAACCGTGACAAGAGAATACAACAGAAAAAATTCCCAGAATTAAATAATCATTCTAGAGTAAAATTACATTCTAAATTTCAAATTTTCATTCCATCGTAAAAAATGTAATTCCAATTTTAAAATTTTCCGTCTTACTTGAAAACTTTCCTTCTAAGAATGGGGTATCCCTTTTTATTTGAACTGCATGCTAGAGATGGAATGAGAGTCTGGATGAGTTCATGAAATATTTTAATTGGACTGTCATTCCAAGTAAGGATTTTCAGTCATAAATAGGTTAATCCAATCTAAATAAGACGATATTTGTTGTAATAGAATGAAAGTCTAATTAAAACATTTCATAAACTCGTCCAGACTTTCATTCCATCTTGAACAAATAGATGTTGTTGGAAGGGAAAACTCATGTTTAGACGGGAACTTATCAAATTAAATTGAAAATTTTAGAATTGGAAAAACATTGGAATGATAATTTATAAATATGAAGGATTTTTTTTTTATGAAATGTTTTTTCAACTTTAATTTCCCATGGGAATTTTTTTGTTGTGATAAAAAAAAAAAGACTAGCACTACTGACTGTCAATTTTTTGATGATGTTGGTAACTTGCAGTACATGCGGCATATCAATCGTATCGGTCCTTAATATTTTGGATGTCATCATTTAAGTTGAAGGAACGTTGTGTTAAGTTTCTCATATATTATGCATGTACAGAATAGAAGGGAAGCATGTACAAAATAGAAAGGAATGTTTTATTCTCTTAAACCAAGTTATGAGTTTTTTTTTTTTCACACAGCATGAAACAACCATAAAATGAACGTCAAAATAACTGCGTTGGAAGACTCCGCAACACGTTGGACACTGCAAATGTATAAAAAATTAAAAATTAAAAATGTCGTGTATAACAAATAACTATTGGCTGAAAATCCACTTGTATGGGACATTGCAATTATACGAATATTAAAATTTTATAAAACACATATGGCAATCGTGAGTACATGTTTCTTGCCATTTTATGAAGTTGACGATGTCATAATCATGTTTTTTTTTTTTCTCTCTTTTTTTTTTTTTTTTTTTTTTT
>BFEA01000144.1:300947-327256 GCA_003427395.1 Chara braunii | reverse complement strand
TTTTTTTTTTTTTTTTTTTTTTTTTTTTTTTTTTTTTCTCTCTCTCCCCCCTTATAAAGTTGAGCAGTGATAAAGTAAAAGAAATTCAATTTTGTCTCTTGTATTTAAGTCCCCGGGCAATGCGAGGTACTGACACTAACATTCCTGGACCAGTTTTTAGAATACATAAATTTAATTGTCCTTCTATATTTATTTCACTAGCAGCTGACGTAAGATCCCACACCACCTACTCCCCTACCTGTAATCGTTAGTTGGTTTTACTAACGAGTTTGTATAATAGTCTTAGTAACTGAACATAATCACAAAATGACTTTGCAAATAAACCTTCTCTTTGTATATCAGCATCACTCATAATTTCACGACACGACTCAATGAATTTAAACTCGAAATCATCACCGATGAAGGTTTTCTCCCGCTCTGTGTTACACTGTACAGTTGACAGTCTTGCACGATACAATAAACGACCTTTACTGCAACGGACGTTGCACGATCGAGTTTGAAAATAGAGAAGTTCATGACCGTGTTGCGACTACACATGAATGTCGCTATATCGTGTTTGTTTTGCTGCCAATTTCTCAAATTGGTTTTTCGTCTTATTCGTCTTCGACCTTTGCTCTATTTTGCATTAGTTTACCATGTTAGTACTGTTGCAATGTGACACCGAGGTTTATGTCGTCGCGTCTCATTTGGTAAACCTATGTTGCAGCAGTCTTGAAAGGAGGTACACCCCGCGGATCATTGTTACTTCATCTCTACGTGTTCTACTCTGTCATTTCTGACTACATCTTGTTCTGTGTCACAAGTTGGTGATCCATCTGGTGTGAACGAAGAAGAGTCGTACCCTTCTTTGTCCTGAACCAATGGTGCAATTGACATGTTATTTTCCTCCGTACTGTTGTCATTATGCAGTTCCACTCTGTAATCACTGCTCACACACGATTCGCTGCTACGAATAACCTCAATCTGTCTTCAACATTTGGTGATTAGTGACGATTAGACAATTCTTTCGCCTTCCTTGTAGACGGCACAGGGATGAGCGCATTCTCACTACTTGCCTTCTCCTTCCACTCTCTCTTGTTCTTGTCACTCTCGTTTTTTAAATTGCGTTTGTGAGTTTTTTTTCTTCTCCGCCTTCGACTTTTTATTTAACAAGTCTTTCTTCTTGTCTGCCTTCAGGGACCTGCACACATCCTTGTACCTATGTCTCAGAGACATTATGACGTTCCTTCTAAAATCATAATTTTAACAATAAACATCTTAGATTAAGTAGAAGTACATGGTCCTTGAAACCCAAAACCAGAATAACCCTTCCCACCCCTTCCCCCTTCCCGTTTAGCCCCCTCCCTAAATGCTCTTATCATGAGAGAGAGCGAGATATATATATATATATATATATATATATATATATATATATATATATATATATATATATATATATATAGAGAGAGAGAGAGAGAGAGAGAGAGAGGGTATTATCATTCCAAATAGGACATTGAGATCTTTGGAATATATTTTTTTCACGTACACATTATATGATATAACACATAAGATAAATATCTTTCATAATATTTACTTTGCAGTCAAATTTGTTATACATGTTGGACATCATCCTGCGACTGCAATCCTAACACCTCCCTCTCTCTCTCTCTCTCTCTCTCTCTCTCTCTCTCTCTCTCTCTCTCTCTCTCTCTCTCTCTTTCTCTCTCTCTCTCTCTCTCTCTGATGGTCAACATTTATGCGTCATGTCGATGTTACAGAATTCTCGACACATGTGGGGGGGAAAATCATCACTAGTGGGTGATATTTACACGCCCCTTCTTCAAACTAAAGGTAACATAGCGCGCACCAGTGACTGCTCTCTGTCCCGTTGATGTTCACGCATTCACGTTTGAAGTATTTGAAATGTCAGTTTTGTTGACAATGAGGTCTCTAAATATTTTGCCAATTTCGCTAACCGTTGCGTTGTTGTAACCTTTTGTGATGACAACACAGTCATTGTGTGTGAAGCGGTTCATCATTGACTCACAAAATTGTTGAACTGTGTTGTTCGTCACCTCGGTGTTGTCTATAACTTTGACAATGTTTTGCGGGGTGATAATGGTCCATGCATCCATCTTTGCAAGTTGTTTTATCTAGTACTCCCTGTAAAGCAACACACATAAACACTAAAGTCATTATTATATTTTAGTTGTGAACAGTTCGGTGGAGAAGATGTAGACCTAAGAGGTCTTTATATGTCGTTCATGATTTGATAAACACGCCTTAAGTCAATCCACCTTGTTTGTATGTCTTGCTAAAGTAATTGTGCCACAAAAATGTTTGTACAACATTTTTTTTATGTTTTCGCCTCCTTTATCGGAGTCCACAATAATGTCGACAGGTCGTTTTCCGACACTTTTATCTCGCAAGTCTATGAAAAAGTTTTGCATATTCATGATTACAAGTAATATCCGATGGACAATATATTCACATGAATCATGGCCACCGGTGCTATCCACAGTTAGTCACACAGTCGATGGAGTTGTTCAGGTCGTTTTTTTATCCTGTTCTCCATCCTCTTTTCACTACGGATACTTTTGTATCGATGAGGACATTTGGGTGTCAAAAACTTGTGCATGTGTGCAGTCTATCGTCATGCGCTCTTTATGAATGTTCAACATAACTGCAGGTACATATCGATTACATTGTCCTTCAGCCATTTGCTCGGAGCACGTCGCCATGTACTATCGCAATCTCATGTCTTTTTTATTTCCACGTGAGGGGAACAACCCCTCATCATCTACGATTGTTGCTAGTTGCAACTCCCTTAACTTTTCGGACAACACTTCGCCTATCATTTTTTTGACTTAGTTTCACTCATCGTCATTACTTTGTAAAGTTAAGGGCACCATTGGTCCTCTACCATTCTTTTTAATTTCTTCATTGACTCCATACCATTCAGTGGTAACAAAGCATCACACATGGGCCCCTTCGATTTCCCTTTTTGTGCATTTTTTGTTGTTGTGGTGTTCCTATTTCTATTACCCCTACTTGTGCTCTCTTTTATCAATGGACTGCATGGTCACTTTCTGTACCACGCACTGTCAAGGCAAAAGTATACGGATGATGGCCATGTGATTAACATGTGCAAAAGAGGGAGCGGGAGGGCAGACAAGGAAGTAAGCCACGGTGGGGAGGGAGGGAGGGGGAGGAGGCATTACTGTGTACGACACCGATCGATTGCAACACGCCTTTGAGTTAGAGTTATCACCAAGGGACCATTGCGAGCACCCGAGACGTGAAGAGAACAATTTTGCGGTGCAGTCCATGACGGGGTGAAGGTTAGGTTGTCGAACTCGCATATGAATGTTGCTTTGAGCTTGACCATAATTTAAAAAATTTTCACTTTTTTTTTGTTGCCCCCGAAGGAAATCACGAAGTTACCCACCGTTACTTCGACGGTTAGTTCATGTGAGTGTCGAGTACTGTTACCTCTTTGTTAAGGTGCTACAGACATATCCTTAGCCGGTTAGCATCCATGACCATGATATCGGACTAACCCACCAAATCGCTTGAGAGCATACAATCGACACTGGTGATCATGCGTTGATCCCTTGTCGACTGTATCGTTACTCCTCGAAGGAGCTCCAACTGACGCTCGGCTGGGTATACAAGTTCAATCCCCTCGGTTGGGTGGAACCATCGTTGGGACTATGACACGAAATGTCATTGTTCCAAAACGAAATGTGGTCGTCCGTATTTGTAGGGACTACCGAAAGTTAAAAGCCATTAAGGTAAGAGATGTTTACCCCTTGCCCCGAATCAACGATCTTCTAGACGTCATTGGATCTGCCAAAGTCTTATCAAAGTTCGATAGCCGACACAGTTTTCACCATATCGATGTGAGACCGCAAGACCGCCCCGAAACCGCATTTATCTTGTTTTAAGGCACGTGGAAGTGAGTGAGGTGCCCAATGAGAATCTGCAACGCCCTGGCCATTGACATGGCCTTTTCAGAGTTCATTAAGAAGAACCGACTAACCAAACCTCTAATCAATTTTTGCGTGATTATGTGCATGAATGATATTTTGGTCTTTTCCAAAGCTTACGAGCACCATGTGGACTATGTGAAATAGGCCTTGCTTGTGCTGAAGGATATTGGTGTCAAATTTGTGTTGGCATCAACAACCGGGTATGGGTATTGGCATCATATTGGTTAGATGCTGTGTAGCACACCGAACATGTTTGGAGTTTTTCTTAACGTCCGAACATGTTCAGCTGTTCGACCAAACGCCTCCCGAACGTATTCGACCGAACATATTAAGAAAAAAAAGGAAAAAAAAATTATCTTTTTCAATTTTTTATTTTTCACTCGAGTCTGGTTACGAGTTTGAACATACCTCCCAAGCAAAAGTTGTTTATATTATTATTATACACAACATATGTTGTTTTCAGATATTTCTGAGAACTTTTTTTTTTTAAATATATTTTTATGTTTGCGTTCGGAGGGTTTCACCGCTCCTTTCGCATTTGGTCGCGAACGTTCGGGTCGGTTACCGAACCCGAACATGATGCTACACAGGTGAGATGCTTCACGAATAAATTAAAGAAAAAACTCAAAAAAATATCATTAGCGTTGATGTGGCAAAATTTTAAAATTTGAATATTCAATGATGTTCAGGTGGGCGTTGTTGCCCAGGACGGAATGTTACTCGTCAACAAGGGATACCCATTGATGACTGCACAAGAACTCGTTCACTTGTTGTGACTTTTTTTGTGGGGGGAGGGGGGGTGAAACGTATTCACGCGTGGCACTAAGTTGGATTAAGAACTTCACGGTCATCAAAATTAAGGCCGACTGTAAAAAATAGTCGGAACTGCAGGTAACTTGATTGATTGATTGATTGATTGGTTGGTTGGTTGGTTTGTTGATCAGTGTTTCCGATTGCCACTTGCTATCCCCCTTATCTTCCAACAATCCATTTTGTATCAGATGTGACGTTCCCCTACTGCATTGTAATGCTATCTCGTACTCTAGCCATTGTTGTTCTTCCTCCTCCTGCCTCATGACCACCCTCTCCTGCCCCCACCTTTCCTCGTTGTTTCGACTACCTTCTTTGTATATCAAAGAGTGTGAAAAATCGTTAAAAATTGTCAAATTGATCATTGACAATTGTTTTTTTTATTATTTCTCGTCTATTATTTCAGAAAACGCGGCCATACCATAACCGACCCTATGCAATTGAGACATTTCATTCATGTAGAACTGAGGTAGGTCAGTTACAGCAGAAAAAATTCCACGAGAAAAGAAAGTTGAAAAAACATTCCATAAAAAAAAAATCCTTCATATTTATAAATTATCATTCCAATGTTTATCCAATTCTAAAATTTTCAGTTTTATTTGATAAGTTCCCATCTAAAAATGAGTTTCCCCTTCCAACTACATCTATTTGTAGATGGAATGAAAGTCTGGACGAGTTTATGAAATATTTTAATTAAACTTTAATTCTATTACAACAAAAATCTTCTAATTTAGATTGGATTAACGTATTTATGACTAAAAATCCTTACTTAGAATGACAGTCCAATTAAAATATTTCATGAACTCATCCAGACTTTCGTTTCATCTCTAGCATGTAGTTCAAATAAGAAGGGATACCCCATTTTTAGAAGGAAAGTTTTCAAGTAAGACGGAAAATTTTAAAATTGGAATGACATTTTTTAAGATAGAATGAAAATTTAAAATTTAGAATGTAATTTTACTATAGAATGATTATTTAATTCTGGGAATTTTTTCTGTTGTAGAAGTGCCATATCCTTTTTTTGTCACACGTCATTCTGACAATGATGACCATAATCGAAATCAGGTTGTGCGTCAAAGAATTATGAAACTGATCATGGATTGATTGATCGATTTAGTGATTGATTAATCAATCAATTTTTGAATTTATTGGCTGATTAATTATTGGTTGTTTGATAAAGTAACTAAATGATCCGATGTGATTCATATATTTCATTTATCTGTTTTCATCTCCTTTGGAATTGAGGTTCATGTTTCAATAGTTCATGGGTGTAGGAATTGAGCCCCTCCTCCTTGGTCCCCCTCGTTCACCATTTTGCACCACCTGTGAGTCGTCCTAAATATCGTAGGCAGAGAGGGAGAAAAGGACAACAAACGAAGGGTTGTGCAAATTGTTTGATAAGAGTTTCACTTTCCCAATCGGATTTCGGAGGATATATAAAAAAATAACAAAAGAAAAATGGGAGGACAGAAGGAAATCAAGGAAGCACGAGAAGTCGATTCGATTGGATATATTTTTTCATTTTTCATAATTGATTAATTGATTGATTGATTGATTGATTGACCATCCTCACCCACTACCCAGCCCCCCGACCTTTTTTTTTTTTAATCAATCAATCAATCAATCAATCAATCAATCAATCAATCAATYAATCARTCAATCARTCAATCARTCAATCAATCAATCAAAAAACAAAAAATAACAAAACATATCCAATCGAATCAGTCGATCCAATTGGGTCTTGATTTTGATCAAGGTCCAATCGAATCGAGTGATTCAATTGATTTTTTTTTCACTTTTTTTTTAATTGATTGATTGATTGATTGATTGATTGATAAAAAAAGAGGTTGGGAAGCTGGTTGCGATACAAATGGGCAAATCATTCGTCGAAGAGAAGGAGGAGGAGAAGGATGACTAGAGGGAGGACAACAAAGAAGAGGCGGATGAGGACGAGGGGGAGAGGGAGGAGAGGAGTAAGATAGTAGGAGGGAGGAGGTGGAGAGGGAGGAGGCGAAATGGGAGGAGGGCGCCGAGTGAAGGGAGCGGGAGGCAGACAGTCTCACCTCAACCATCCTCACTCGTTGCCCAGCCCCCGAAGCTTTTTTTTTTTTTTTAATCAATCAATCAATTAAATTAACAACGAAAAAAAAATCAATCCAATCGGCTGATTCGATTGTATCTTCATCAGAGTCTAGGTCCAATCGAATCGTCCGATTCAATTGAGATTTTTTTTCTTTTTTTTTAATTGATTGATTGATTTACCATCCTCACCCACTGCCCAACCCCCAAACCTTTTTTTTTTTTTAACCAATCAATCAATCAATCAATCAATCAATCAATCGATCAATCAATCAATCAATCAATCAATCAATCAATCAATCAATCAATCAATCAATCAATCAATTAAAAAAATGAAAAAAAAAAATCAATCGAATCAGTCGATTCAATTGGATCTTCAACAAAATTAAGATTCAGTCGAATCGACTGATTAATTGATTGATTATTTTTTTTATTGATTCATTAATTGAATTATTGATTGATAAAAACAAATTAAGGGTCCGGGGGGCTGGCTGTGATACAGACGTGCAGATCATTTGTCAAGGAAGAGGAGGAGGAGAAGGTTGCAATAAATTGTTTTGGGCCAAAAACCTTCAAGTTTCATAATTCAGGTAACCCTCCTTGCGAGCAATTTTTTTTTTTTTTTTTTTTTTTTTTGACCCGTTTTTCGGTTTATCCGGATTTTTGGATAAATCGGATGACGGAGGATAAGGTCGGATATTCCGGTCACTTAATCTGGTCGGCACTGTCGTGATACCCAACTTACGGGTCAAGTTAGGGATTGCCTTTTTCACTAATTTAGCGTACCTTTTGGCCTTAACCTTAAGGGACGCCCTCGTATATCTACCATGTGGCTTGATATTTTTCAAGACATCCCGGTTGATGACGCATGAAATACCGTTGATCCGTAGTTGAAATGGGTAAGCCCCGTTCGATTCGTCGGGGGTGGCCCCATGAATTTTGATGATCCGATACATGATTTCGGGTTGATGATGCGTATCATTCGCCGTGAGATTCCCCCGTAAGGCCGTTTTAATCATACGGCTCGTACGAACTCATTAGATTGCCAATAAGAAACATGTGGTGCAATGTGTCGGAGGGCGATGCCTTTATATGTTAGTAGCTTTTTTACTTCGGCCTTGAACTCAGACCCATTATCGATTAGAATGTCCTCCGTATCTAGATGGGTATTGAGGTAGCGATCGATGCAGTTAACTATGTCTGGGCCTTACATGTCTAACAGCGATGGACATCTATACTTTGAAAAATGATCAATTAAGACCAATAAAATCGGATATACACAGTGGTTAGGTCCAAGTGGCAAATTGATATCAGTAGTGTCCGTATTGATATGCTACAATGGTCGTTCAACTCTTGTTGGTACGATCGTGTTTGGTTCGCGGATGGGTGCCCGATCCGCGAAACAGACTACACAGTTTTCGACCACGTGTCTGACATCTTCTCTTATGTAAGACCAAAACCACTGATTTCGGTCGATAGTTACCTCAGTGATACGTATCCCACAATTAGCGATATGTTCCTCGTGAGCAGATCGGGTCAAATCATACCGTTGAAATGGTCGAGGGTCATTAACCACAATCTCAATTCATCTCTTTTACACCTCTCTAGGTAGCAGTTATTTTATCGATAATCCCGGGATCTTTTGCTAGCGTGTCATCTATCATTTTTCGAATACTCATTTAGTGATTTTCGAGTTAATTTTATTAGCAAAATTTTATCCATCCAAACTTTTGTGAGTCGGTATCTCTCGTCGTATTTTTTTCCGTAAGTTCTAATAGCTTCGAATCAAACTTTTCTTGGAAGCTTGTTTGTACGACACACTGGGCACTTCCACACCTTGCTAATTGTTCAGTATTGGATACACGCACTATGAGCATGATTGACACACGTAGCACAATCTACCCAATCGACGAATCCAGACTCATGTGGATGAAAATCAACTTCATATACTCGAGAAATGCACGTGTCGAAATAATAAAAATTTTCTGGAAGGTCAAAGAAAAATGAGAGGGCAGATAATTCATAAGGGGTGGAGGAAGCAATGGGAAAGGGAGTACCAGTCATTGCATGCGAGAGAAGGTTTGAACCTTTTAAAGGATATCCACCTCAATGTACTTGGCCTTGTTTTTCTGTCAAGGATTGTTCCACTAAATCATCTCTTCGTTTGTAGAAACTTTGTCAGACCGATGCAGACGTGTCAATCCGTCATCCCATCCGCACCTCTCATGCATTCAATGGCCAATGTCAAATTTCATGGTCTGCAACGTGGTCGCCCATCACCCCATCATACCTGAATAGTGATTGGACTTTTTCAGGGCCAGCAACAGCTCGTGGTCCGTAATGAGGGTGAACTTTCGGTTGTAAACATACGCTATAAAATGATTGATAATCAAAAAGCAGAAAAACACTCTCTTGTTGGAACCGAGTAGTTTCTCTTGCAGACAGGTACTATGGTATTGGAAGCGTATTCCAACACGTGTTTCCGGCCATCAGGTCCGACTTGGGTCAAGAGCGTAGAGATCGTCTAAGGTTTCAATCAGTGGTGAGAATAAAAGGTTTTTTTGGATCCGGACTCATAAAAATAGGGGCTTAAGTTAGAGCCACCTTTAGTTCTCGAAATGCCTAATCGCATTTTGGAGTCCAAATCGATGATTGATCTTTCTTCTGCAGATCCATGAGGGGTCAGGTGATCGTTGAGAAGTCTTTTATAAACCTCTGATAGTAGAAAGTCAATCCCGAAAATGTGCGAATTTTTGTAAGTGATGTTAGTACGGGTGCGTCCCGCACAACTTGCATTTTTCAGATTCTAGATGAAACCCCTTGTCCATAACAACATGTCTCAGAAACAAAATCTTCGTCAAGAAGAACTGATGCTTCTCGAGGGTAACCTTGAAACTTACATCATTCAGCGTATGAAGTGTTCATTCAATATAATGCACGTGTCTTTCATAAGTGCTTGTGTACACAAAAATATCATTCATATATACGGTCACACAACAACGGACAAAGTTACGGAAGGCGATATTCATCGTGTGTTAAAAATTAGTTGGTGCATTGCAGATGCCCATCGGACATCAGATTCATTGTTAAGTTCCTTTAAAAAGGACGAACGTTGTTTTCGGTCGATCTTTCTATTTTACGAGAAGGTGATGAAAGTCATGGTGGATATCAAACTTGCAAACAGAAAACCCCAAGAAGCATCAAACATTTCTGACAAAATCCATGGTGCGAATTTGATATAACAAGCACTGGCTTCCAGTGCAACCTCATAAGAAGCTATGAAACACAGACCTGAAGAAATTGAAACACAAGTGGTTGTTACCAAGGCAGCCCCTCGTGAACCAAGAAAGCGACCAAACACGCCTGCTACTAAACTACCGAACAAAGCGTGCACATGCAATAACATCCAACAATTCATCAATCTGAGGGAAGGGATAAACATATTTAGTCATGATATCATTCTGCTTACAATAATCATTATTGATCTGAATTCCTCCCGTCTTTTTTTGTACAATCCCCATCGAAAATTACCAAAGCTCGATGGCAGGTTCGGTCCATTGATTAATTTCAAATTCTTTAATCCTCTTGACGACAGCGAGCCGCTACGCAGGGGAGTATCTACACAGAGTCCAACTAATTGGTGGATGGTTTCCCATAATTATGTTATGTTCAATCACGTTTGTCATTTCAATATTGTGATCATGCATGCTCAGAACTACCGCATATCCATGCAATACATTTTTTAGGAAGCTTATGTATTTCATTAGGGACATGAGAAAGGACTGTGAGAGTTTGATTAATGCCAAAAATATCAAATTGAATTTCTGACCAATCAGAAGCAAACAGAAGTATTCCTTCTGTGCAAAAAAACATTGAGTTGCTCATTCTGATATAAAATACAGTGAGAAACTTCCTATTTGGCTAAAAGTAGGTCCAATTTTCATTTCGGTAGTGGGCGGTTCTCATTTAGCTATGAAGAAAACCATATGTAGCCTTGTGTCGAGGGGTGCATGGTTTTGAGCATGTCTGTCAGGTCCTACTGCTCCATGAAGTCTTTCAGCATTGATTGATGAATCGGTCCTTCTGGGGCCAAATCGAGCGAGTCGAGTCCGAGCGCTAGCGTTAAGTTGAAGTCTCCGGCCAATATTAGGTTGTCCGCTGGTGGGACAATGTCCAACAGATCCTCCAGAAATAACCTTCTCAGCTGCAATTCAGAAAGACAGTGATGATGGTCTACATCTGCGTATTCAACTGCAACCGGATCCAGGCCCATTGGTCCCAGATGTCCATCTCCTGCTCCAAAATTGTGGCTTCCAGATTGCGGTGCAACACTATAGCATGGCCTCCCCTTGTGCCATTTGTTGGTGCCCAAATTTGCGGGTCCTGCCAACAACTAGCGTGCTGCCTTAGCTTGGCCTCATCTAGCTTGCTCTCTTGCAGAAGCATAACCTAAATCTTGTTATTGTGGATCCTGGTTTTCATGGGCTCGGCACAAGGATGAGACACATAGGAGGTGGGAGAAACTGAACAGAAAACATGAGTGAACCGAGTTGAAAGCGGAGAGGTTCTCTGACGGGATGGTTGGCGCGCGTTAGCGCTAGCGCTATGGCTGGCGGGCCGCCGTGGCATGCGGACGGTGGCATGTTGGTTGCTTGCAGGCGAGACGATGACTGGTCGGAGGTGGCGGGGTGCTGGCTTCTCGCAGGTTGCGAGGCGCTGGCTTCTCGCGAGTGGCGAGGCGCTGGCTGTGTGAGTGCAGCGAGGCGCTGATTATTGGCGGGGGGCGAGGCGCTGGCAACAGGTGAGTGGTGGGGCGCTGGTGACTTGCGGTTGGCGAGGCGCTGGCCTGGGGTGACTAGTAAGATGCTAGCTGACACGTGGCGCAGTGCTGGCAGCCGATGGGAGGGAGGCGCTGCTGCAAGGGTGCTGTAATGTTGTGAATTGGATGGGGGATAGCGCTTGACGCACACGCAGTATCCAGAGGCGCTTGGTCATTACTACGTCACAGGCTGACGTGGCATCTGGCCTGAGGCACAAAGGAAAATGAAGAACTTGAATGGTAGCGTCAGCTGTTGTTTGAACAGTTTCCCTGTGTTTTTCACAGGAAGTACTTCTGGAGACCAAATTCCGGAGAACGTTGGTCCTACTTGAAGAATCATCACAGTGTTATTGGGAGAGTATCATCAAGAGAGCGGCTAGGAGGTCATCATTAACCTATATATATGTTTTTGTCTGTTTTTTGTCTTGTGCAGGTTATCCATCAAAAGCATTAAGATTTTCATCATTGTGATTTCAGCGGGGGTTTTTCATCAAGGACACTTTCATTTTTGTAATCCTCATTTAGTTATCGGTGGTAATCATCATCGACTTCTCTAATTTGTCATCCATGTTATTTATCTTCTTTTTAGCTTCTTCATGATCATCATCCGGACTTCTCTGTAAAAATCGTAATCATTATCATTTTCTATTTTGATTACAGCAATAGTGAGTTGTCAATCTTCCACACCGATGCCATTAGGGCATCACAAGTCCGACGTTATTACTTATTTTCGCCAATTTTATTTCATCATCATCATCATCATCATCCACCAATCTGAATCTTTATCATCATCATCATTATCATCATCATCATCATCATCATCATCATCATCATCATCAATCATCATTATCATCCGTCATCATCATCATCATCATCATCACGGTTTCTTTATTCATTTTTTCATCAATCAGTAGTTATCTCTGTGTTGGTGGTTATATTCTCATCTTCCAGATAGGCTATGGTCTAGTTGGTACGTAGGTTGGTCAGGAAGGGAGCGCTACTCCGCAGGGGTAACACAAGGTGGGAGGTGATTGCCCTCCAGGGAGTAAACGCAGATGATGGGAGCTGACCTGGGCTAGGGCTGGGAGATATGTATGGGGGCGCATTATCTCCTGGCGGAGGCAGACTAGGTCGGAGTATTAGTTTTGAGGTACACCTTTTGGGGGAACTGGTTACCTCAAGGTAGAAGGGAATGGGGAGGTTCTCTCTCTCGTTGGGGTTGATAGGAACTTCATGTTGATAGCGGGGTTGGGCTTAACGGAGGCAGCGAGAGGAGAAGAGGAAATGAGGTGAGAGGAGGATAACACATGGAAGAAGGGGAGAGGTGGAAAGAAATAATCATCAGCGTCGTCGTCATTATCCATCATCTTTGTTATCTTCCCTGGGTACTCGTAAAATCTAATCATCATAAAGTTTTGTTGATCAGGATTTTGATATTATCAGATCCTTGATTTCTGGTTGACATTCTAGATTAGCTAAGTTCCTAATTGAGTCTTCTTGTGTAATGGCCAGGTTGAGTTGGTGCCAGAACGACGCTAGCCGACGTTGGGGCAGTGCCCTGTAACCTGCTTGTGTAGGAGCTTGAGGCTTTGTATAGAGGTATGGAATTGCCGAGGGAGGAAGGCAATCTGCAAACTTGACTAATGGCTACAATCTCACCGACGATGGTCGAAGCTGGGGTGGGTAGCGTTGCCCTGTAACCGAGCCAGATTGGGGTGTGAGACCGGGAAGAGGCCTGATTGGTGCACAACACGAGCTCAATTGTGATTGGTTGTTTGGAATGGATACAGAAAATAAGGGATAAGATAGTAATTCAATGCTGAGTAGACAATCTTTCTATTTAGTCATCATCTAGCTCTATTTCATGACCTCAATCACCCACTCTGATATCCTAAATCATCCAAATTTATCCTCAATCATCCCAATTTTTCATCAATTATCAATCATCAATGTATTCCCATTATAAGGGACGTTGGGCCCGGTTCCCAGCATGTGATGCTTCCCACGAATAGATTGGAGCATATTAAAAAAAAAAAAAAAAAAAAAAAAAAAAAAAAGTATCTCCTCCTTTTGCCTGCGGGTTGTCCCTTACACCTCGAACGTTAAACTTTCAGGTTGCCACCTAAAGGCTGGACATTGGTTGTGGGGTTGACAGTTGTCGATTGGATTCGTTGTTGGTCGTTTGCATACTGTTTGTTGACTCTTGTTTTTCTGGTTGCTTTTTGCTTTGCTAGTGAGCTCCAAGGTGCTAGCAGTAGGTTGCGGAAGCTTGTTGTATGGGCTGCTTATCGGTGGTCAGCGACGAACAAAATTCGGCTACGAGTTTGGCGTTGATCTCCTCAGTCAGGTATGTTTCCTGAAGCTTCTTTGACAGGCCAGAGGCCAGCCATGTACAAGGCAGTCAAATAACGCCTTGAGTGACCAGCAGAGTCGCTGCGTCGGGGAAGATTTTCACGTCTAGCACCCCAATTGAGAAGTGTCAACTGCCGCCGACTGCAACTGCTACTTTTTAGCGTCCGAAGCGAATGTCCGGAACCAAACAGAAAGGAAATCAGTCACGGTTGTTGATGAAAGTAACTGCAACTGCTTTCACTGCTTCCTTGGTTGTGGGGTACGAGTTGACTGCAACTGACAGGATGGGTAAGAGCCCCTGCTCGGTGCGCCTGGCCATGAACTTTGTGCTCTGCGGGGACAGCATAAAACAAAGCAACATCAATTGGTGCCTAACTGTTCCCTGTCCTTCAAGTTGTTTGCTACTTGATGGTTGTGTTGGCATAGTACTGGTCTGTGTGGCTTGTGCCGGCGCCAGCGGGCCCATCGGAATGGTTTGTTGGCCAGCTATTCCTAATGGGATGGCGAAGAAGTCGATGTCTGCCTCCTCCTCCAACAAAAAATTTCCCAAGAGAAATGAAAGTTGAAAAAACATTTCATAAAAAAAAAAGTCTTTTATATTTATAAATTCTTATTTCAATGTTCGTCAAATTCTAAACTTTTTAGTTTTATTTGACAAATTATCATCTAAATATGAGTTTTCCCTTCCAACTACATCTATTTGTTGAAGATGGAATGAAAGTCTGGACGAGTTTATGAAATATTTTAATTAAACTTTCATTCTACTACAATAAATATGTTCTAATTTAAATTGGATTAATCTATTTATGACTGAAAATCCTTACTTATAATGACATTCCAATTAAAATATTATATGAACTCATCCAGACTTTCATTCCATCTCTAGCATGTAGTTCAAATAGGAAGGGATACCCCATTCTTGGAAGAAAAATTTTCAAGTAAGACGAAAAAAAAAAAAAATTGAAATAACTTTTTTGAAGATGGAATGGAAATTTAAAATTTAGAATGTAATTTTACTATAGAATGATTATTTAATTTTGAAAATTTTTCCTGTTATCCTCTCTTATGATGAGACCTTCGTCGTCCTCTTTATGTTGTTGTTTGACCGGAGTATGAGGGACCAGCCTGAGATCTCGCATGGCCTCGTCTTGTCATGGTCTTCTGCCTTCTTCATCAACAAAAAAAATCCCACGAGAAATGAAAGTTGAAAAGACATTCCATAAGAAAACAATTCCTTTATATTTATAAATTATCATTCAAATGTTCGTCCAATTCTAAAAATTTTCAGTTTTATTTGATAAGTTTCCGACTAAATATAAGTTTTCCCTTCCAACTACATCTATTTGTTTAAGATGGAATGAAAGTCTGGACAAGTTTACAAAATGTTTTAATAAAACTGTCATTCTACTACAACAAATATCTTCTAATTTAGACTGGATTAACATATTTATGACTGAAAATCCTTACTTAGAATAACAATCCAATTAAAATATTTCATGAACTCATCCAAACTTCCATTCCACCTCTAACATGCAGTTCAAATAAGAAGGGATACCCCATTGAATTTCTGGGAAGGAAACTTTTCAAGTAAGACGAAAAAATTTAAAATTAGAATGACATTTTTTAAGATGGATTGAAAATTTAAAATTTAGAATGTAATTTTATTATAGAGTGATTATTTAATTTTGGAAAAAAATTATGTTGATTGCTTGTGCCCTGTGGTCAATCGTCATTTGGGAGTCCGTGCTCTATTGTCAACGCCAGCTCACCAGCCGAGGTCTGCCCTGCTGCTTGTGTGTTGTCTTGGTGTGGTTGGGCATGACCGGAAGGAGAGGGGACATATTCAGGGTTAAAGTATGTCACGAATGTTGGTATTTGAAATGGGCGAAGAGGGGGGGGAGGCTAGCTGGCAGGTAGTGTGCAGTGAGGGTTGTGGCTGTTGTTGTGGTGCTCGAAGTCGAGGGGTGGGCGACGGGGTTAGAATGGAGGGAGGGTGGGGGGAGGGAGTGGAAGTGAAGGGGTGCGTGCATAGGAGCCCCTTGTTGAAGGCGTGCGGGCTGAAAGTATCTATTCAGCGAGTCCAGGGGAGGGGATCTAAGGATTGTTGATTCAAGCTGGGTGGAAACTACTTTTGAGTGTGTTGTCAGGGTTAGGTGTGAGGGTTGGGTGGGCGGGTGGGAATGGCCCGTTGACGTGCCCGCCTAGGGGTATTGGATCTGCAGGTGAAGGTTATGGTATGGTGGGGGTGGTGGTGGGTGGAATATGGATATTGTTTTCAACGGGACAATGACCTCGTGGGGATTCTGTACGTGGACAAAGAAGAGTGTTGTGGTATGGGAGAGAAGTTCTGAGGGTGTGGCATGAGGAGGATGTTGTGGTAGCGGGGGAGGTAGCTGGTGGTGCGGTTGGTACAAGGCTGGCGGGTGTGAGGGTGGGGAGAGGTGTTGAGAAGAGGTAGAGGGGGGCGGGGGGGCATTGGGTTGCGTCGGTGATGGTGGGGGGCCGTGTGGTCTGGGATCACAAGGTGGGGGGGGAGCGCCCCGACCAGCGGGTTGGCCCCACCACCGGCCTCTTCCTCTACCTGCTCAGGGTCCGGGTGGCATCGGCTTGTTGAAGCGGGGGCATTCAGAGTCAAATTCGTCGTAGAACCACCAAAGACATTTTTTTTACAGAAAGGTGTGTCCTGGTTTGCGAAGTGGATTTGGAGATTTTGACCTGTTGGTTTGCTAGTGACAATCCATTCCATGAATGTGTGTTTGACCCGGGGGTCGTAGTCAATCTTAACGTTGCTTAGTCTCTGCTCGTTGTCTCTTTTGTCAGGAGGGTGCATGTGGATAATGGGACCCATCAGACCCTGACCCTCATTCTGGAGTAAGAACATGGTCCCCGATGGGACTCTCAAGGTTATTATATGGTACAGTAACTTTGTTGTTGACTCCGCCTCCCTTAGCTGATCCAACTCTTGTTGGGTCATCTAGGGGCTATTGGTTACCTTGACTGGGTCTTGCCTGCGAGGGAATGTAGTTGTTACCCTTCGCTATCATCCATTGCGCAATTCAATTAGATTTGGCGACTGTCACATAAGACATCACGTTAGGGCCTTCACCGTGCATTCGGCCTCGCCTAACTGATGGGTTGAAGGAGGGGTCCTAAAAGCAAGCATCCTCGTAAATCCTTGTTAATTGCTCCCTCTGCGAGATAAAGAAGGAGGCGACTCGAATGTCGAAGACTACAATGATTGTGTGTTCCTTCAGTCAGGCCATTGTGGTTGTATCCACGTCCTCGTTGAAGTTAAGGTAATCGAACCCGTCTAGTAAGACCTTGATATCCCCGTGGGGGAAGGAGGTTTCCGGGAACAGTCCATCATCATTGGAGTTATCCAAAAGGGTGCGAATTCATGACAGGTCGTCTGGTGGTATGGTTGGGTATGGAGGAACGACTGAGGTACCTATGTGTGGCTGATGTGAGGGGCCTGCCTGTGATGGGTGGGGATGGTACATGGCGGAAGGGTGGATTGATCGTTATCTTCGGGGAGACGGGTCTGCAGTTTGGGTGCTGGAATGGGGGTGGATCTACTGTTGGTTTGACTTGTGGGTGTGTGTGGAGAGTTGGGGAGCATGTTGTTATCCACGTGGAAGTTGTGGTGTCTTGGGATGTGTGTTGGGGAGTCTGTTGTGGGTGCTGATGGTAGATCGTTGCGTGGTAAAGGGGGATTGCGTTGAAATGTGGTGGGGACGGGTAGGGATACGATCTCCGTTTCGGTGAGGGGGGGTAGGAGGGGTGTGGGTGGGGTGAGGTAGAGTGGTTCTAAATTGGGAAGAAGGAGAGAGAGACCACGTGTGTGGGAGAGGTTAGGGGTAGGGTGGGATCTTGAATGTGAGGTGGATTGTTGGCTGGGTATGAGGAAGGGGAAGTGAGGGGATAGGGGGCCCGGGTTGGATTTGTGAAAGTGGGGGAGGGGATGCAAATTGAAGGGGAGGAATGGGGGTGATGGAAAAGGGAGCAATGGGGTGATGGAGTGTTGCGAGGAGCGCAAGGCCCTGCGTGGGAGGGATTGGGTATGATGGGTGACGATCCGTGGAATCGTGAGAGATGTGTGTGTGGCGAGTGTGTTGCATGGTGTTTGGGTGACGATCCGCAGAATCACGAGAAATTTGTGTATGTTGTGGATTGCGATCATAGGTCCCCCGAGAGGGGGAATGCTACAGACGTTGAAGTGGCGCGTGTTTGGGTGGAGTAGGATCTGACTGTAGGGGTTGGTCGGTGGTTAGTTGCAGAGAGGGGAATGGGCAGGGGCGGAGAGGGTTGGGTGAGGGGAAGTGACTATGGAAGGGAAATGTGTTTTGTGCGTGAGGGAATGAGGTGGGAGGGGTAAGGAGTATGGACAAAGGAAGTGTGGAGTGGTTGGGTAGTGTCGAAGTAGGGAGATGAGTGTCGGAACTGTATACCTGTCGGTGGTGGTAGCCTCGCCGGATCAGTCGGTGACTAATGAGCTAGGGTCGTAGGTGTGTTTATCGGCGATAATCTACCCTAAGCTTGAGCGGGTTAGTTGCGTCTTGGTACTACATGTCGAGGATAGGGCGACTTCGCCATGTCCAGGTGCTCGTAGTACATATGTTGGTGGTGAGGTCAGAAGCTGTCTCTTATACACATCTAGATGTGTATAAGAGACAAGGGCGACTTCGCCATGTCCAGGTGCTCGTAGTACATATGTTGGTGGTGAGGTCAGAAGTTTGACTCGTCGGCGCACTCGCATGTCCCCCCTGCTCCATGTCGAGGATAGGGCGACTTCGCCATGTCCAGGTGCTCGTAGTACATATGTTGGTGGTGAGGTCAGAAGTTTGACTCGTCGGCGCACTCGCATGTCCCCCCTGCTCCATGTCGAGGATAGGGCGACTTCGCCATGTCCAGGTGCTCGTAGTACATATGTTGGTGGTGAGATCAGAAGTTTGACTCGTCGGCGCACTCGCATATCCCCCCTGCTCCACGTGGTGGTGCGGGTTGGCGTGGCTATGACAGCCATGCAAGACGATGCGTGTCCATCACTTCTCCAGGCTGCATGCCCGGGTGGTGACCGACGAGACCGACTTGCCTGAGCCGGTAACGCTACGACGGAGCGCTCAACGTTAGTGGCATATCTCCCGCGACAATTCATCCATTCAAACGCAAAATTCCACATGCAACAGTAAGCAGGACCTCAAATATAAGATGCCAAGGAGAATGTGTTCAACAGAATCGTGTGAGAAAACATGACTGGGAAAAAAGAGTGGCGAGTGAAATAGTGTCCTCCGCAGTTATTGGAGAAGCAACTCTTTATAGGTGCATCCTTAGAATTTGCAGCGTAGAGGCTCATGAGAATGTGGAGGAATGTGTGTTATCAGTAAGTTTATGAGTGGTGATGGAGGCGAGTTACCCCTCTCCCCCTTTCATTGCATTCAGTGTTCGAGTTTCTAGTAGACATAGTAGGTTTAGTCATTTTTTGATCCCCAGTCGTTAGTCAGGCGAGACTGATGTGTTGTCATTTTTTGAGTTCGAAGTCTATGTGGAGGGGTTGGTGGTCAGTATGCATTCAAGTTACTCGAAAAACTCAAATGGATCTCATACATGATGGCAGGGAAAAGGGTCCCCCCCCCCCACTCCTGCATCTCCCCTCCCCACCCTTCCATTAAGTTTGGTATTGGAGTTTCCAATAAATACGTGAAGTATCAGGCCCCGTGCTTGAACGAACTTTCGAAGCCCCACGTTTTTTGCTGTAGGATATGATTGTGTTTTTCGGGTATCTCTTCCTTTTTGACGACTTACAGGTAACACATGAGTCCCGGGCCACCAACACCTCCCTATTTCAAAAAAAAAATTTGCTTGTTTTTGCTTCCTTAGGATTTTTGGAATTTTCGACTGTCTTCAATGACTATTAAATTTATGTAGGAATTAAGTGTGCCTCAGCAATCACGCTAGGAATTTTGTTCGGTAGGTATGAACTTCAAACTTTTCGGGCGCACTTCTCACTGACGCGTCCTTTCTTGCACATGAGTGTCCGTTTTTGGAAAACTTTGATAATTTTATGAAGAAATCGGAATAGGCATAGGAATTCACGAGTGCAATTTCACGCATAGACCGTCTTCTCTTCTATCCGCAAATCATATCGCAACAACATTTGACCCTTTGTACGAAGCAGCTGTTGTCATCAATCTGTATGAATACCGTCAGTGAGCTGGGCTGATTAGAGTTGTTCCTCCACGCGTTAAAAAAGTTGGACATTAAATTTATTGTGTCGGTTGGTCATCTCTTGTCGATATCCAAAGCTGTGAACAAGACACTTCTGCAGCAGTGTCATAACAACCAGAAACGGTTCACATATCAAAGTCGTTCAATACTCTGATTGGTACAGGGTTAGGCGGTGTCGTGCTCTCACTCGATACTGTACGGAAGGGCGGATGATTGAATTTCATTCCCCCGCCTCCGACAAAGGCAATTATGTTTCACCCGATGAGAAAACGGTTTCACCCGATGAGAAAATTATGTTTCACCCGACAAAGGCGGTGTCGTGCTCTCACTCGATACTGTACCAGGGCTGACTGCAGTATAGAGAATATTTCCGACCACCGGCCAGTCACGAGCACTTTCAAACTGGTAGGGCGGATCTGCAGAGGCCCATGTACCTTCAGACTCAATACAGAGTTGCTGAACTCCCCAAACGTGTTCGAATGGAATGCAACACGTTAGAGGGATTGGCAGCGGACTAAAGATTGGTTCCCCACAGAGGAGGAATTCAATGGCTTCAGGTGGGATTCCACATCGTTACGAGATCTCTTGGTGTTTTCTTGTGAATGCAGGCCAGAGGAACCAGACAGGAGGAGCAACACTGTAGACAAATGATTGTCGAGGCAGAAGCCGAGCAGGAGACTGGACCACTCACCGAGATTGACTGGCAACACAGGAGGGACCAGTGGTTGCAGAAACTTAAAAACATTGAGGTGGAGCGGCAGACCACGTGCCATTGGGCGCGAAGAGCACAAGAGAGAGGCATGGTTGCAGGGGACAGGATGTCTAAGGAGATATTTCAGCTAATCTGTCCCCCCAGACCCCATGCTCTACTTAGAGAGCTCAAGCACCCCTTTTACCCAGAGGCACATGCAACTAAGGAGTCGACAAAAAATTGCGAATATGCCCAATTGTACTTTCAATATATACTTAACTCGTGTCGGCAGCCTAACCTCAACTCACATTGCAGCAACTGAGGGAGGAGCAGAACTTATGGCAGCACACGCACACCAGACTGGCTTCAGAGGTAAGTATTGTGTTCGATTGATCCATCACGTTGGAGGAACTATAGGATATAGTGAGGCGTATGACGAGAGGTAAAAGTCGGGCACTAACGGATTGCCTATGAAATTTTATTTGGCAACCTGGGACTACACAGTCCCAATCCTGCTCAATCACTACAATCGCATATTGGCAAGGGGCTCGCTGACAGAGGAGATGAAGCTCAACATCATCACAATGACCTACAAGAAAGGTGACAAATGCAGCATTCACAACTGGCGCCTTATATATCGGCTTACTGTATCATACAAAATTCTTGCGAAACTTCTCGCGTGAATATTGGCCTCATACCTATTAACCTATTAGGCTTGGTTCACACGGATCAGAGAGCCTTTGTGCAAGGACGCTTCATCGTCAAAAACCTCATGATGGTGGTTGGGGTGTTCGAAATCACGCCACGCGATAACCGATGGATGCTAATTGTCATGCTCGACCTCGAAAAGGCCTACGACCGGGTGAACTGGTCCTTCGTTTTGGCTACTTTGGAACACATGGGATTCGACCCTCCCTTTTGTAGCTGGGTCAAGGAGCTATACAACGACGTCTCGACAATGGTTAGAGTCAATTGGTTTCTTTCACCAAACTTTACGCTGACCCGGTCGCTTCGTCAGGGTTGTCTCCTGACATCCTTCCTTTTCTCTTTACAAATGGATCTATTACTCAACGCTATCAGGGCCTCCTTACGAATCCAAGGGTTGGACCGAGGGAGAGAAGATTATCTTCTCACCGGGGCCATCGCCGACGACCTACTCCTAACCACACCAGATTCCACAACAGAAAATTCCCACGAAAAATGAAAGTTGAAAAACATTCCATAAAACAAAATCCTTCATATTTATAAAATATAATTTCAATGTTTGTCCAATTTTAAAATTTTCTGTTTTACTTGATAAGTTTCTGTCTAAATATGAGTTTTTTTTCCCAACTAGATCTATTTGTTCAAGATGGAATGGAAGTCTGGACGACTTTATGAAATGTTTTAATTAAACTTTCATTCTACTACAACAAATATCTTCTAATTTAGATTGGATTAACATATTTATGACCGAAAATCCTTACTTAGAATGACAGTGCAATTAAAATATTTTATGAACTCATACAGACTTTCATTCCATCTTCAGAATGCAGTTCAAATAAGAAGGGATACCCCATTCTTGGAAGGAAAGTTCTAAGGAAAGACGGAAAATTTTAAAATTTAGAATGTAGTTTTACTATAGAATGATTATTTAATTCTGGATTTATTTTTTTTTGCTTGCAAGAGACCAAACACTTGTTGGATCACTACGCCATGCTCTCTGCAGCTAAAGTAAACTGGGAGAAATCAGTCTACTTTCTCCCAACGGCCTACGGCTTAGCCGAACATGACTAGGGCATGAAAAAAGTCCCCCCCTGTCTGTCGGAACGCTAGCTTGGGCTCCAAGTCTTGCTGATAGACGCACAACCAAAGTAAGACTCTATCTTGCATGCAAGACTCCATGCAACTCTACGGAAGTGCCAAATGGCAGTGAGAATGAGTCTCATCGTACGCGCGATGCTGATTACCACGGTTATCTTTTCTCAATTGTGGCACATAGCAACAATTTTCTTAATCACTAAACCGACAGTCAAAAGGTTGACTGCCAATGCAGCCCGGTATCTCAAGAAGTCGGTTACCCACGAGCACTAGGGCCACATCTCCAAGTGCACATGGAATAAGGTCTCAACCAACAAGAAGCAGGGGGAGCTAGGTGTACTCGACCCTCAAGCACAAAACCTCGCACTGTAGACAAAATGACTCCTGAAAACGGCATCACAACACGGACGCAGAGCATGGATCTCGGTCCTCAAGCATACGATCCAACAAGAGCTAAACCTAGCCATAGGGAAGGACATCTGGAAATGTATCTTCATCATGATGGCCTCCTATGCCTGCAGGTAGTTGCGCTCAGCACTAGCCAATGCTTGTTGGACAACTTGGAGAGCTCTCCTCCCACCTCACTCCAAGTTGCCAGTCACCAAAACCGAGGTTATGAGGCAAAATATCGTCAATAACCTGGCAATCTTGAACAACGAAGACCAACCATTCGCAGCTGCGCTGACACCTGGGATATTTGAGAGACGATGAACAGAAAGGGGTATTTCCACTATCGACGAGCACTGGACCTACAAGGAGCAGCAAGACTAGACTTCATAAGCTGCCTTGAGGCAGAAACTGGGCAGAATCCCAAATGTGGGTGAGCGATGACAACAGTTGATTCAAGCCATCCCCTTGCACTTGCCCGAGCTTCTCATCTCAAATAGTCCGATAGAAGGCGAATGGTACGCCTACCGCCATGACCAGGCCCCTGGAGCCGTGCATCGGATCTTACAACAACTAGATGATGAACGGTGGCTTGCGTAGAAGTGGCTACCAGTTTCCGATTCAGCAGGTTACCACAACCTCCACCTGCAGGGCGAAGTGGCACTTCAAATGCAACACAAACTACAACAAGTATGTGTCCATACGACCACCGAAACGGGATATACCATCCACACGCTGCTACAGGGAGGTGCACCCCCGAAAGCATTGAGGTTAGACCCACTGGGGAGATACAAGGAACCAACCCCAGGCCAAAAGAAACATCTCTTCCAATACACCTCAAGTCTTGGGCGCACCCTGCTCAGCAAGGAATGGAGCATCCCCGGGAGGGTAGCGGATCTGCTCAACAGGAAGACCATGCGCGACAACAACATCATGGAAAAAGAACTTTGTACGCTATGGAACCATCTTCCAGCCCAACCTTCACAAAAACTCACAGGTCTGCTCTGGCTCCTTTCTCACGGGGCTATGCTAAGCTCTGTCTGGCTCTTTGAGAGAGGAACGGAGTTGTAGACCCAGTGTAAACGCTGCAGCAGCAGGCGGGAGGAAACGATACTGCACGTTTTCTGATCCTGCACAGCCTCCAAGCATTTGTGGCAATGGTGGCAGAGACATTGGCAGTGTTTCGTAGGTGACCTGCTACACTGGGACGAGAGTTGGGTCATGCACGACAACATTACGGAAACCTGGTTTCGGCGCACATACAGTCGGATCAGTTATCACTTGGCTGATTTGGGAGGATCGCAACAATGTCATCTTCAAGCATCAATGGACGAGCAATGCAACCATCATTCGGAAACTCAAAGCCTGGCCGCGCGCAATGATCCAGGTAGACTAGATAAGGAAAGCCTCAAGGTGCCGAACGCCCAGGAGCAGGCACTAGTTCTTGGTTATATGGGCCAGAGACAACCAACTAGCGGTGATCACGTGCACAGGCTTGATGGCCATCTCACAATGGCTTCTTACCTGAGCACTGCACCCACACACCACCCTCATCCCCACACCCGCCATAGTCTCTCCCCCATTGTTGTATGAACCCCCCTCCCCCTCTTCTCTCCCTCTCCCCCTCTTCTCTCCCTCTCCCCCTCCGTTACCTCCCCACCACCTTCGCCTCCCCTCCCCTACATGCTTATGAACCACGACACTCGGTTCCAGTTGGTGGTCGCTGTAGCCCACAGGCGGTTAGAAGGGTAGGAGAGCGTCGGTAACCCCAGAGGAAAATAAAATTTAGGTTTTCTCCTCGACCGAATTAGGTCGGGTTCAGGCCGTACTATTAGGCCCGTGCACTGCACACAACTAAGATTGTTTTAGAATAGACTCCACCTGATCCTCGGGCTCAGCTTGACAGACCCAGACCAGGCCAAACTGAGATTCAGACTGTGATAAAGGTGAAAACTTTAGTCCATTCGTCCCAAGGCAAGCTACACAATGACCTGCCATATTCCTTAATATTCATTTTGCAATGTCCATATTAATAAGACATAAGCTACCTGGATTCTTAGTATACCAGCTAGGAGACAAGGACACATGATTCAAGCGGGAGCTACGACTTCTAGGTCAGCCCTCCAGTAGATTTGAGAGATTCAAGTAGATGGCTAAGTAGGCAGGGAGATGCTCCCCGTAACTTTCGGGTCCTAGTTGACCCGTAAAAAGTGAAACTGGCTAAAGCTGCCAAAGCTACATCAGGTGGAGAGCGACAGTAGTCATTCCCCAATCCGGGAGGATTAAGCTCGTCACCAAAAGTTTGTGATAAGCTAAGCCGGTTGACGTTGTCGGGATAACCCCGAGTGGAATTGTGAGGTCCCCGACTTCGTTTCAATTGTTGAATAATAATGAGCTCTTTGTTAAAAAAAAAAAAAAAAAAGGACAAATTTGTTTGGCACCCCTGTATTTTCCATTAATTTGCATTGCACCACTCCGATAGTCGATTTACCCGCCCCTGGGCCTAAAATCTTTTTGGCAACCCCAGTCAGTAGTGGGCGCAACTTTCCAGGACGCCCTCCCTCAACTGGCGGTCCCATTCCATTGGGGTCTGCACCATATGCCCTCATAAGGGGCAACCATCTCCCCCTGCAGCAGTGGGGTGATTGAAATTTAAAGTCAATTTTAAACCCCCGTTGTTGTTGATGTACCTACGCGGAGAACTTGAAGTTGTCGGAGTGCAGTAGGACTGCAGAGAAGCTCAGGAACGCCTCCGCTCGTAAGGCCAACCTCTTGTCCCGCTGCTTGGAGTTTGTCGTATAGCATCGCAAGGTGAGTGTCACCCGCCCTCTTCGTTTTCATTCGTCGTTGTTCCTCTGCTCTTTATTCATGTCATTCTTTTCCCTGCGAGTTTGTTTGTGTGTGTGTGTGTATATGTGTGACACACACACACACACACACACGCACACACACACATACACACACACACACACACACACACACACACACACACAGAAAAAGAGAGAGAGAGAGAGAGAGAGAGGAGGTAAGTCTCCAACCTCACGGCTGACCTCATACTACTTCCTTCGAAAGGATGAGCAAGTCGAATGAATCTACCGCTAGAACATGAAAATATACACTGCCATAGTTGTTTGTGTCTGTGTGTATGTGTGTGTGTATGTGTGTGTGTGTATGT
>BFEA01000144.1:258221-268499 GCA_003427395.1 Chara braunii | reverse complement strand
TAGACACTTTTTAACTTGTTTTCTGGACGGCATTGCGGCGAGATGCATACACGTATGGCCGAAATTGCAGTCTGATGCATTTCGGAAAGTGCTAGTGTGAGTATGCCCTGAGTCTCCTCTCCCTCTCCCCTTTCCGGAGTATTGACGTGAACATGGGTTAGTAGGTGGCCCCACCCTGTCAGGACAACCATTCGCTGCCCGCTGCCAGCAATCACTGTGTGTCTGGTCATTGGCCTCTACGAATCCAATAATTATGAAATGAAATTATGTGATGCAGAAAAATAAACTGAACGACTTTTGCCTCAGGGTCAAATCGAAATTCCTTTTTTTTTTTTTTTTTTAATATTTGGCCCATCCGGGGAGTAGCCTAGTCATTTAGACAAAATTTCAGACTGTTTATTTTTTCGCTCATAGCTTGTGCGTTTGCACCTTGGAAGTTGGATGTCGGTGCTGATTTTGCCGTGAATCATTTAGACAGTGTTTATTACTGCAGGTGGAGCATGGAAGTTGGGTGGCTTTGGGTTTGTCAGATCTTCTGACAAAATCGCAGATGAATCAGACTCACAAGCAGCCTTCTATTATCCTGTAAGTAGTACAGATTCCAACCTACCTACCTTTCGATCCCTTCCTCCTCGGCTTTTCCATGACACCCATCATCTTCTTGTCCTTGCCCACACTTCTGCTACCGTCTTCACCAGAATAGAATGCCCGGTCATTATAGCTGTATTTGGGGCAACCTTCAGTCCAGATACAGCGATAATGACCTGGCATTGTATTTGGGTGAAGACGGTAGTTTCTTAGTTATAGGCAGACGTAGATCGTGCTCTGAGTAAAGGGTTGAATGGACTTGCACGTTATCCTGATCTCTTTTTTTTTTTCTGTGTAATTTCACAACACACCAATAGTTTTCTCTGTGAACAACATTTGGAGAACCCCTGAACTGATCGTCAGTCCGCAGTCATCTTCTTCTTCTTCTTCTTCTTCTTCTTCTTCTTCTTCTTCTTCTTTCTGCCGATTCTTCTTCTGCCGCTGCTGCCGCTGGTTTTGCTTCTACTGCTGCTTCTGCTTCTCCTTTCTGCTGCTGCTGCCGCTGGTTTTGCTTCTACTGCTGCTTATGCTCCTTCTTTCTGCTGCTGCTTCTGCCTCTTTTTCTGCTGCTCCTGCTGCTGCCTCTTGCTACTTCTGCTGCTGCTTCTGCTTCTGCTTTTGCTTCTTCTTCTTCTGTTGCTTCTTGTGCTTCTGCTGCTGCTGCTTCTGCCTCTTCTTCTGGTTCTTCTTCTTCTTCTTCTTCTTCTTCTTCTTCTTCTTCTTCTTCTTCTTCTGCTTCTTCTTCTTCTTCTTCTGCTGCTGCTGCTAGTTCTTGTTCAAGTGCTTGTTCTATTGCTTGTTCCAGTTCGTGTTCCGGTTCTTGTTCTTGTTCTCCCTGAGCTTATCTTCAGTCCGCGGTCATCTCCTTCGCTGGTTTCTTCTTCGCCTTCTTCGTTTTCTTCTGCTTCTGCTTCTGCTTCTTTGTCTTCTTTGTCTTCTTTGTCTTCTTTGTCTTCTTTGTCTTCTTCGTCTTTGTGTTTCTGCTTCTTCTTCTGCTGCTGCCGCTGCTTCCAGTTCTTCTTCTTCTTCTCTTCGTTCGTGTTCCGGTTCTTGTTCTTGTTCTCCCTGAGCTTATCTTCAGTCCGCGGTCATCTCCTTCACTGGTTTCTTCTTTGTCTTCTTTGTCTTCTTTGTCTTCTTCGTCTTCTTCGTCTTCTTCGTCTTCTTCGTCTTCTTCTGCTTCTGCTTCTTTGTCTTCTTTGTTTTCTTTGTCTTCTTCGTCTTYGTGYTTCTGCTTCTTCTKCTGCTGCTGCCRCTGCTTCCAGTTCTTCTTCTTCTTCTCTTCRTTCGTGTTCCGGTTCTTGTTCTTGTTCTCCCTGAGCTTATCTTCAGTCCGCGGTCATCTCCTTCACTGGTTTCTTCTTTGTCTTCTTTGTCTTCTTCGTCTTCTTCGTCTTCTTCGTCTTCTTCGTCTTCTTCTGCTTTGTCTTCTTTGTCTTCTTTGTCTTCTTTGTCTTCTCCGTCTTCGTGCTTCTGCTTCTTCTTCTGCTGCTGCCGCTGCTTTCAGTTCTTCTTCTTCTTCTTCTTCTTCTTCTTCTTCTTCTTCTTCTTCTTCTTCACTGTTGTTGTCTAAGAAAGGAAATTCACGAATTTTCTGCCCTGATAGCGGACTGTTATCGAGTATGTTGCTGATGTGACTTCTTTACTTTTGCAGTGCTGGTTTGTCCCTTCTATCGATGAGATTGTTCGGTGGGATTCCATTTCTCAACGAGGACTTTCGCTGCCAATGTTGTGACCACTAAATTGACACTTCTGTCCAGACCGTTCGGTTTTAGACAAGGACTACATTCATTGTATCTGGACTTCTGTCTGTGGTGATGGATAGAGTGTAGGAATTGTGTTTTTTGACACTGAAGGAGGAGATATTGGGCCTTTCTTCACTACTCACCAAATGTGCAAAATGGAAATGAATCTTCCGCTAGAACATGGGAAGATACACCACCGTATTTTTTTGTCTTTTGTGCGTGTGGAGAGTGGTGGAGTGAGGCCCATGGTCGAAAGTATTTTGCTCGTGTGGTGATGGATTACGATGATATCATATGGGCCCTTGTTCTTGGACTTATATGCAGCCAAGGTGGAATGTTCAGTGTGCTTCTTCCCTTTATGATAGGCTATTATCTTTTGGATTTGCAGTGCGCAAGAGTACTTCAACTCATGACCTGATTATTATCATCAGTTTTAGGTGTGCGCCATTCAGCCACCTGGCAAATACATGGTCCATGTGATTCTGGTGGTGATATAGTGAGCACAGGCTCCACACACACACACACACACACTCTCTCTCACACACACACACACACACACACACACAACTCGCACACACACACACACACACACACACACACACACACACACACACGCACACACACACACACACACAAAAAGAGAGAGAGAGAGAGAGAGAGAGAGAGAGAGAGAGAGAGAGAGAGAGAGAGAGAGAGAGAGAGAGAGAGAGAGAGAGGAGTCCTTGGGAAATGGATCTTGCTGACCTCTAGATGCAGTTCTGGTTCTTCATATCATCGGGAAAAGGTGTAGAGGGTGGTTGGACGTGGGGGGCGTTGAAAGAAAGAAAGAAAGAAAGTGGAAAAAAAAAAAGAAAAAAAAAAGAAAAATAAGAGAAGGGAAAGATGCTGCCTATTCCCAGAAAAAAAAGTAATGATAATCTGAATCAACGAGGGAAAAATTTCTGTTGATGGGTTTGTTGTTAATGTGGGCGTGTGGATTGTGGTTCCTGGCACCTCTCCCGTCTTTCCCTTTGTGGATATATCATGTGGATACATAAAAGGAATATGATGTGCCAGCAGGCGGATTGCCTCTCCAGCCGAACCTTGACTATGTCGCCCCGGAACTCACCCGAAGCAATGCGGGTGTCGCATCACCAGCCGCAGATGTGTTCAGCCTCGGCCTCTTGGTGTATCGCATGTTTGCAGGTGTCAGTCTTGTGAACTGCAATAATAATCTAAAGACGGTGAGTTCTTTCAAAAAGATCACGACATGCATGCGAGAGGATGTTCTGCTTCCTCCCTCCCCCCCCTCCCCTCTCCCCCCCCCCCCCCCCCGCCCCCCCCCGCCCTGCCCCCCAACTCTCCCCCCCCTATCGTACGAGTCTCATTGTGGTTTTGCTGGGGCTGTCAAGATTTCTGTGTGTTTCTTAACTGTGGAGACTATTGCATTTCTTTTGGCCTCGAAGCTTTCGAGGCTGCCGCGTTTCTTTTTGTCCCGAACTTTCAAGACCATCTCATTTCTGTTGTTTGTTCCCAACTGTGAAGATTTCTCTATGTATGTTCCAAAACTTTCGAGACCGTCGCATTTCTCTTTGTTTCGAAAATTTTGAGACCGCCACGTTTCTTGTTTTGTTTCAAAATTTTCAACACTGTCGCATTTGTGTTTGTTCCCTGTTGCCAAGATTTCTGTTTGTGAATGGTGAACTATATCATACGATTCTCGGTGTTTTTTTTTTTCTTCTGGGGCTGTGAAGATATTTCTGTATGTTCCAAAACTTTCCAGACCACCGCCTTTCTTTTTGTTTCCGAACGCATTTCTTTTTTTGTTTCCAAACACCTTTCTTTTTGTTTCCAAACATTCACGACTTTCGCATTTCTGTTTCTTGAATGATGAACTTCTATTATTGTATGATTGTCGGTGTTGTTTTGCTGGGGTTGGGATAGTTTTGCAATGTGTGTCTGTTTGTCTGCCTGTCTGTCTGTCGGTCGGTCGGTTGGTCGGTCGGTCGGCAGCTCTGGGAGTCTGCTTGAGACATTGGGATCCCACTCTGCAGCTCTGAAAGGTCAGACAGACAGTCTCAGTGGTGAAAATACATCTTGTCTGCAGTTTCAGTAGTCCGCTTGAGAGGTGGGGATCCCTCTGTGTCTGCGTGACTGATTTTGATCATCTTTTTGCCTTGTCGGGTCTTTTTTTTTTTTTTTTGGTTCGGTTTGGTCTTTGTTTCACTCAGAACTGATTTATGTTTGACGGCCTCATTTTGTGTTTCTGCATAATCTCGGTATCAACGTGTTGTCCGGTCATGGATGCCAAGGCCACTAGGGCTCTTAATAGGTAGGGGTTGAGCAGGGGTTAAGCGGAGCTTGATCCTCTCTCGAGTCTCGGCGATGAAGGACAGAAGTGTGGGGAAAAAAGGGAAAATGTTGAGGATCTCGGTGAGGCCATGCGCAATTGCGACTTGTCGAGTGAATTCTCTGTTCCGTAGCCAATGCACAACTGCAAAACTTTTTCTTTTTTTTAAATTATGTTGAGTGTTTTTTTTCGGAAGTGGCAGAATGCCGGCGTTTCATTTTCATATGTTTCAACTTTCAACACTTTTTTTTTTTTTGCACTTTTTATTTTCTTTTTGACCCAACGCTCTTGTCGTTATGTCTCTGCTGCTGGTTGATATCCAAGAACTGGACTGAGCCAAGAGGTTAGGTAGAGTGAGGTATATGAGTGAAGAATATAGTAATATACCCTTTTTTTCCCCCTTTTTCAAAGAGAGAGAAAAAGAAAGACCTGATTGGGAGAGATCATAGTACACAAGGTGTGTCCTTGGGTGTTTTTGATTAATGAACGCTTCGTGCTTGCCTGCTTGGGGTTGCCTCACATAGTCAGTGTATGGTCCCTGGGCTTTGCATGCAGTTTACGAGCTCTACGATGATGCTTCAATCGAGGGATTTCCATGGCATTGCATCCGATTTGGGATATGAACTACGGCGGATTTTAAATCTCGACCCATCTGCGCGGCCGAGTGCAATCGAGTTCGGTGGTATGTGTCAATCCCTCTCTCAATATTACCTTTCTCATCCATACTTATCCATCAGAACTGCGTTCGTGCGAAGTCTGGTTAATTCCGCCACCTGCAAGTTGTCCCCGGCCTCTCCGGTAGCCTAGAGTTATACCCAACTATGGGAATGCTCAAACTGTGCACATACCCTGGCAAACTATGTGCACACCCAATTTTGCCTGGCCCCGTTTCTGCTGGGCATGGGCATAATGTTGAGCTCCGCAGCCAAGTGCCTGTGTGACTGGGTACACGTATATAAGTTGCCGCACGGGAAAAGTAGGGTGTTATTACCGCAAGTTGGACAGGGTCTGGGCATCGGTACAAGTTGGCCGCCGGGACTGGGTATAGTCGGTAGTCACATCTTGAAGTGGGGTACATATGCAATTTTCCCTTGTTCTTTTCACCATTTTTTGTGGCCGTCATTCCTCTGAAGTTTGTGCAGCAGTCAATTTTAATTGTCCGGTTCCTCCTGGTTACCTTTCTCGCCCATTTGGCTGAAAAATAGTATAAATAGATTAAATGCGAAGCATCTGTTGATTCTCTTCTGAACAGTTCAATATCTGATCCGTGGTCCATCGGGCCACACACACACACAAAAAAATAAAAATAAAAATACAAAATTATCCGTGTCATTCCCATTGTTACGGATGTCCCACAGTGGCATGTAACCTTCATCAGCTTATGTTTTCTTGTTTTTTCTTTGGTGAAGGAGGTCAGATAATCAGAGTGAAAAGTAGGTGGATTGGGGATGGTAAACAATTTTGCCCGCCTTTTTCCCTGGGCCTTCTCCAACTCTGATTTTATCCAACCTGACTGTGTGGTCGAAAATTTTGCCCGCCTTCTTCAACCGAACATGTAACGCATATGCGTTGCATTTCAGTTTTTGAAAAAGTCAACAAATTTTAAAAAGGCGAAAAGAATGGATATGCATTGTGTTCGAAAATTAGGGCGATTTGAATAGAAAACATTGTCGAGCCCTGGCCTTGGGGCCCCACCAGGGGTCCGGGGGTAGACACCTCGAACCCTGGCTCCGGAGGCCCCCCCCCCAAAAAAAAAATAATAATAATAATAAAAAAATAAATAAATATACTGGGGGTGCGCAGTGAGAGGTTCCCCTCCTGGCCTAAAACCAAAAACATGATTTTACGCCGCCTCGGAGACACCCCCACCCCCGTGGCCACACCCACCGCTGGTAAGGGGGCAGGGATGGCCGGGGGTGGGGATGCAGGGGTGCAGGGGTGGTGGGCGCTATGCAAACCGTTTGAACACCAGACGGAAATTCAGGGCCCTACAGGCCCTGTGTCGTTTCAGCCTAAAAACCTGAAAACGAGGGCCTACAGGCCCTGTGTCGTTTCAGGCTAAAAGCCTGAAAACGAGGGCCATTTTCAGGCCCTCATAAAGTCGACCTGCCCTGGAACTTCGGCACCAGACCAGGGTTTTAGCACAGGCCATTTTGGGCCTGTTTTCAAGGTTTGAACTTCAACGCCAGGGGCTGGCACGTTTTGGCATTGGCAAGAGCAGCCTCCTGGACGGGCCAGCACTATATAAGACTGGCCCGCCCTGCAGGCTGCAGGTAGTCAGGAGGGAGTACGTAGGGACTTCCCAGGCAGTTCACAGGCACTTCATGTGCAGGAGGCAGGAGGCAGTCTTCAGGATTCGGCAGCAGTACTCTGGAGGAGCGCTGCAGTAGTAGTAATAGCGTTAGCAGTAGTCTTCAGCGCTGGGCGCCATTAGGAGCTAGAGTAGCGTCAGAGAGAGAGAGAGAGAGAGAGAGAGATGATTGGTGGAGGCCAGGGAGACTTACCTGTGGTGCCATAGCTCCAGCTTCATCTTCGATGTACCTGCAACAAGGCGCCGCCTTCACAGGTTAGTACCGGACTCTGAGAGAGGGAGAGAGAGAGTTCTTCTTCTTCCTCTTCTAAGTCCATCTCTCCCTCACCCTCGCTACCTGACTTCTCAGTATCTGCAGACAACGAGAGAGAGAGAGATTTGTGACTTTGGGACTTGACGGACTTTGGGACTTGACGACATTTGGATCCAGACTCGACATTGGGATTGAGACATTTGACGAGGGATTATTTGGGACCTGTACCAAAGACTTGGTGTTGACGACATTCCCATCAACCCCCCCTCTTCTTCGTCTGACCCCCCCCTCTTCGTCTGTGTATGGTCTGGACCTGGCGCATTATCCCTGTGTGTAGTGCCAGGCCCTTCACACCTTGCGATGATGATGATGTATATTTGGCCTGCATTGCGACATTGATTGTTCGGATCATTGGTATTTTAGCCTTCCGCTGGGCTATCTTGTACTATGTGAGAGAGGTCGGTTCTTGTTCTGGTCTGTACCGTTACGGTATGCCACGCCCTCTCTCTTGCTTGCTATGGTCGCCTCTTTTTCTCTCTCTCTCTCTTGCTATGGTTCTCTCTCTCTGTCTTCCTATGGTGCTCTCTCTCTCTCTCTCTCTCTCTCTCTCTCCATCACTGCGCGTCTGAACGCTGTAGGCTGCGGTGTTTTTATTTTTATTTTTATTTTATTTTATTTTATGAATTGCGGAATTGAGCGGCGCGTTCGGTCGCGTTCATTGAACGCGCGTTCATTCCGTTCAAAAATTGAGCGGAAAACCCGCGTTCAATGAACGCGTGGTTAGACAGGGTGGGGGTGAGCAGGGGTGCGGGGGTGGGGGGGGCGGGGCAGGGGTGAGGGTGATGTTGAGGGGGCGGGGGGCGGGTATCCCCAGGCCGGGGGTCGGGGGGTCCCCCCCAACCCAGGGTTGGGCCCTGGGGATCCCCGCATGACAGTGCTGGTTATATTTGAATAGAACCCTTCCTATGTGTTTACAACGCATATGTGTTATGTTTGGGGGAAGAAGGCAGGGCACCGTTAGAGATCGCCTGGGTTTGGTGCTCGTGGTTTAAAGGGGCGGGGGGACCTGGGGCTAACGCCTTTTTCTCCAATAAAGACACATATCGACGAGTCCCACCAAATAATAGTACAGCAAAAGCTCATAAGTGACAATGTTCTAGTAGTCTGATCATCATCAACAAAGAACCAATGTCGACATCCTATCTGGCGCTCGGCGCCCAGACTACAAATGGCAGATCCTATCTAGCCTATCTACAATGCCGCTGGTGACGTCAACAGCTCCACGAAGTATGAGCAGATCTCGGCCAATGCCGTTCGCTTCAAGCACCAGGTATGTCTCTCGTATCACTCACAACCTCGTTCCCGAACTCACAGATGCCACATGCACCCAAAGACCACCATGCACCCCATCCAGCATACAGGAGCGCAGCTCGGCTATGGCTGTTGCCTGCATCTACAAGCTCGCCCATTAGCCCGTGAGCGCTTGCCAGCGTTAGCGCAGCATGTATCCAGTGCCCGAATGTCCAATGCGTGGGCAGGCCCTTCCCCATATCGAAGTGGCCTGCTGCTGCGTGCGGTAATGCGGTACTGGGCCCTGGCCCAGAAGCTTCCGGTAGGCCCCACGAGGCTGAGCCTCAGTCCAAAGGAAACAGGCCCAGGGCCTGTGGTGGTTACTAGCGCCCAACTGCCCTCAGCCTTTGTTCGGTCCATGTTGTGTATCCGGCCCAGGGCCTGCCTCAGTTACATACAATGAAAGGCAGCCTGGGCCTGGGTGCTTCCAACCAACTGGTGCTGCGCAACTGCCTGAATCTTCCCCAGTTGCGTAGTAGTCGAAAATAGGCCTCGGTCGGGCCTGCCTTCACTTAGGGCAGCCGACCTTGCTGATAACAGGGCCCAGTGGGGCTTATTGAGGCTTTGTGCCTCGCACATATAACGTACACATAATTATTTTGTTTTAGGCAGAAAGAGAGGGCATGTCTTCAGAGAAGTGGGAAGCTGAAAAATCACTGCGGAAAAAGAAGAAGGTCCAATATAAATAAGTAAACTCATCCAAGCTGCAGGCACATGTACATTATTGATGCTACCTTGCTTGAAAAGCTTTTGTTACTTCGTCCCCTCACTCAAGTCACTGCCTCTAGCATTCCATTGTCTCGGAAAAGTTCTCCCTTTGGTTGGAATGCACCCCACTCACAACCGTGATATTTTAGAGGTAACAATAATAGTATAATACTAATAAACGAGCTTTTTTCTTTCTTTAACTTCTTACCTCTTGTGTGCTCTTGCAGGCTCGCCATTCTTCCGGGATGATACTCAGCTTAGAGCTCTTCGGTTTCTAGACCGAATGCTGGTAAGTGTGGGCTTATTGAAAATTGACTGAAATTATTGGAAATTGACAGAAATTATTGAAAATTGACAGAAATTTGATCTCCCCCTTTTTTGGGGGTACTATAACCAAATAAGGTTGTTTGCTCCGAATTTCCGAAACAAACATGTCTCTGGGTTTGGTTTAGGGTTTTGGGCCTTTTGGCAGTTCAGCCAGGAAAGCCCAACACTGCCAAACCGATCTCCCAAATCCCAAAAACTCCCAAATGAGATCGTCTTGAAATTGTTGCTTGCTTTTTTTTATTTTTCTTTTTTTTAAATTTCTTTCAGTTTTTTCGGTTATTCGTTTTAATTGATCAATTATTAATTATTTTTAAAAATTGTAATTATTTCATGGTCTGGGCTCGCAGCTGGGCCGTGTGGTCTGGCTGGGCCAGGTCTGGGTAATTATTTTTAAAAATTGTAATTATTTCATGGTCTCGGCTCGCAGCTGGGCCGCCGGGTTGCCTCGGACTGGCCCGTCTGGTCTGGCTGGGCCAGGTCTGGGCAAAGTCCTGGTCAAGGTCCTGGGCAGCCCAACCACACACACAAAAGAAAATCTGAAAACAAACTATGTCGTGTAGAATTGCAAATCACACAACTTTTGGCTGAGAGTCACCCCCAAACTCGTTATGCAATTTGAAATCAGGACTGAGTGGTACAAGGGTTGAGACAGAGAGGAGAGAGGGGT
>BFEA01000144.1:236006-239143 GCA_003427395.1 Chara braunii | reverse complement strand
TCATGAAGTGAGAATACTTCGGAGGAGAGAGTGTTTGTTGCGGAGGAGCGAGAGTGTTTGCTGCTAGTTTTTTTTTTTTTTTCCTGTGCTTTGCTATTCGTAAGAATTGATATCTGCTATGCTTGGGTGGTTTGTTCTCTTCCGTCTCATCTTAGTGTGACTGAAGATTCTTTTTTCTTTTTTCTTTTTTTTTTGTAAGGTGTGACTGATGTGACTGAAGATTCTTTTTTTTTTTTTAGGTGTGACTGAAGAGTCTGAGTGGAGAAGCATGGGGTTCTCTTCTGTATCTCCGCCCCTCTTCTGTCTCATGGGCTGGTAAGTGTTATGATTACTGGAAATTTCACTTGTTCTTTTTTGAAAAATTTTCAACTTTTTTGCCCTTTTTCTGCCTTTGCATCCTCATGCCTACGATTTTTTTGATATCTACTATGCCTTCATGCCATCGTGTCGGGCCTGCATATCTAACAAACGCCATATAGTGCTTGGTGTGCAATGTCAGAGCCTCAGGCCTCTTTTCTGTAATCGCATGAAGGCATAGTAGATACGAGGCCTCTCACATTATGGTGTTGATTAGAGACGAGAGGCCTCTTATCTACTATGCCTTCATGCAAGACTCCAACGTACTTGCACCAACACCATAATGTGAGAGGATATGGTGTTGGGGCAAGTACGTTGGAGTCTCACATTGCAGACCAAACACTATATGGTGTTTTGGACCTTTGGTTAGATAAAAGGTCCTGCCATGAAAATAAAGAGATGTCAACTTGTATTGCTCGAAATTTCAATAAACTTGAAAAAAGGGAATTGGGGGCTGAAATCCTGCCACGAACAACCTGGAAAATAGTGGGACCTTACCTTCCTTAGGTGCAGACCCTCGTAGAAAAATCTACGCCCACAAACTTCCCTGAACTCTCAGGCATTGTCGTACTGAAAAGTAGTTAGTGCTTTTTGAACCCTTTTTCGTCCTTGTGGCCTTGCTTCTGTCAGTATGTCGCGAGTCCTGGATCCTGCACGGTCACCACCCTGTGGATGGGCAGCAAAGCATCCTGCACGGTCACCACCGTGTGGATGGGGCATCCTGCATGCTCGACACAAGGTGGATGTGTTCGCACCTTTTGGCTTTCAAGATGGATGTGTAGGGGTGTGTGTGCGTGTGTGTGTGTGTGTGTGTGTGTGNTGTGTGTGTGTGTGTGTGTGTGTGTGGGTGTGTGTGTGTGTGTGTGAGAGAGAGAGAGAGAGAGAGAGAGAGAGAGAGAGAGAGAGAGAGAGAGACTTTTGGTGGGGAGGGGGCTGCTAGCCACATCTCGACAGGTTGGTGTCGGGGTCCACAAAACAGGATTCTTTCTGGATGGTTAGGCCAGGCCTCTCTCTCTCTCACTTGCTCCCTCCCTCTCGCTCTCTTCCCCCCTCCCTCTCTCTCTCTGGGGGGGGGGGGCGGCTGCTAGCCACATCTCAACAGGTTGGTGTCGGGGTCCACAAAACAGGATTCTTTCTGGATATGGTTAGGCCAGGCCTCTCTTTCTCTCTCACTTGCTCCCTCCCTCTTCTCTTGTCGCTCTCTTCCCCCCTCCCTCTCTCTCAATCTCTCTCCCCCCCTCTCTCTCTCTCTCTCTCCCCCCCCCCCCTCCTCTCTCTCTCTCTCTCCACCTATGCATGCGCAACAAAGCTCTTTCCATGCTCTGCAACCCTTTTGACTCGAACATGGGAGGATCTGCAGCAGTGCAGCTACCTTGTGTAAGGAAGGGGCATGGGGACTGCTTTTCTGAAAAGGACACATGTCGGCAGGAGGCTATGTTCTTTCCCCAAGGATACCATGAATTTTCAAAGTAAGAGAAGAAGACGCTGTCGGCACAATAATTACGGCAGTGAATTTTTGAAGGGGGGCTTGTTCTGGTTGCAAGCCCCCCCCCCCTTTCCCTCCAGGGATCTTCAGTCCCTTGTTTTCCGTCCGAATGGGACAAGAAGGAAACTAAAGAAGATTCTGTCTATCTCATCTGTTTGTGGGCAGTGAGCCGACGGGCAGGGAAAATGTAGAAAGCAATCACCTCAACAATTCACTGCCATAATTATTGCAGGTCGTCGCGGTATGTAGAAAGGAAACGCCTTGTCACCCCCCTTTCCCCAAGGTTATGAGTCGTACTCACCCCTAGTAGAATTTCTACGTAATATAGGTCATGGGTTCAAATCCTGCGTCAAAGGACACTGGGGGGTAGTTGCTGACGGACAAGAACGTACGCAGGTCGTCGTGGTATGTAGAAAGCAATAGCCTTGTCACCCAACCTTGCAATGATCCTGACATTGTGGTACTTCTTTCAAGTTGGTATGTCTATAAGGGATTATAAGGGCATGCTTAGACCATACTCACACGAGGACTTTTTTGGGGGCGTATCTGACCGCTTTTGTAGGCAGGTACTGGATGTATTTGACAGTAATCAAGTCCCTCCCTCTGTGAGCGAGCATGCTCGCATCGAAACCCGGGTTGGTTTTGATCCCCTTATCACATATTGCGAGCAAGCCTCCCCGTCAAAGTCATGATTGCAGCTGTATATCTGGCCAGATGCAGATACACACTATTGTCATGAGGTTCACCGTGTAATCAAGGGGTCTGCCGCGTCTGGTTAAAATGCAGCTGTGTACGACGGATTTGTACACTCCAGTGACTCTAGACCTGAATACGACCGCATTCATTCCAGCTGGAATACCACATACCTTTCTCTTTTTTTTTTTTTTTGGAAGCGCAGACTGTTGTAGAGGTGGGGTCCTAGACAGATCACGGTCACCCACAGTGATCGCCCCACTCGGTTGTCCAGACGAACCCCCTCTGAAGACCCCACCTACCCTTCCTCTCATCTTTTTGCCCCGGCACACCCCCAGTCCCGATGTGTCTTTCCCTACCGGAAGTGTTAACCACCCGGGACCATCGCCCATCACCAGGTTGGCGGGGTGACCTGACCAGACAGCGGTTGCAGGCACCGGGCTAAGCAGGGGTTCGATCACTTGGTTGTCCAGATGAACCCCTCCGAAGATCCCACCTACCCTTCCTCTCATCTTTTTGCCCTGGCGCATCCCCAGCCCCCCTGTGTCCCCTACCCTGCCGGAAGTGTTAACCACCCAGGACCATCACCCATCACCAGGTT
>BFEA01000144.1:226006-231006 GCA_003427395.1 Chara braunii | reverse complement strand
GATTGCCATCCCGTGGGCGGCAGTGGCGCCTCACTGGCCCAACACTCTGTGCAGCAATTTTCGCCTCACTGAGTGATATCAGGAGGAGGGGTTCCACTAACGGACGCGTGACGAGGACGAAGACTGAGACCATCCACGTCGGATTCCGAACTTTGTAGCGAACGGCGTCAGTACTTAATTCGAAAATGAGCCTTTCCGGGCGAAAAGGCGATGAGTAGCTCGCATTGAAGTGCAAAGATATTTTTTGTACTAAGTGAACATTTGAACTTGAAAGTAGCGCGCACCATTTCTTTCCCACACGACTATGGTCCTTCCTCACTGAAACTGGAGCGCACATGGGCTTTCAGTTCATCTGTGGCCTCACACTCAGTATTCCCAAAAATCATTGGCACACCCTATTTATCTGTCCTTCAGGGTCTGTTCCGCACAAATTATCACTACGACAGAGGGACAGGACAGCGCGCGAGGTTAGAATGTCGCACGTCCCCCTCAGCGCCGCCCCCAAAAACCGCTGAAAAAAAAAAATTGCGCCGTGGGTCTATGGCCCAAAGGGGAAAAAACAATTGGCGGGTGTCGCGGACTTCTTTGGCGTCTGGTAGGCCCTGTTTTGTGTTTTTCTTTTTTTTCGGGCCAGGTCGTTGATCTGCATTGATTGACGGCGTCAAAGTCCTGAGATTTTGAATTTGAACCTTGGGACTTCTACGCGGCTCTGTGCCCACCGCCCTCCGCCGTGTGGATTACGCTCTGCGCGAGTTTGTCGTCGTCTTGCTGTCGTTGTCGTCGCCATTGTCGTTGTGTTGTGGCCGTCTTCGCCATCGTCGTCGTCGCCTTGCAGCCCTCCCGCCACACCATCGCCATAGCCCCCCAGCCACACCATCGTCATAGCCCCCCAGCCACACCATCATTGTGGCCCTCCATCCACAAGAGTGGGAGGCGACGAAGCGCTACCGGGAGCGCTCCACCGCCCGACATTTGGACGTGACAGCGGGCCTCACGGAGAGAGTAGGAACAAGGAGCGGCGGGAGCGCTGCGACGACAAGATTGACGCGAGGAGGAGGTGGGCGGACGCGACGGCGGGGCTTGCGGAAAGAGCAGGAATGAGGAGCGGCGGGAGCGCTGCGACTACAAGATTGACGTGAGGAGGTGATGGGAGAGGGTGTGTCAGGACGTCTTTGAGCAGTGCATCTCACATCAAGGGCTTAGTGGAGAGGAGGAATACGGTGGCTGGGAGAATAGGGGAGGTAAGGGTTTCACGGGCTGGAGGGAGAGGGCTATTAGGAAGAAGGGGGAGGATGGCATCCGCAACGTGGACTCCCCCTCATCTCTTCGGCTACCTGCGAGGGGCGGCTGGCGGGCTCAGCGGCTTAATCTCGCGACGTGGTTTGGTATGCTGCGACGACAATCCTAGCTGCGGTCCTGTTATCATCATCGTTCGGTTTATTTGGTTGGTTGAATAGTTGTCAATCACAGGTGGCCGAGTTGCTTGAAGAGCCGATGAAGCGAGGAGGTGAGGTTTGGAGAGAGGGGGGGTGTATTTAGGGTTGTCAAGGGTAACTTGTTTTTCCTCTTCAGTCTGGCCTTGATGGATTCTTAACGAGGAGATTCTTAGATAGTGTTTGCCTGTCTTGGTATTTGTCTGATTACTTGTATGATCATTCTAAGTCGATTCATCCAATGATGATGATCCAATATTGATGCCAATGGTTTATCTTTTTTACGTTGTAATCCTTGTTATTCATATGATAAGTTTTTACGTTTAGCATGTTTTTGATCTACGGTCTGAGCATTGTTCTGATTAGCATCTTCCTGATCTAAGGTCTGAGCGTTTTTCTGAACTGTATGTTTGGTAAATCAGTGTCGAAAGTCCAGATAGACATCAGACTTGTTTCTCTATTGCATTTTTCTCATTTACTGTCTTGATTGTCGATTCGTTGTCGGCCTAGAAGATCCTAATTACTATCTGAGTGACCTTTTCTTCCTTGATTTACAGTCTGAGCGATTTCTTGACATAGGGTTCTGGAAATCAGAGTTGAAAGTATGCGAGGACATCAGAATTTACTTCCTATTTAGTTCTTCTTTTCGAAATTTCGTTCTGAATTGGATGCCAAAAATTCATGACCTAAATTACCTTGATTACTTATTAATCTCATCTTTAAAGTTCATTTCTCAAAAAGACGATACAGATTCGATTTTTGATGAAAAGATCTACGATTGTGGTGGTGCTTTTTCTGTTGATGGTTGCCTAGGGGGAAACTATGATGGGTGGATGGAAAGAATGAAAGGGGATTTTCAACAGACGGGAGATGTAGGTTAAGGTGAGTAGGTCAAGAGGACGATGTTGGGACGACATAGACCGGTGCTGGAGTTGTGCTCTATGACCCAGGGGGAGCTTGAGGTCCATGGAGTTATGTCGAGGGTGGAAGGCATAACCAGATCGTCCAACATAGTTGGCACCGGGGTGTGGACGCTGTAACCTGTTTAGGGGTTTGCCGCTAAAGGAATTGTCGAGGGAGGAAGGCACTTTCTGTCCGTCAAAACTAGGTTGGTCAGTACCGGGGTGGGTTGTGGTGCTGTGTTATCCTAGCAGAAGGGGTTATGAGACCAGCTGAGTTCTGGTACGAGGTCTGAAAGTCGGGACCGACGGTCCCCTTGTTGAGAGGGGGATTTTAGGATGGTATTAATTTTTAGTTTTGACACTTTTTTTTTTTTGAATTTTATCGTGGCCACTAAGGGGGACTTGAGATTGTTTAGGATTCTGGGGCTTCTATCAACTTTTCCCAGGCTGCTTTGAAGTTGTTATACTCAGTGATTTGTGGTTGTTCAATGCCAAAACGACGCTGGCCGGTGCTGGGGTGTTGCCCTGTAACCTGTTGACACATGAGCGTGCGGCCTGGTCGAGAGATCCGGGGATGCTTTGGGGTGGGCATCTCACGGGACAACCAAGGTTTGCTGTTGGGATGACGCTGGCTGGAGCTGGGGCGAGTTGTGTTGCCCTGTAACCCAACAGGAAGTGGGGGTGTGAGGCCTGGAAGAGCTGGGCAGGGAGTAAGATAACTTTGAGGAACTCTGGAAAGGTTTGTTAGGGAGGTCGAGATTTTTGGATTTTCTTCTAGGACCCCGGCGGTCTATTCTAAAAATGAAACGAGGTGAGTAGGAGAAGGAGACGGTGGGATATCATGCGTCCTACTAGTGAGGGGGCTAGCTGGTAGGATTGGAATAGGGTATACCAGTCGTAGAGATGGTGACTCTGCTGCAGTAAGTCTTGCCGGAGTGAGGAACAAAGGATTGATGGGGGGGGGATTCCCGAGTCATGTTTTGAATCCTGTTGATTCTTGAAGCCTGTTGTAATCATTTCCTAAATAGCTCCAACTTTTTTAGCCAAAAAAGAACGAGGGGAGTGGGGAGGGAGATGGTGGGATATCACGCGTCCTACTAGTGAGGGGGCTAGCTGGTAGGATGGGAATAGGGCATAGCAGGAGCGGAGATGGTGGCTCTGCTGCAGTAAGTCTTGCCGGAGTGAGGTAAAGTGGATGGATGGGGGGGGTTGCTGAGTAGTTTTCTGAATTTTGTTCGTATTCTGAAGTTTTTCGTAGTCATTTTCTAAGTAGCTTCATTTTTTTCTGAGCCAAAGCCGGGTAATGGCCTCGGTATCTCAAATTTCAAAATTATATGATAATTTCCATATGGGATGCTCGGCCCGCTTCCCAGCATGTGCTGCTCCCCACGAATAGATTGGAGCCTTATTCCTATCACGTCAAAGAAAAAATCTACAAAACGACCGAATGTAATAGGTTATTCTCCTGTATTTCGGTACCCTTAGATTCCCAATACATCAACGTCAGGGCTCCATCCCACCATGCCATGCGTGATAGAAAGCTCGGCGTTGAGAAAACTCAACTTCGGTGGTGGGACTTCATCCCAGGGGCCTCGACCCGCTAGCATCCCTTTACGCTTGTGCTCCTCCGTTTTCTATCACGTGCGGCCATCCGTGACATCCGCCAATCATTGATCCAGTAGGGTATGGACCGCTTGTGTCTGTTGTCTTTGTTTTCGTGGAGACAGTTGCCCATAGGTCAGTAGATTTTTTTTTTATTCATTTGTTGGCCATTTAGTTGGCCACTTTGCGTTGGCGCAAAACTTCAATATTATGGACTTCGGGGGGGGGGGGGGGGGGGGGTCTTTGAATTTTCGCACCTTGCCATTTTTTTTGGCAGAAATTGAGAATATGGAGATTTTCGTGGAAGACTGCGAACAGGCGGGCGGGAAGCTCGCATGTAGGGGCAAGGTCCCATTAGCAGTCGGATAGGAGTGTGGCCGATCCAGTGTGACAATGAGTGGCAGCAGCCAGATACGTTCACTACGAATTTCTGGGCTGAGAAAACAGGAAAAAGGCCAAAAAAAAAAAAAAACAGAGCCCTCCCAGCGGTTATCACGGCAGAGTGCTTCCCAGCCATCAGATCACAAATGATCTGATGGTGATGGTTGCAAAACCAGTGAGCAAAGTAACCGCCACATTTCTTTGGAATAAAATCGACTTCTGTCAGCAGTGATCCTAACACCCTCCATATACTCTGTGATTGAAGGAGGGCTCCACCCAATGAGATAATTGCACAACAGTAAGTAAAATGCTGAAAACCGTCTATCCTGTGGGCTAAGGCCGACCCCAACCTCGTCTGGGGTTGGCCACACCCTCAACCGATTGAAAAGATTCTAGCGGGAAGCTTTCTTTGCACGGCCATGCCCAGTGTTAAGGAGGGGAGGAGGGGAACAAAGATCTCCTCACTTTTTCGGGTTATGCATGTAAAGTACTGACCGTGGGATCACGAGTACTGCATGGCAGGATTTGGGTCACTGGACTGCCCCACAAACTCGTTTCTATCCTATCAGGTCGCTAGTGGGACCTCTCCCCAAATGTACTGGGTTGGTGGAGTTGTGGATGCGTAGGGTGCACTGTCATGATGTTGACGCCAGGTCCCGTGATTGTTTTTTTTTTTTTTTTT
>BFEA01000144.1:197530-214091 GCA_003427395.1 Chara braunii | reverse complement strand
TTTTTTTTTTTTTTTTTTTTTTTTTTTTTTTTTTTCGGGAAAAGGTTGGGGATCGTTTATTCAAAGTAATAACCTTGAGGCCGGGAATCCTCAACAAACAACCCGGAATGAATCCAAGAGACCGGAATGAATCCATCTTTCAGTTTATCGTAGACTGAGCTCTGCTTACCTAGCACCAGGGACTGCTTGGGCTAACTGAGCCTAAATGTGTCGAGCCCATTGCTCTTCCAAACTGTATCTACCAATGCAGCCCTAAAGCGGACTGCTGAGCTACTGCTCCCAAGCGGCACTCCTACCACAACCCCAAAAACAGGGGAGAAATCTGTATACCTCTTATCTGCCAGTCTACAGTGATTACATTTACCGAGTGCCCTGGTACCACCTCCGAAGGAATCCATCTACTTTGATTTCCAGCAACCAAAACACGATATTCCTAACCCAGTGTCCAGCTACAAAACCACATATATACCCACTGTATCTACAAAGGTAACCCATTCTAAGCATGATATAAAGAATTTATTTCAGCCGACTGAAGTATTATTATTCGTGTTGAGTATTTATAGTTAATGCCTACATGAAAAAAGAAACACTCCCAGTGTTCCCATCCAACTTGAGTGGGTAGCTAACAACTAAAGCATCATGCCTATACTAGTCCAAATAACAGAGCTTACTTCAACCAGGAGCAGAATTCCAGTTTCCCATTCAAGCCAATCTTCACCAGCCAATTTGAAGAGGTGCAATAGGCCCATGTCTTCAAAAACCAGTTGCGGCCTTTTATTCCCAGATAATTCTCCGGAGATTTCCTACTCCAATCTGCTTCACTGTAGCGCCTCAAATTTGTACGGATCATCATTTTCGTTTCTGGGTCCGAAGTTCCCTGACCCTGAAAACAGGACTTATTTCTGATTTCCCAGATGACCGCAATGAGGATGGCTCTGCAAGACTGGACTACATACCCACATCCCTCAGTTGCTTGAAGATGAGCTAGGAGTAGTCCTTAAAGGACCCATTCCTTATCCCACTCCCATTCCCAGGCCGATAAGTCTTTCCAGTGCTGAGCCCACCAAGCCCAGATTCTTCTAGAGGCCGGGCAGTCCCACCATAGATGGCTGGTTGACTCAAACGGCGTCTGCACCCCAATTCCATGTCCATCCCTTTGGCAGCAAGCCACACTGCAGAAGGGGTAACCAGTAACGAAAGGAGCCATAGGATTGCCGCATGTCTTTGGGAGGGGAGAATCTTCAGTTGCGTCCATAATCTGCCAATCTGAGATAATACTTTTGGTCCTGAGCCACTAATCTGCACCTTCCATTTTTCGGCTGCAACCGTAATGGGACGACGACTGGTAAGAAGTAGTTCCTTAGTTTGTCTCATTTCGCTCATTGGGAGCATAGAACCATCCTGGCCGAGACCCCTCCATCCCCAAGCCGTTGTGTCCAGTTTGCGTTCAGTCAAGGGGATATCCCTTTTGGAGAACACTCTATAGGTATCATCCTTCCCCCGCCTGCCAGTTACTTTGATCTGTAGAAGCTGATCTCCTGGTGAGGGTCTGTATGCACGCGTTGATGCGGAGGCTCTACCCTCTACAGTTTCCACCTAGGATGCTATTTCTGAATCGCTGTCTGAAGGTTCGATACAGTACAATTCTGTTGTGCCCGGCTCCTTCATCCATTTCCGGAAAGATCTATCCCCGCCTTTGGTGTATCCTGTCAGCTCCCAGTAGACCGGTGGGTCCATCTGAGATCTGACAACGTAACACGTACTCGGAGGGTCTACAGCTTCCGGAGCCAGTTTGTACTTCCAGGCCAATGGTATGGCCTCAATCAATACGTCGAGCTTGACTTCAATATCATGCAGTTGGCCCAGGGCTACCTTCAGTTCCTCCACAGTTTTCCAAGAGCCTAGAATGTTGTCCCATATGTCACTGATGCGGAGGACGCCCCTAGCGATCCATCTTTCACCAAAAGATCCAGATTCTCGATTGGCCCTGAAAGGTTGACCTTGAACATCCTTGATATGAGGATTGTCGAAAAGTGGTTGGCACAGTACGTCTAGCTTAGTCTGCGGTTGCGCCCATTCTGTAGGTTTCAACTTCTTCCAGGCCTTGATAATGTCTGCCCAGAAGCGGATTCAATGCGTCTGTTGAGATAAGATTCCAACTGAAGACAGAGCCAAACGTCCTCTTCTCGTGAGAGGTCCCATTCTGTGGCCAGAATTCGTTCCCCCATTTGAATCCAGTGTTCAGACTCATCACTTTCAGCCGCCATGACCACCGAATAAGCTAATTGCAAGCAGTTTATCCTATGAGGGCCATCTAATCCTAATCCTCCCTCCTCCCTGGACTGGGATATCAGGTCCCAGGCGACCTTTGAGACAAAACCTGTTCTTCCCCACCTCTTGGTTTTCAAATGAAGTGGGATGAGACTCTTCTTACCAATGAAATAAATGATGGACTCAACATTCTAACCTTGCCAACGTAATAAAGCAGAGGGAGGAGAGACGATCTTACCACCATTTTCCTGCCAAATACTGAGAGATGAGGGGTGTCGTTCCATGACTTGATTCGTGAGATTAAACGATCTTGCAGAAGATCCTCCTGAGCCGCTTGACAAGATTCCATGGAAACCAGAACTCCCAAGAATCTCTCCCCTTCCCCTGAGCTTACCCTCCTCATTCCCCAATCTACCTCCAAAGCGTAATCTCGGGGCAAAAAATAAGCAGATTTTCTCCAATTAACTGCAGCTTCCGAGAACAAGGAGTATTCCTATAGGAGGGATTTCAATCCTTGTAGTGAGGTCTCTGTGTTTTCACACACAGCGAACAGGTCGTCGGCCAAGGCCTTCGCTTTGCACATTAAGTGTTTTAATGCTAGGCCGACGATCTATGGGCGGCCTCTGATGTTGCACATTAGCACTTCCAGTTGTATCACAAAGAGAAGGGGCGCGAGGGGGCAGCCTTGCCGGAGCGAGCGCGGCAAAGAGAAGGGTTCTGAGAGGAAGCCATTGGCGAGCACTGAGGCTGTAGAGAAAGTATAAAGCACCACTACCCATCTGCAAAAATTGTCTCCCAAGCCCATCTTCTTCAATGTTGTGAGAACAAAGCTCCAGTTTACTCTATCATAGGATTTCTCTAAGTCCAACAACAAAATGGCTAACGGTCTATCTTCTCTTTCCACTATCTCCAACGACTGGATCACAGTGACAATATTCTCAAATATAGACCGACCCTGTACAAACGCGGCTTGATCAGAGTGCACCAGCAGGGGTAAATATTTGGAGAGTCTCCTGGCAAGGGTTTTGGCAAGGATCTTATAAGATACATTCAACCTAGAAATCGGCCGCCAATTCCTAATTTCATCCCTTGCCCCTTTCTTAAATAAAAGAGTAATGACTCCGTAAGGCATACTCGATGAGAGGTTACCTCCAGTTAGGACGTTGTTATACATCTCCATCAGAGTAGGGGCTAACTCAGACCAGAACATGGTATTAAACTCCACTGGTATCCCATCTGACCCCGGTGCTTTTCCTTTCTGCATATCCTCCATAGCTGACTTGACTTCAGGCTCCGTCAAAGGTCGGTCGAGGTCCAGTCTGGCCAAAGGAGGTAATTTAACCCCACCAAATCCCACAGATCAGACTGCAAGTGCTGACCACCTGTGAGTTCCTCCGCGTTCCGTCTCGAAGTCAAGATGTCCGAGAAGTATAGCTCTGCATAGCTGCGAATCTCCTGCGAAGTTTCTGCTACAGGTGCATCCTCATCGAACGGATGGTGCAGGGACTTCATTTCCCGCTGGGAAAAAAAGGGTAAGAGGCGTTGAAAATTTTGCTTCGTTATTCGGTCACCCGTAACAATGCTTTAGTAGCCAAGATCTCCCTCCATTGAGCAGATTTCCGCTCTTGTATGCCATCCCACTCCGCCATAAGTTCGACTTTGACCATACCCCACAGATGACTGTCTACCGATTGCAGGGGTAAGTTGAAAACCTTTCTTCCGCTTCCATCACACTCTTCTTTATGCGAGCTTCTGTCTTATTATCATGCAGTGCCAATATCTTCGAAAACACGCTCAACATAGCCGAAATGAAGTAAATGCAAGCGTCCCACCAGGCTTCTGTGGATGGAAACAGATGCTTTTTTTATTTCCATTTCTGCAACTGCGAGACTGTCCAATCATGGACCTCAACGTCTCTGATCGTGTCTACATTCAGCCTGAATATGCCATTTCCTCGCTCCGGGCCTAAGCCCCACGAAAAGGCTAGAACAACCGGACTGTGATCAGAGGGAGGGTGGGGTTGTGTGGATACGTTCACAGTGGCATCACAAATGCTCTTACTCGTAAGGAAGAAGTCTAGCCTCCGAGGGGCAACTTTCCTGCCCGAAATCAACTGCGAGGAAAATCAGGTATAGCCTGGATCTGTAGGATGAGACAGTCTAAAGGGGTCATATAAATCCAACTCAGTTATCAGGTCCAACAGTGCATCCAGGTCTCTACCTGTTCTGCCGATTCGGAACGAAGGGTTAACGTCATCCACGACCACATTCCAATCTCCCGCTATCATAATTTTGTCAACATCAGGGAGGATGTCCCACAAATGCCCGAAAAATTCCTTTCGTTCGGAACGTTCAGTAGGTGCATAAATAGATACTACGGCCCATTCCTTGTCTGCGGACCGTAGTTTTATCCATGCCCAACGACCGAGCTGGTCAAAGTCATGGTCCATGATTTCTGCATCAACGTTCCGATGCAACAGAATCGCTACCCCGCCACGAGAACCGACTGAAGGAGCCCACACCTGCGGGCCATCCCACCATGCCCCTAACGCCTCTATCTTATCTTGGCAGAGTTTAGTTTCTTGCATACAGAGCGCAGTGATCCGGTTAGAATGTAGCCAGGACTTAATTCTAGCTCTCTTTCCTCTTCCTCCCGTATCCCCTAAACCCCTAACATTCCAGGTTGCTACCTTAAACTGCAGCATTCTGCTCCGACGTCTGCCTTGATTGGATGCGAAGAGAAGGTATCCCGGCCCCTCTAGAGTGAGAAATATTTAGCCCCAGACCCGTTTCCCACCTCTGGGTGATACAGGCATAGAATGAGGCAGTGTTCAAGGCTCGTGCCTTGGGGATTTTCTGATTGAGTTGACCTAGACCGCCAGCATCCGCCTCCCCTTATACTCTGATTTTCGTCAGTTCCGGATGATAGGGGATCTCAAACCATTCCTTGGGGATCAAATGAAGGCCACGTCCCACTAGGGAAAACAATGACTCCTGAGAGATTCTAGCATCAAGCAACGGGGTGAATAAAAAACTTTATTTGTGCTTGTTCCACAAAAAACCGCGGGGTGGGAATATCTGGGATATTCCTCACCGCAACTTCGGGACCATAGATTCGGCGATTGTTATTCAAGATATCTAGCGGCATAGGTGGTACAGAAATGGGCTGGGATGGGAGACACGTTACCCCGTGTTCTACTGCCCAAGCTAACACAAATGTACCTTCAGCCGTTGCAACGAACAGCAAAGGGAGCAAATGCTTTTCCCAATCTCGATCCCCACTCTTGGAGTTAGTCGTCTGACGACGATTCCTTTTGAGGGAGCCATGGGCCGAGGGTTTCGGCTGCGTTGGGGTTGATGACGTTGAGGGTTCAGCTTCGATCTCCTCCGCAATCCTAACAGCCCCCATGTCTTCGCTTAATCTTCTGCGTAGCTTCGTGGGGGTCGTCTCCAACCTTGGACCTTGACTTGAACTTGCCGATGCATTCACCCTTCCCAAAGGGCCTTGAGGGTTTCTCGACGAAGTTGCCACTTCACCTCCACCCAAACCCTTCCATGGCGTGAAAACACAGTTCCTATCCTCGTTTTCGCCCAGTACCATCGACCGTACGCCCGTTGCTCCTTCCGCCCGCGGGGAGCTACCCTCTGCTTCCTTCCTCTCTCCTCTGACGAACGGTGAGAAGGATGGGTTATCTCTAACCGACATCCCTGTCGCTCCTGGCTGTGCTGAATGCGAACTTCCTCCCAAAGGTCTCAGGGGGCCTGAATATGTAGGTTGCTCAGGTCTTCCTTCCTCCCTACTATGTGACCTGGGAGGTGATGCAGAACGTCTTCCTGCCGATCCCGCCGGCGAAGGGGGCCTTCCGCCACTCCTGCGACCACCACGGCTTCCTGAGTGATAGCTGCTCCGTGATGATGAAGAACTACTTGGGGCAGGGCTTGGAGCTCTTCTTCGCCCTTGTCTCGTACAATTATCAGACACATGGAAATAACGACGACACCGGGTGCACCAGGGGGTCTGCGCGTTGGCTACCTTCAACTCAATCAGTTGACCTTGAAAGGTTGTAAACGAGATAGACTCCTTCAACCTCGGGAGCGACTCCAAGGCCATGTCCATTCTCACGTTGATAAGCTGAGGTGTCCTCGCGTCCCGCTCCGAGGGATAAACCTTGAGAACCTGACCAATCAAGTGCTCCGCTGCAGACTCGAGATAGCAAAACGCATCGATGGGAACGTCTAGTACCTTGATCCAAAAATAATTTTGTGACGCTTCCTTCCTTGCATCTTGCAGTTCCTTCTTGGTAAGCCAGGGCTTAAACGCGATACTGTACCATCTTCCCCTTAGCGCCACTCTGGTTTCCCCTTCTTGGATCATCCATTCTGTGACTCTTGTGTCCTTCGCTATAGAAGAAAGGACATTGCTGGATTCGATGCAGACACGTCCTCGAGTGATTGCCACGTCAAACCTTCCTTCTCCCATCCATATGTCTTCGAACGCCCGAATGACCTCTTCCTTAATCTTCTTGGGTAGGTTCTTCGACCCTTCCTGAAAGATGACCGTCACTGTTCTCTCCTACAACCAATTCACCTTGATCTCATCCAGTGAGGGGTTCAAGGTAAAGTGGGCCTTGTTCCCCTCCTCCTTCAATTCTCGGATGTCCCAACCAGCAGGAAGGATTCCAATATCAAAGCATTTGGACAACATTTCTCTAACCCGTTCCTCCTCCGCCCAGTAGTTTGTCTCTGCTGGGGGTGGGGACCGGTTTTAAGCATTAGTAGTGTCCTCCTCCTCCACCCGATGAGTGGGGGAGACTGCTACCCCATCAGCTCCTATCATCCCTACGTCCCCCCCATGTGGTTGAGACGTCGGATTTGCTGAGTCATTACCCACCAACATTCCGTCAATATCCATAATGGTGTCGAACGCCTGCAACTTGCTACGTGCTCCAGGTCCCGTGGGATAGGAGAGAAAACAAATCTTCGTACGAGTATGAAAGAACGTCTAGATAACAGTCCGCTATGGGCTTCTGGCACGGTAGGCTAGCCTACACGGGAAGCTGGGTCAGACATAGCTGAAGCCTAAGCTCCCGCGCGAACCTTCACTCATGCAAGGTGGCCGAGTGATGGCGGCTAGGCCGGTAAGCAACCGGCGGCGGCGGAACCGAGCGCTGTCTTGCCGTGAACCGGCGCCCCCCCCCCCACTGGATGATTTTTGGTGGAAGTGTGGATGCATTGTTTAAGTGCTCTTAAATGAGAAAATAACGCCAGATGCACCCGCCACATTTTTGTCTCTTTTTTTTTTTAAGCGCAGGTGGAATTTTCTTTTGTCTTTTTCACATTTCGAGAGTGGTGTGCCGACGTCCTATATCTATACACTGATACACTCAGGGCGTGGGGTGCAGCCAGGACGGCGGCGGATCGGCAGTCACGCAGACAAATGTCCAAATGCATCTGCGACGGCGGCGAATCGGCGACATCTCTCCAGATGCATTTGGACATTTATCTGTGTGATTGCCGATCCGCCGACCCGCCGCGGTCCTGGCTGCGCCCCCACTCCCTGCGCGGTATCAGTTCAATCCTCTTTGCTATCGGTAGTTGCTACGGTAGTTGCTCGTTATCGGTAGTTGCTCGTTGCTACAACGTAAGGTCATTATAGCTGTATTTGAGGCATCTTTCAGTCTAGATACAGCTATAATGACCGCGTACCTTGTATTCGGGGGAAGAAGCGAGTGGGAGCTTGGCTTTGAGGGCAAGTAGGAAAAGACATAGGGCCTCGCTGCACTACTCTCGAAATCTGCAAAACGAGAGTGAATCTTCCGCTAGAATATGGAAAGATACACGGCCATGATTTTTGTCTTTTGTGCATTTCAAGAGTAGTGCAGCGAGGCCCATACTGTCTTTTAAAATTTGGGCAGTTTTTCGACTTACGCGTGTCATCCTTGGAAGCAGCCAGGACCGCGGCGGTTCCAATTTTTACGGATGTCCCGAAGGACAAGACATAGGGCCTCGCTGCACTACTCTTGAAAGGCACAAAATACAAAAATCATGTCGCTGTATCTTTCCATGTTCTAGCGGAAGATTCGCTCTCGTTTTGTACCTTTCAAGAGTAGTGCAGCGAGGCCCATACTGTCTTTGCTAGTGGGAACTTGGCACTTTTTTTTTTTTCTTTTTTTCTTTTTTTTCTCTTTGGGGAAGCACGGCGGGTATTGGTAGGGGCATATTGAACGTATCTCAGGTCCAAATGACGCCAGTTGTTTTTTCCCTGTCGAAACTTGAATCGTTGTCAGAGGGGCAAATCAGGGTAAGGCGGTCGTCAGAGGGCTTGAATCGTTGTCAGAGGGGCAAATCAGGGTAAGTCGGCCGTCAGAGGGGTAAACCCCCGCAAAATTACGGAAATTTCAGGGGCATTTTGAAAATTTTGGATTTTCCCTTTGTTTTTATTATAAGTGAGCTATATTCTTCTCTCATCTTCCCCCGGCCCCCCCTTTTTCCTTTTTTCCTTATGCGGGCCATCCTAATCTTCTCTGTCCTAAAAAAAAAAAAAAAAAAAAAAAAAAAAAAAAACCCTTCTCTGTCCCCCCCCTCAAAAAAAAACTAATCTTCTCTGTATCGTTGCAAAAGCAAATAAATAAATAAATAAATAAATAAAAATTTAACGGATGAGCGGCGGAAGTTGCGGCTGCACGGAAGCCGTATAAAAGTGAGGTAGTGCTCCCGTGGAGACGGCCGTGATGTCATGTGTATCAACAGTGTGCGGACTGGGTAGCGTGCCACGTCAGTAACGATGGAAGAAGGAAGCATACCACGCGGCAGCGGGGAACTTGAGGGGCTCCTCGCACACCTAGTAGTTGGCCCGATTTCAGCCGTCGGAGAGGGGATTTCGGGATCTCCAGGCTGGTGTCGTGATGGTTTATGGTGTTTCGATGGAAGGAAGGTTGGGCGCCTCGGAGTGGCATTGATCACGGAAGAAGGTGGCACTGCCAGACGGACAGAACGAACGGAAGGGTCGGGGTCGAGTGCTGCTGAGCTTGATGATGGTCTTTCTTCCACGCGGCATCCTGTCGATGCGACTCGAACTCAGATCACCGATCTGCCAATGGACATGATGAGCGAGATTTTCGCGAGGCTGCCTGGGGCTGCGGACGTGTGCGCCGCTGCGGGAGTTTGTTTCGCGTTAGCGCAAGCAGTGCGCGACGAGCGGACGTGGCAGCGGTTGCTGCCACGTGGCTGGGAGCGGCTGTTCTGTGAGAGTGAATCGCGGCTCGACTTGCATCGATCTAGAGGGGTTGAAGCGAAGGGTGTGACAAGTGCGCTCGTGGAGGCGACACCGCACTGTGCGACGACGAGAGTGTCCGACACTTGCGCGAGGAAGGGGACACCACACTGTGCGACGAGAGTGTCCGACACCACACAGTGTGCGACGAGAGTGTCCGACACTTCCTTGGTGGCATCGAGTTCGAGTGCGAGACACAGGTTTCGGCAGCTCTGTGAGGGAATCCGAGATTATCGCTGTCCTTCCGTTCTCTACAAGCTAGACAGAAAGACGAACGCGATGACTGTCTTCTTTTCGCCAGATCGTACGGTTCCCAAATGGTCTTGCGGCTCAGATGTGCTCGTTGGTGCCCCACATTGTGAGCCCGTTAGGATGCGCGTCTTCGGCGAGAGGGTCAGGCCGTTCTATGATAGGTTCGCTGAGCGGCGCGGGCACGGATTTGTCGCTAGTGGGGAATTCGAGTGCCTCCTGCCGCCTGGAAGCTACGAGTCGTGCTGGCGACTGCTGAACACAGGATCGCAATACCTAATCACGGGAAGCCCGTCGGTTTCGTTGCAGGTTATGGCTGGGTCAATCTTTGACCAAGTACCAATCGCAACGAGATGGAACGTTCGTCCGATTGTCGCAGCAAAAGGCAATCAACGGTGGGTAGAGATGGAAACGGGTGTCGTTGTCGACGTGGCTTCCGTACAGACGCTGATGGGAAGTGAACTGGCAGTTCTGGAGGACGGGGGTTTGATCAGAACTTGTGTTAAGTTTCGCCTTGAGGCGGAATCAGGGGAGGATTATTGGTGTCTAGACTACGGGATGCTTCGCCCGGCTGCGGGGTGGAGATCGGACGAGGAGCAGCAGAAGCATCAGCAGGAGGAGGAGGAGGAGGAGGAGGAGGGGGAGGAGGGGGAGGAGGAGAGGAAGCCGCAGAAGGAGCAGCAGGAGCAGGAAGAGGAGCAGTGGCGTTTGTCTGACTCAGAGAACAGTGATGATGAGGACGTTGCTGGTTATGAAAAATGTGTCGGAGACGACGAAGGCAAAGAGGAGGCCCCGACGGAACTATGGGCCTCGCTCCTCTACTCTCCACATGCACAAAAGGCAAAACATAGGGCGGTGCATCTCTCCATGTTTTAGGGGAAGATTCATTGTCATTGTGTGCACATTTCGAGAGTGGTAGAACAAGGCCCTGTGTGCGAGTGACTTCCCCGCTGTCGGCACCTCAGCGCGATAAATATGACGAAGGGCCTCGGCACACCACTGTCGAGATGTGAAAAAGAAAAAATGTGGCGGGTGCATCTGGCCATGTTCTAGCGGGAAATTCGTTCTCATTTTGCACATTTCGAGAGTGGTGTGGCGATGCCCTATGACTCTCTGCGGCCGCAGATTAATTCTGCATTTCGATCGATGCCCTATGACTCTCTGCGGCCGCAGATTAATCCTGCATTTCGATCTAAAACTGGAACAGATTCCAAGGTGAGTATTGATCGCTATTCGCAGTCGGGGAGAGGGAGCGCGCGAACAGAACTGCGGGAATGTCTGTGGTAGAGCAATGTGCCCATGCGGCACTGGAGTGTTGGCCCATTTTTGGCGGGAAATATTTGTGGCCATGCGCCCTTGGACGGAATCTCTTCGGGCGAGATCCCGGGGCAAGGTCCCACGTGCACGGATTAAGAGATTCTGGCCGTTGGTATTTGCTATCTACGGTCAATATCGCTTAATTCGTGTAAACGGGACCTTAAGTGTTGGCCCATTTTTTTTTTGCGGGAAATATTTGTGGCCATGCTCTCTTCGAGGGAATCTCTTCGGGCCAGATCCCGCGGGCAAAAACGATTGGAATAAAGTGTTGGCCCATTTTTGGCGGGAAATATTTGTGGCCATGCGCCCTTGGAGGGAATCTCTTCGGGCGAGATCCCACTTGCATAAACGATTGGAATAAGTGTCTGAATCTGGACGTGTTTGTGGAGAGGTGCGAAAAATTGTAATTGATCTGCTTTTCTGCATCTCTTTCTGGAACACGTCCTGATTCAGACACTTATTCCACTCCTCTTTGCCAATGGGATCTGGCCCTTCTTCAATGCCCTAGCTCGGTTTGCTAAGGGCACCAGGAAGCTAAAGGAACCTCCTTGGACAAGGTTGCTCGAGTGCCCTGGTATGCTGGCACGGCGAGGCGAGAAAATGACGGAGCGGCAAATGCCTGTAGATCATAGTTTACTGCAGTACTTTTTTTTTTTTTTTTTTTTTTTTATACTAGAATGCAGTACTTTTCAAAGTTTGCTGTTGTAGTTTATCGGCTGTTGTTGTTGTTTTCTGTACGCTGCGGCAATCCGTAGGTAACTTAGTTTTTTGCGACAATTTCGAAGTTTACTGCTGTAATTAATCTGCTGTGATATATCTTATCCCCTGATTAAATTTTACGTACTTCTTTCTCCTGAGAGCCTGAGCTTCGGGAGTAGACGACACTCCGTTGGTAATAATAAATTGTGGCAGCGTTAGCATGAAATAAATTGTGGCAGCGTTAGCGTGAAATAAATTGTGGCAGCGTTAGCATGAAATAAATTGTGGCAGCGTTAGCATGAGTATGCTCTGCCGCACACTGTGTAGTTTGTTAACTCAAGCCTAACGGACAGGGTAATAGCCCCCCTCCGCCGCTGAGAATAGAGCTACTACCGTTTTTTGGGGGTATACTTTTGGGGTATACTACCAACGGGTCAGTACCGCAGCGGCTTGTGGCGCCGTAGAATAGAGGTGCCGTTTTTTTTGGGTATTGTATCAACGGCGGGTGAGTAGCTCCGCGGCTTGTGGAACGTGCTACTGGTAAGCGATTCGTAGAAATTTACTTGCAATTTTATTTGGTTTTATTATCAAAACCTGGCGGAAAAAAACTTTGTTACATGGGAAAGTACGAGGAAAGTCGTGTGTTATTTTGAATAATAGGTATAATGTTACTACTGTTTTTTTTGTTTTTTTTTAAAAAGGGCGATGGCCTTGAGGTATTATCATCGGACTAACCAGCCCAGGTAAATTCAATATTGTGTCTAATCTGACATCGGGTGGCCTTTTCAGCCCAGGGTGGCCTTGATTGCCTTCAGGGAACCCCCAATGGGGGACACCGGCCAGGGAACAGCCGGTAGCAGAGGGACCGAGCATCATCTGAGTGGCCAGTCGCTGTGCCTTCCCGATTACCTCTCCCCCTTTGAACATCAGCAATTGGGGTGACCAACGGGTACTGGTTATTTGGAAATAGGGGGAATGTAAAAAAAAAAAAAAAAAAAAAAAAAAAGAAAAAAAAAAAAAGAAAAAAAAGTGGGAAGCTCTGGTGTCCTGTTTCTAGGTTCGAATCTGCCGTGCTATCGGAATTAATTCCCTCTCAGTTTTGAAATAGGGGCTGTGAATCGAAATACTTCTTCTGTAGCCACTTTTTGGAATAGTCCTATTAGTGCCTACAATGGCCTAGCCTATTGATAACGGGCAGTGCTCTTGGGCCTTCATTTCCAGGGTACTGAGTGCCCTGGTTATAGGCTAACGATTTCGTGCCCGCATTCTACTCATGCTTGTTTGGCGGGATCAATTGGAGCGGTTTCTCAGTGTCATCGAAATTCAAATTTCCCAAGTGCTGCCCACACGTAACTGAGCGTGGGGGACTTAGCCGGGGGCTACCGTAGGTCCCACTTACACGAATTAAACGATATTGACCGTCGATAGCAAAGGTCAACGGCCAGAATCTCTTAATCCGCGCACGTGGGACCTTGGCCCGGTAGATCATTGGAGATTAATATAAGGCAGAGGGGACGCGACAGACTACAGGTAGGAGAGTGGGCGCGGGACTTAAGACTGCATATCATTGGCGATTAGTATGAGGCAGAGGGCAAGGCCAATGGCCAATGGCCAATGGCCCTTCATTCTCAGATGGTTGGGAGGGTAGGTAGTGCCGTAAAGCGATCTTGGGAGAGGCCCACTGAGGAGTGCCAGGAGCGCAAGCTTGGCGGAACGCGTGGGGGGATTTGCGGGCGGGTTTCTACTGAGAACTGTGCATGTGGAGAAGTAATGCCCTTCACACCGATATAATGAGGGTGCCCTTCACACCGATATAATGCCGGAAGGGTGAAATTTGCGATCGGATTTGACAGAGTGGATTGATCCCCTTTCCGTATACATAGTGAATGGCGAGGACCTTAGTGAATGGCGAGGACCTGCTGTCGGGCGAGGTCCAACTACCAAATAGAATCGGATCGAATGCCTGAATCTAGACGTCTCCGCCAGAAAGATGCAGAAAATCGAGATTGAACTGCTTTTCTGCACCTCTTCTCAGAGCTTAATCGGATCCTCTTTGCAAGTGGGACCGGGCCCCTGGTCGGAGAATGAGCTCATCTGGCAGTGGAGAGTCGGGCGATCTTTGGCGGGAAAAGCTCTTGCGGCTGGAGGGTTTTAGCGGGAAGCTTCAGCCACTGTGACACGTAACAACTGGGGGGGGGAGACAAATAATTGTGGCCGGAGTTATTTGGCGGGAGCCCTCGGCCACTGAGGGACAAGACAACTGGCGGGAAATATTTTGGCCAGGGAGAGCTGTGGCGGACGGGTTCAGCTAATGTGAGACCGAACAACTGGAAGAAAAAAAAAAATTGTGGGGTTCGTTCGTTGGCGGGAATCCTTGGCCACTGTGGGACGTCACAACTGGCGGGAAACACTCGTCCGTGGAGATCTTTGGCGGGAATGTTCGGGGGGCAAGTCCCACCAGCAGCGTTGAGCTACCTCGACGCCTGAATCTGGACGCTTTTGCGGAGATGTGCAGAAATGGTGTTGAGTTTCCTGAACTGCACGTGTCCACGAACACGTCCTGATTCAGGCGTTGAGGTAGCTCAACGCTGCTAGTGGGACTTGGCCCCTGGTGATGACCGACGTTGTTATCGTCCGTGGAGATGTTTGGCGGGAATGCTCATCTAATGTCAGGGCTTAGTCACACAAGGACTATGCCATCTTATGTCTGAATGGAATTGTGGCCACATACGGTCGTAAATGCAGTCAGATACATGCTGGAAAATCCTCGTGTGAGTATGGCCTCAGGCCTGACAACTGGGGGGAAACAAATATTTGTTTGTGGCCTTAGTTCTTTGGCGGGAATTCTTGGCCACAGTGGGATAAACAAATGGCGGGGAAATACTCGTCCGAGGAGGTCTTTGGCGAGAAAGTTCAGCGCGGGAATTCTTGGCCACAGTGGCATTAACAACTGGCGGGAAACACTCGTCCGCGGAGGTCTTTGGCGGGAAATTTCAGCTGATGCGAGGAGGGAGGAAATATTTGGCCACAGTGGGATAAACAAGTGGCGGGGAAATACTCGTCCAAGGAGGTCTTTGGCGGGAAAGTTCAGCGCGGGAATTCTTGGCCACAGTGGCACTAACAACTGGCGGGAAACACCCGTCCGCGGAGGTCTTTGGCGGGAAAGTTCAGCTGATGTGAGGAGGGAGGAAATATTTGTGCACTAAGTTCTGTGGCGGGAATTCTTGGGCACAGTGGGACGTTACAACTGGCGGGAAATATTCGTCCGCGGAGGTCTTTGGCGGAAAAGTTCAGCAGCTAATGTGAGACGGAACACCTGGCGGGAAATGTTTGTGGGCAAGGTCTTTGGCTGATGAATCATTAGCCACTGTGACTCGTCATAACTGGCGGCAAATATTTCTGACCAGAGGTATTTGGCGGGGATCAACAGCACCTGTCAGACTTTACAGCTGGCGGGAAATATCCTTCACCGGAGTAGTTTCCCGGGAAGCTGCAGCCACTGTATCAAGTTGCCCCCTTTCCATGACAAATTCGTATTCCCCCCCCCCTCAATTTATGCCCGTCATCCTTGCACAGCCTGTGTTTGGTTGTGTGGCCCTACTGCCCATGAGGGCTACTTTTTTATTCTGCTCAGAGAGGAGCCTTCAGGTCAGAAGTCCATGTGAGACCGCAACTGTCTTCCCTCTGAAGCTTACCGGTTGGGGCATTCGAGGCCGTAGGTACTGCTGGTTTAAGAGAAGGGGGCTGATGGCCTTGAGGTATTATCATAGGACTGTGGGGTGCCCAGGGGGTTGAACTGTGGGGTGCCCAGGACCGGATTAAACAGAGTAAATTTTTTTATTTTTTATTTTTTATTTTTTGAACTTTTAGAAGGGCGATGGCCTTGAGGTATTATCATAGGACTAACCATCCCAGGTAAATTCAATCTTGTGTCTAATCTGACAAAGGTGGCTTTTTGAGCCCAGGGTGGCCTGATCGCCTTCAGGGATCGCCCACTGGGGACCGAGCATCATCTGAGTGGCCAGTCGCTGTGCCTCCCTGGGTACCCCTCCCCCTATGAACATCATCAGAGACTGCTTTTTAATGCCAATTGGGGGGACCAACGGGCTATCTCTAGGTGGCGGGCGCCAAGCTTGCTCAGGAAGGTACATGAGGCCAATGGGGATTGAACCCAAGACCTCCTGAATGCCACTTGCGTGCTTTACCAACTGAGCTAGGCCGCTGGATTGAGAGACTGTGGCTTTGGAAACTGAGTAATATAAGGAGACAATGGTTTTGGGGGAAAAAAAAATAAAATAAAAATCTTTCCAATTTTAAAGGATGTACTCCACCTTGGCATATTCTCTCTCATCTGCTCTCAAACACTCATTGACAAAAGAGTACCCTTTTGTTTTTCCTTCTTTTTCTTTCCCCAGATCAGCGACATGGCAGGTTCTTCAATTTCTTTTCCTGTATATTTCTTGTCTCTAACATTGTACACATCTCCTTAAAGCACCAGTACTTGGCCCATACATTGGCGGCCGGCCTTCCCCGTTAACGCAGCAGTACCTTAGGGGGTTGGCCAAGCCAAGGCCGGATCGATGCTTGAAGGCCGGGCGCCACTGTTCTCGGCATGACACCACCACGAACAGCGAAATGTACGAGAAAAAGTTGAAAAACAAATAACTAAAAAAGTGAAAAACAATTGTCTTGTGTGTGTGTGTGTGTGTGTGTGTGTGTGTGTGAGAGAGAGAGAGAGAGAGAGAGAGAGAGA
>BFEA01000144.1:184344-194989 GCA_003427395.1 Chara braunii | reverse complement strand
CACACACACACACACACACACACACACACACACACACACACACACACACACACTGACATGTTGTGTACAATTTGCAGACGGGCCGGAACGGCAATGTCTTTGCAATTGTCTTTACAATTGCTCTTGGCGTGCCTCTGTGCTCCTAGCATGTAGGAGCCACGTAGCCTCTGACAGTGTGAGATCTGTATACGCCGAGCCATTTGATGCAGCAACTGCGACTGCGAGAATTGGATGCGGTGCTTCCACAGCCCGCACTCGATCTGGTCCTGTCCGGTCTGTAGGGGCGTCAACTTACCATAGGCATCGACTGCTTCTCAAGTCACGATCTTATGCAACCCAAACACTGGCTGGCCCCATGTGCCATTCCAGAGTAGTCTGCTCCCGTGATCAGTATAATTTAGAATCTTGTGAGTTTGTCAGATCTGTGTCCTGTCCTTTCCATTCCACTTCCTCCCCTACCCTTTCTCCCTCCCCAACCCCTTAGTACACCTGAAAAAAGTCCGCTTCTTACCCTTTTCCCTTTACCCTCCCCTTAATATGTGCTTCCAGCAAACACCATGCCAATGAGCATCATTAAACCACCAGTACTTGGCCCAGCTATCGGTGGCAAAATAAAAAAGAGGAGAAATGTTTCTAGTTGGATGAATTTGGCCGCTCCTGTAGTGGCCCGTTTCCTAAAGCAAAGGAAATGTTTCTGTCTGTGAGTGGCTTTTATACGGGAACAACTTTAGGAAGTACTGGTGGTTTAAGGGAACAGACTAAGAAAATCACCGTTTCGTTTCGTTTGTTACACCACCGCCGCACGGCACACGCGAAATCACTCGCGGAAACGGCCTGATGAGTGTTGAGTTGCCTGACTGTTGCAAATGCTAATTTTTTTTTGGACCGACATCCCTTGGAGTGACGTGCTGCATCTTTTGGACCGACTCGCTGCACTCGCGTGGATTCGCAGCTCCACCAGCAACCTTTGGAGGACCTACGACTTTTCGCAAGTTGCAGGCGGGCATGGAAGGGGCACGTGCGGAGGCTCGCGAATTGCAAATCTGACACACTTCGCGACTTCCTCCTGACAGTTTTCGTTTCTTGACTGTGCAGCGAAACGTTCACGAAACGAATTAGTTTTTTTTCTCGTTTCGTTTACCATCCGGCAAGGCCCAAAGTATAAGCTGACGATGTGTAATTTGACACCAAAACACTGAGTATACTCTGGGATGTAATTATGCTAAATGATAGAAAAATGACTAAGCAAACACCGAAAATTGCCAGGCTGCCTCTTCTCACTTTTTCCGCATCAGAGGTTATCAAATTAAGTACGGAAAGACAGAGACAGAGAGAGATAGAGAGAACTGCCACGCTGGGTCTTCTGGCTTTCTCCGCATCAGAGATTATCAAATTAAGTACGGCAAGACAGACTGTGTGTGTGTGTGTGTGTGTGTGTGTGTGTGTGTGTGTGTGTGTGTGTGTGTGTGTGTGAGAGAGAGAGAGAGAGAGAGAGAGAGAGANACCCTGATCCCAAGCCTGGGATTCTGCAAAACACAGGAGGGTGCGTCTAGACTCCATCGCTCCAACGTGGCCTGCAACCAGGACTCACCCGCCCCACCGACGCTTCAGATGGACGTCATATGCTTTCCGCAGCCAGTGCCACTCCTAGCCTCAGCGGCCCCCTTTTTAAAAAGAACAACCCATCGCCGACTGCTTTGGTGCACGCTAAAAAGAACAAAAGCCAGGCGTGGTCCTATATAAACCTACAAGTTGGAAAGCCGACATCTTGCACGGTTTGGTGGGCACTTTAGTAGACTGGACGGGTGAACGGGCAACAGTTGCAGTGGAACTAATTGAAACAGGACTCCGAGGAAAAAAATTATGGAAAAAAAAAGCAAAAAAAAGGACTACTGTCCACCGCTCGCCAAATCTGATAACGGTGTCTGGGGGGGGAAAAGAGAAGAAAAAACGATCTCGTCCTTCCCACATTTGGCGTGCAGTGCAGCGATTTGGCCAGTGACGTAGTGGACCCTTTCACAGCCTCAAGTCATAAGGCCTCACTCCACTGTACAACACTCTATATGCCTCTCGTGCTCATAAACGTCCGGATGTGTTCCAGATCTTGGACTCCTCCAAACGCACCTGGTCCAGAAAGGCGTCCAAATGCATACAGAGTTCTGAGCAGCGGACCGAGGCCCATAATCAAACCATGGGAGTCCACACCTTCCTTGTCTTTTTTGTTGTCGTCCACGGAATTTACAGATCTGGAGCGTTTGCATCTTCCTCCTCATCACTCCCCTCTCCCATCCTCCTCTCCTCACAGCAACAGTTCTCCTCCCCCAATCCTGTACTCCTCCTCCTCCTCCTCCTCCTCCTGCTCCTCCTCCTCCTGCTGCTGCTCTTGCTCCTTCTCCTCCTCCTTGTCTTCATGGTATTCCCAAAACTTTGAACCACCACTCCTTCTGATCCTTTTTTTTTTTTTTTTTTTTTTTTTTGATCCTGTTTTCGCCGAACCTACATTTCGCTGCGCACCGAGTTCTGCCCACTGCCAAGCCTGGGGTCCCATTGTATTTTTCTCCTGGTACTCACAGCAGACACAGCAGTTACATCCAAAAAAGAAGAAGAACAAAAAAGGGAAAAGAAGAAGAACAAAAAAGGAAAAAGAAGAAGGAAAAGAAAGAAGAAGAAGAAGAAGGACAAGAAAAAAGAAGAAGGAAAAGGAAGAAGAAGAATAGTGGAATAGTGGAAACAGTGGCCAACTGCCTTTCGTACACGCTTAGATAATCTTCATTACATAGCCGCGCATACTAATCTCAGCTCACGCGCACATTCCCCGACGTGTTTCGATCGGCTGCGCTCCTATCATCCTCAGGGGGCTAACCACATACCCCAGCCTTTCGACCCACGGAGCTTACCTCCCTTCATACTGAGCATGGAGGAAAAGGAAGAAGAAGAAGAAGAAGGAAAAGGAAGAAGAAGAAGAAGAAGGAAAGAAAAAAGAAGAAGGGGAAAGAAAAACGAAGAAGAACAAAAAAGATAAAAGAAGAAGAAGGGGAAAAAAAAAAGAAGAAGAACAGAAAAGGAGGAGGAAAAAAAAAGACAGGAACTTCCCTAACGCCGTGATAGCCGTCAGATACATTCTAGTATGAGATGCTAGTGAGAATGTGTGCCCTCAGGGGGGGTGTCTGTTCTATGAAGAAGAAACGAAGAGCACAGGGGAAAAAAAATCCCTTACACAGTGACCAGGGTCTGATACAGGACGCTACATTAGGTAGTGCGAGTATGAGATGAGTGAGGCAGTCAGTTGCCCTGCGTGGAATACGCCCTGCCTCGCTGGCAGGGCACCAAAAGCAAACGGAAGAAGGGGGACAAAAACAAAAAAAAAACAGCAATCGCTTTCCGCTGTTCCACACTCGTTGGTCAGATACATTCCTCAACACACTGGTGTGACTTCCACCTCCGAGAGGGCCTTTCCCACATCGCTGGATTCAAAGTTCGTAGTGTTTTTTTGTTTTTGTTTTTGTTTTTTTTCCCTCACCAGGGGCCCATGGGGTCCCAATCTTTTCTTTTCTTTTCCTTTCCTGCCTAGCCTCCTCGGGATCTCCGAAAAATGCGGTGTGCCCATTCTCGGCAGGGAAAAGGGCCAGATCCCACTAGCCCCCCTATTGTTCATTTCTGACCGTTGATCTTCGTAATCTAGGGTGAAAAATGAATAATCCAGCGTAGTGGGATCTGATCCAAAGAACTCCCAACTTTGAATCCCGAAATAGTTTATATTCCCATTTTTCCCAACACTGAGAAAGCTAGTGGTGGTTCAAAGCTCCGAAGCCTCTACATCTTCCTCCTCCTCATAACTCTCCTCTCCCGTCGTCCACTCCTCACAGCAGCTCTCCTCCTCCTCCTCCTCCTCCTCCTCCTCCTCGTCCTCCTCCTGCTCGTGCTTCTCCTCCTCTTGCGTTCCCTGGATCGACCTAAGCACCACACAGTCCAGACACTAAGAATAGCCGTGTCCCTGTTCGAAGGTGAACTCGAGACAGGTTGGCACCAGACTCTCTCCCTCCTCAATTGGCTGGTCAGCGCCCTGCTGCGGGTGTTGGCTTTCGTGGGGAGCTATGTCCACAAAGACTCCCGTTTGTATCTTTGAACAGAATTTCCTCGTTAGCGCTGACACGTTAAAGGCGCGTCTATTTAAGCGATGCAAAGAGATCGGCCCTCCATTTACCTGCACACTCAAGTTCGGCCTCTCCTTGAATAAATACCCCCATTCGCTGTCTTCCAAATTCTCCGGTGTCCCATGCATGCGCAAGAAACACTCGTATCGACCAGGAGGCAGAGCACACTCAAACTTGCCGTTAACCTCCACGCTAGCATAAGGCGCCACATCAGGAATCACTAATGCATTCTTGAAGACGCTTTCAAAGACATCAGGTTCGACATACTCTTCCTCCTCATCTAGGACATTCATCCCAAGGCCGGCAAAGCAGGCGACTATGGCGCGCTTCTTCCTGCGGATTTTGTAAAGAACGTGAGGCGATTGGTTATCTCTGAGGCCCCTACACAGTAGGCGGAACCTTTGCCTTGCACTGAGTGCTGCCTTTTTCCTCCTCGCACAAGCGTCGCACAGTCTCGTCGCGCAATCTGCTGTTGGCAAGCACTTCCCACAGCCGTCTGTTGTCGGCTTCTCGCATGCACTTTGCTGATGCACGCCCTCTGGTCCAAGCTTTGAGCTCCCTCCTCCTTTTCCCTTTCGTTTGCTTTTTTTCCTTTTCACTACTATGTTCGCCCTCTCAAGGAACAGCCGGTCGCCGCCACGTGGCATCAAGAGCTGCCACGTCAGATCGCACCGCGCCGCTTGCGCAAACCTCAAGCAGACCCTTGCAGCGATGCACACGCTCTTGGCCCCCGGAAGCCTCCCCAAGATCTCACAGATCAAGTGCTCTGGAAGATCTGTAATCTGAGTTCCAGCAGCCATAGGATTGCGCATGAAGAGCTGCTGCTCATCATGCTCTCGAGCATGCCGCACGCCAATCTCTGTTGTCCGCCTGCTGCCGTCTTCCTCTCCGAATGCCACGTGGACGCCGCCAACCTCCTCACCGTCGCCCGAGCCGGGACGCTCCAGCGCATCTTTCACAGATGGGATCATCGATTTCCGTCCTGCAGCCGCGGATCGGCTGCAGCAGCCGATCGACCCGTCCATCGCTACCACGCGTCGACGGCGCAGCAGCTCTACGACGTAGGGGAGGGATGGCGGCGGTGCCAATCTTCAACACTTCCCCCCCCCCCCCCCCCCCCCCCCCCCCCCCCCCCCCCCCCCCCCCCCCCCCCCACCCCCCACCCCCCCCCCCCCCCCCCCAACCCCCAACCCCCCAAAACCCTCCAAGAAATGAACCAACAAAAAAAAAAAGGCCGAATTCGGGTCCCTCTGGGAGGGTGCAAAAATGCCCCATGATCAGAAAAAAGAAAAAAGTTCTTACTACTTTTTTTACTCGTCCGGGTGACCTGGCCAAGAGGGTCCAAGTTGCACGGAACTGGCCACCCGGCCGGTCCAAGTTGCACTGGCCCGGGCGCCTGGCCGGGCCGCGGGGCCGTGCCTGTCAAATGATAGAAAAGAGAGTTCCGACGGCGTTTGGTCTGCCACCTGCAAAAAAAAAAAAAAAGGAGCGTGGAAGCAGACATAGGACCCTGATAAATGACTGAACAAAAAAACAAACAAAGATTTCCCAAACAAAAAAAAGAATTTTGACTTTTTTGTTAAGGGACCTCATTTGTGTGACCTTCTGACAGACTGAGTCCCGTTACGAAGTTCCGAATAGGGGTCTGTCACTCTGGTTGTTCACAGAGGATTTTTTGAGTGGTTGCATTTCTCTCGAATAGTTGGCGCAACTTGGTGGCATTCAGGTTTTTCATAATTCTGACAGGATGACTGCCATCTTGGTCCTGGTCAGGAGTGTTTTGGATTGGCTGAGAAGTATCTGGAGTTTGGGCGTGGCTACACCACTCTGGAAACCTGAAAAGACAAAAATGTGGCGGGTGCACATGGCCATGTTCATTCCCATTTTGCACATTTGGAGAGTGATGTGGCCATGCCCTTTCTTGGTTTCAAGGTTGAGGTTCGAATCTGAGTTGTTACTGCGGATTACTGGGGCCGGATTTTTTTTTTTATTTTTTATTTATTTATTTATTTATTTTTTTTTTCCAATGTGGCCCCATGGACAACGGATCAGATATCAAACTGATCATCCAGCGGCCTAACTCAGTGGGTAAGGCTTGCAAGTGGCATTCAGGAGGTCATGGGTTCAATCCCCATTGGCCTCATGTACCTTCCTGGGCATGCTTGGCGCCCGCCACCTAGAGATAGACCGCTGGATCCCCCGATTGGCATTTAGCAGAGTCTGCTGATGTTCATAGCGGAGGGGACCTGAGGGGAGGCACAGGGATTGGTCCTGTTGGCATGGTCCCTGATGCTACCGGCTGTCCCCTAGCCGGTATCGCCCACCTGCAGGTCGGGAGCAGCCCCCTCATGTTCTCTCGTGAACACGGTTCTGGCTGCTACGGGGTTCCCCGTATGCCTACAATTAGGAGTAGTGGTAGGTAGGTAGTGTGAGGTGAAATTGAGAGAAGAATATAGCTTTCANGGGAGCGGCTGTTGTCGTCAACGGGGATGCACCCTCTCGTTGCAGAGGAAGGGAAATGGTGTGTGTCTTTAAAAGAAAACCCAAGCAATGGATACCGATGCCAGAAAAGGGAGGGGGAGAAAACAACCGTCCCTGAAAGGGGGTAAGTCCGACAGCCCAGGCTCGACCCGCTGGGGTGTGAGGAGAGAAATAAAACACCTCAACTTGCAGTCGATGATGAGATCACAGCGTCGTCCAAAAGCGACAGGATCACCAGACGACAAAACACCAGGGACGATTTCTCTGTTCAATGCATCAACGAAAAAACAGAAAAGCAAGCCATCAATCCCTCGCTTAACAAAAAAAAATAAAAAAATTGTGACAAATTACGTTGCCAGTCGTCCGATCGGTGGAAGTAGTGGCCAGACGTCAGGACACAGATCAATCAATCAATCAATCATCCGCCGGTCCTGTTGCCAATGATGAAAACATCGTCATCCCCCATAACGTCGGGATCCGCACCTGAAGCAACGTTGTCCTCGTCACGGGCAATGGTATCCTCGTCTCTGCAAAAAAGATCGCGAGACAGAGGAGGTGTCGAGGACCCGACCTCGCCCGACACATCACAGTCGGCGTACTCGAGAAGGCGTCAAACCCAATCTGAAACACATTTTGAACCGAATTTGAACGTGGACAGCCGATCCATCCACAAATTGGTAGGTGGCCGATTGTGACGGTAGTGGCTCGGCCTTGGACGAATCGAAGTCCCAGACGGCCTGCGGACACGATACTCCAAGGGATCCTGCCATGCATGACTGTTCCATCGAAAGACTGCAATCGCCAAACGCGGCTCATACGACTTCTCGAAGTGCAAGGCCTTCTTCGCGTAAATGATGATTGTGCCCTGGAAGGTCTCAACCGTCGACGTGTGACGGAACTCCGTGTAGTACGAACAAACGGTCGTGCTGCAATGCCTGCGCAACGTCTGGCGAATGATGTCATACACGGGGTCGTGCGTGTACAGAGGCAGCCGAGATGGGCCACCCGCCTTTGAGCATAGAAGCTCTCTGTCCGCAACGCACCTGGAGTGGTCCCCGGCCCAATGGTCGGCGATCATCATGACATTATTGTGCAGAGTGACGAAGTCGCCGCCCTCACCTCTGCAAAGCTGGGAAGCGCGAAGAAACCAATGCCCCACCTCATGCATATGGAACTCAGTCACACCATCTGCATCCACGACCAAGGATTTGTTGTTTTTCATCGTGCCGTACGGGTACATTTTGCTCATCACAACGGCAACGAAGTCACTCTTCTTCAATCGTTTTTCTTTTGCCGTCAAAGACCCTGGTCCAAAACGGTCCGTCAAGGCATCCAACAGCTCCTTCTTCGTGAACTGTATAAACTGAGATTCAGACACGCACTGATGAGGGTTGTTCAATTTATTTGGCACCTTCAGTGTTACGACTTTTCTAAGTGCCTTGCGAATGTTTTTTACCTTATGATGGCAATCCTTCTGCCATTCAATACCCAGGCGCTCCAACTGTGGACCCAATGCAGCACAATCGTCGGAGACAACACATCGGATTTTTAACCCCCTCGACAGCAAGTCTCTCAACAGGCGCACAACAACAGGAACCTCAAGTTGGTTCGACGCCTTTCCCTCATTTTTTGGCCGAAGAGTGTGAACACCCACCACAAGACGAGTATCACACTCAATCACGGTAACAGTGCAATGTTGTGCAGACTTGGCCGAGTCGTGGCGACCGTCAACCATCAAAGTGGCGCGTCTCCCTGATCGCATAACCGTGTCAATGGCCAAGTTGCAATACCGCACGCCCTGCCTGACAACCTTTGCATTCCAACCCTCACGCACATTCGGCTCACCGCGCATGCAACTGTAAAAAGTGGGCTTGTGCACAGGTGCCACCCCAAACGCGATGCAGAAGTCGTTGAGGACGGTATATGTCATACTGCACTGACGGTCGCATGGAACAACTGCTGCTAAAGTCTGCAAGAGTACACAACTCCCACAACCAGTTCACTGTGCCATGTCCAACGACATGACTTCTTACAAGCGAGCGAAATGCGACAAATCTGCCCAGGATAACCGACAGAGGACACATCCACATCACAACCGGCCCCGTGGCGCGGGCAACTTAAAACGAACAACCCGAGCAACTGCAGCAGCTTCACCGGCTCCACGAAGACCAGATCAGGCGCTTTCGAGCCTTCCCAGTGCCCCATCGATTCCAACACATGTGCAGACCGATTATTGCAAGGTCCGTTTTGCAAAGCACCATCCTTCGAATCATCCCAGCACAGAGGACGTACATGTTCGAAACGCGAACGCGACCTGCCACGGCTTGGTGGCCGCCCGCGCGATCTGTGGCCACGCTGTGACCCGTGCCCTGAATGCGGTAGTGAATCATCCGACCCACAAAATGACCCGCCATTGCCTCCACTGCTCCCTTCACCCTCACGCTCGCCATCATCCTCAGCGTCTGCTGTCGAATCATCCCCTCCTGCTCCGAGACGAAACACATCTGCACGACTGCTGGCCGGTAGTGTTCTCTCGATCCTCGACGCCACACCGTCCCCGAACTCTGACCGGATGGCTGACAATGACCAATGCAACAGTCGGTCGATGACATCGCTCATGACCCCAAACTTGTCGCTCACTTCTTTCATCGCAGATTGTAAAGGGCGCAGTCCCTCCTTGCAAGCGGTAATTAGGAACAAATGAGAGTAATTCGGGGAACCAGTTGACTGCGAACCGAATTGCCCCAAGGACCCGCCCGAGTGTTCAGAACGACCCACACCAAGATTTTGAGCGTCAGGATCGCAACGGCCGGGCCCATCTCCGCTATCACACACAATGTCATCCTCGTCGAACCGGGAGACGAGAGAGCGACGGACGGAATTACGGTCATGTGTGTCCCCGGCAGAGGCACGACGTGCATCATCCAATACACCCCCCTGCCCATGACCTGATGCGGCGAACGAATGTGAGACCCGCGGTTCTACAATCCGACGTCCTCCGTCACGCTGTGTGGACCCTCCACTTCCAAACACCGCTCTTCATGATTGAGAACACCCCTCTAGGGGGATGGAGTCCAACCCCTCGCGTCCAACGAAAAGTGGAGGAGGAGGAAATGGCTGCGCAGCACACGACAGAAACTGCAAACGGCGAGGTTGCAATGGTGGCGACAGTACAGGAAAACACAACGCATCGAAATCCGACAAAGGGTGTACCGGAATGTGTGGACGGCGCGCTGGAAACGACAACAAGGGCCGCAACGGAGAATGCACAACTGCAACGCCGGGAGTGACGACGACCGTAGGCGAAAGAGAGTGAACACGAGGCCTCTTTGTTGATCGCATGTCATCCGGGCTGCCATAAGGGGATACTCCCAGCAAACCGCGATGTCCGCCATGCGGTGACATCGGTGTGGCGTTGCCACGCGCGGGCCAAGTGGGTGGCCGTTCTGCTGACCTGCCGTCATCAGGCGTGCAACTGGCTGGTGCGTCATCCATGACAAATGGGCGGTTCTCTCTCGCGCCGTGCGTGTGGTGCGTGGTGGACTGTGCAATGCCGGCAACACAATCTCGAAAAGGATGAACTGTCAAATCGCAAAAAAACAACGTCCGGTCCTGTAATCAGCAAACAGTCATCGAATGACAGACTTAGTGACTTGCATTGTCACCGATGCACTGGAAAAGAAACTGATTTAGAGATAGACTCACAAACTTTTTGACAGATTGACCTTCGGCCAGACCGCCTCACACACATCCAATGCAGCGACTGAGTGACCAACTTGATGACATGTCAAAAACCCCGCACGACAAACCGGAGTCATTGGATTGATCGAATGATCGATTGAATGATTGACTTTTTAATATAAATATTTATATATATCATCTATATATCATCTATATATATATATATTTGTGACAATATATATATATATATATATATATATATATACAGAGAGAGAGAGAGAGAGAGAGAGAGAGAGAGAGAGAGAGAGAGAGAGAGAGAGAGAGAGAGA
>BFEA01000144.1:142329-153912 GCA_003427395.1 Chara braunii | reverse complement strand
AGCCATGGACACACTGTGGCGAGTGTGTTATGAGGCTTCTTACGCATGCGCATGGCTCGGCAGGTGCCAGGGTTCAAACCACAGCAGCAGGAGTTGCATCCCGGATCTTGATAATATAAATCCGGGAGCGGGGCGGGGCAGGGCAGTGGGGCCGCGTGGCGCATGCGCGCATGCGGCGCCGCGTCGTGATGCGGCTTCCTTTTTCGCCACGTGGAGCTCTCTTGCTGCAGCACCTTTTTTCGTTGTTTTTCCTGCTTTTTCCCGCTTTTTTGCCCAAAAACGCCCCAAAAACAGCCGAAAACCCGACTGTCGGGTTTTGCCGTATTTCCCTGCTGTGCGGTGTGGTGGGTGGGGGCGGGGACCGTTCCTGCTCCGATACCAATGTAGCGGACCCACCAGGTGTGGTGCTCCGCTAGTGACAGAGATGGAGATGGAGGAAGAAGGGGGAGCAAGATGGCACAACGCAGCTCCCCACGCAAGACTCCAACGCACGTACTCCAAAATGTGCAAGTGAGGAATGAGACTGAAAACAGACTATGGCTGGGGTATAACCCAACGGACTGACGGGACTGGACTGGACTGGCTGGTACCGACAGAGGTACCGGCCTGTACTGGCTTACCCCGAATATAACACAGGCCTGTGAGAACAGGCCAAGGGGCTGGTCTCACAGGCCAACCCGAGGTCCGCTACACCAAAGAACAACTCGCGTAGCAGAGAGAGAGATGTGAAAAAACAGCTGGATGTCAGACAACTCTCTCTCTCTCTCTCTCTCTCTCTCTCTCCCTCTCTCTCTTTCCCTATCCGCTTCTGGAATTCACATCGGTGCATTGACAAAGCACCCCAAAGAAAGCATCATCCTAACAAACTGATGCGGCCATAAAGTTGAGGACACAATGTAATGACAAAATAAACTGTCCTTCTGACTCTCTCTCTCTCTCTCTCTCTCTCTCTCTCTCTCTCTCTCTCTCTCCCTATGCACGTTTTTTCGAAGAGGCTGCTGGATGCCAACATCCGCAAAGACATCATCCCAAAATTATGGACCTTCAGCATGGAGATCGAAAAGGAACTTAAGGGTCGACCTTTCTTTCTCGAGCTCAGCCATGCGCTCCTCCTGGGAAGCACACCTCGGGCAGTCATGACCCGCGGTCGATGAACGAGTGGAGGTTGTCGGAGCCAATTGTTTTTGTGTCCTCTTCATACCACCCCCCTTGTTATCGACATTCTCATACACATGCAATGCATGCATTCCGTCGCAGATGTCTTCCAGTTTCGGGGGTGCAACATCCTACCCTCCGTAAACTATTTCGTCGCAGAACTTCCACGTGATTTCAGCTTGCTCCTCCGTATGCTGCATAGCCGTCTCTGCTGCAACCAATCGCCTGGACACCTCGTCACTTTCTGTACTAGCCCGCCGAAGACTTTCATTTGTTTCCTATTGTTCCATGCGACTCTCCGACAACATCCGCCTGCAGTCGTCATACCTTTGTCTGCATCCCAAGTACTCATCCACGACATGCGAAAACCAATGGACAGACCTCGCACAAGCGTTTCTCAAGCGTTGCATGACAGCACCGGCCCATCGACGTGCGTTCTCGTGTGTTTGATCGACAACAGTCTCGTATCTGTGTTGCTCGTTGTGGATGCGAACGGTGATAGAGTCACCTCTCCCAATAAGGTGATGATGGAGTGTAGATAGATCGCGCAGACAGCTGTCAATGTCAGACACCATGTCATTTTGCACAGACCGGTAGTCTGCATCACTTCCTCGCTCTCCAAATGTGTGGTCCGCCATAAGTCCCACTCGAATTCCTTTTAAACTCGAACTTCCCTACACCACAGTGAACTAATTTTGCGCCGAGGATCGGAGGATCGGAAATAAATCAAGAAATGGTCAATGTCGTCCTCTTAACCACTCTTGATACAACCTTTTCACCTCTGTGCACACAGCTTCCCTAAAACGCATGCCTGCATCCCTTGACATCCACCCAACTTCACAGCCGGTCATGCGCGCATTGCCGTGGTCGTCTGAATCATCAACGGACGTGTCAACATCGTCGGGGAGGAAATCTCCCCACTCAAGTAGCAGATTGTGTAGGAGGCAGCACGTCTCAAACTCGTCCCCGCTATCTCCAGATCTGTCACATGGGGCCTGAAAAAAATCTGCCACCGCTTTTTGAAGACCCCAAAAAAACGCTCAACGGCTGAACGCACAATCTTGTGGAGGGAATCGAAGATATGGATATGCCCTACAGCATGGTGATGGCCATAACGAGTCACAATCCACGGGAGACTCGGATACCCCTGGTTCGCAAGCAAATAACCTCCAGGAACATCAGGAATCACAGGCCTTTCTTCCCGGGTTGGGTCATTGGGGTTGTCCGCGAAAACTTCACCTGAAAGAGCTTGCTGCCACAATGACGTGTTTCGTAGCACTCGACCATCGGCGATGGTCCCCGGAAAGCCAAAAGAAAAATGAAGTATTCGAAAATCCCGATCGCATACAACTTAAGTGACAATGGTGAAGCGCTTGGTTTGATCGGAACAGTACGCATCACCGTCCCCTCGCCGTGACTTTTCCACGTACACATGGGTGCAATCAATGCAGCCCCAACAGTTGGGGAAACCCAAGGCCTTGAATTTATGCATTCTTGCATGTCGTTCCTCGTAAGAGCCCCATTGTGCAACATCCGAATAACATTTAATAATGGCTTTGGACACCTCGCAGACTGCACGGAGACCGCTGGTCTTTCCCATCCCATACGCGGTCGTCGAGTGGCGGTGCGCGTCCCCATGGGACCAACGGTGCAGCGCATACGCCAACTGCTGTGCCGGTGGCAATGGACGTCGATAATTCGTCGTCTGTTTCGTCAGATGGGGACGCAGCTTCAGCAACAAACGGTTGAACGTCGAACGCTTCATTCGCAGCAGAGTGGAGTAGAAGTCGTCCTCTGCATCGTCTTCGATTTCCAAATCCTTCCACAACCCCGCAGACCTCTGCATCACCCACCATCGTGGCGGTTTACCTGCAATGATATCTGTGACTTCAATAATTGCAGGCCATTGCCATGAAACGTCTTTGCTTGGGGATGGAAACCGTTTGCACAAACGCCCGAATGATGCCAACACCAAACCGTGGGTCGGATTGCCAACAGAGGGACCTGTACCCCATATCCTGTTCAAGACATTCTAAGCGTCCTCCTCCATCTGCCTTGCGCAAGAGAGGACCACGGCAATTGCATTGTCAATCGTCCTCCGCCTTGTCCCCATGCCCCAAAAATAATCCCTTTCGTGTCTAACACCTTAACAAAAATGCGCACAAGGTTGATGCAGCCCTTAAGGACCTCCCCTTCAAACGGCCAGAATCACCCCACTAAGCACGTATCTAACCCCCCTCCCCCTGCGTGCTACACAGCGGAAACACCTCGGAGTTCTCCGGGTCACCCACACGACTTCAGCAGCATTGCGTGCTCAGATGGAATTTGACACCCCTCGAACGGACGCGCTGCACTTTCGACCTGTTTGAAGACGCACGGTCTTGTAGGGGACATGACATCCTCGTACTTCAAGAGTGACTGAGGTCCTCCCTCATGTCATTGGCCTTCCCAAGAAGGACTCCCACACCCGTTCCTGAAGGGGAACAACAGGTAGGTGTAGATTCAATTTGTTCCCCTGCGTTGCAATGAAGCAACGTGCGCGCTCCACGTGCGTTCTTGCATGTCCGCGTTTTCACATGTGCTATGACAAACCTACAACACGACGTAACGCTGTTCGCCCCAGCTGGGAGAAAAATATGTGGACGGTCTTCAGTGTCTGTCCTTCGAATACATATGAGGTGCACGTCCGCATACATCGTCGCAGGGTTGGATCTGTGGACCCCACAAGTCCACAACCGAACGGCGGGTCATGCGGAACCAGTGGTGTCAGCAGCCCACCAAATCTACGATAATATCTTCAAGGCCGAACGAAAAATCTAACTTAAATCAAGATTTCATTTTTTTTAATTGCATTACAGTATTTTTAAATACGAGAAAATGTTGTCGCACGGTTGCGTTTTCTCAACCTAACTTATGCGGTGGGACTTCACCCCTGGTATCGGGCTCTGTGTTATTTTTTTCCTGCTTTCGACAATTTCTCGATTCATGCAAAGGTATCGACATATATTGGATTTTTCCCGGGGGGGGGCTTTTCCGAAGTTAGTGCCTAAAATCCGTAGCATTACTATGCACGTGCATTGTATTCATATACAACGCACGTGCGTTTTGTTCGGGGGAAGACTGTAGTGCGGAACAATGTCTTTATAAAAGCCGGGAACATTCAAACGGCCACAAATTCTGAAAAGCAAACAAAACAAAATTTTCCCCAAAAAACAAAAGACAATTCGAGCAAGCGGCCAAGCTCAGTTGGTTAGGCACGCAAGTGGCATTCATGAGGTCGTGGACTCAATCCCCACTGACCACCTGTGGCACTCTTTGTGCCAATCTATTGCCATAGTTGACTTGCTCCCCCTGTTAGGTATTGGTAGGGTCCTTGGCCATGCTGGGGGTCCATGTGTGTTGTCATATTCTCTATGCACTCGAAAAAAGCATAACTGTGCCAGACTGTTTGGCCGGACTTGTCTGTGTGTGTGAGTTGTGTGTGGTGTGTGGGAGAGTGCTGACCGTAGACACTACTGTTACTTCACTGGGGGGGAGAAGTAGCTGGGAGGCTCAGCTACTGGCAAAATGCTCTGTCCTTGGGGTGGAAGGCTGCCCCACCGGTGGCCCACCCTACTCCCTGAGCACTGCCAATTAATGAGGGGGGGAAACATCGCTATCGTTGCAACCCCTATATAGGGTTAGGAGTACTGGTAGGAAGGTACTGAAAGGTGAAATTGAGAGAAGAATATAAGGGTAGAGGAAGGGAAAGAAAATAAAATAAAAAAAATCCAGTCCTACCGTCCTCACTCGAGGGCCCAGTCCTCGGTCATTATAGCTGCATTTGGGGCAACTTTCAGTCCAGATACAGCGAAAATGACAGGGGGTAAATGGCAGGGGGAACTAAGGCCTGGGCCCCACAGGACAAATTTGTGGAAAAGGCACCCCGGAAAACGTTTCCCAGACTCATTGGATAAAACAGGGCCCGGTTTTGGGAGGTGTTGGCGGTTTTCCGGGGCCCCACCACCTGGAAAACGCTTTCTATAAAACTGCACTTTTGCGTTTTCACACGAGTTTCCGGTTGGAAAAGTGGCACTGGAGAACTTTCCGCCGGATATTTGTGCCATTTCTAGAGGGTAGGCGAGGGGGGATGTCCTTTGTTGGAAACTCGTCGCCAAACTGCTGTTCCATTGATGGTCTGAGCCGAGACATTCCTTGGTTCAATGGTGACGGGCACATGCATGCTCTTGTCACTCATCAACGCGTCCCCGCCACCTGGTCCGCGGGAGGGATGGCCAAGCCTGCCAGTTTTTAGGATCCGAATTGGAAAAACAAAGGCTTTACATTCTGCGTAACATGAACCTGGTCACTGCGTATCATGCAGTCTGCACACATAGCGGACGTGCGAGCAAAACTGCATGCACACAGGTGCGCACATCCTGCTTGTCGGTCTTTCACATAGGACCTCCTTTACCCACTGCCATACGTACCATCGCATGCCTGCTTCGTTCACAGCTCGTTCGTGGGCTCCATGGCCGCGTGCTTCAATGGTGGGCCGCTACCACAGTGAACGGGCAGCTGTGCTCACACGGGCTATGCAAGTCCCAATCGGTTGAGAGGAGGAGCAGTGCTATTGGACACCCTCTCTTGTTCCATCTTAGATTGACCTTTCCTCCACCACCTGCGTGCAAGCTGACGACTTTCAGCTTGCTGACAGCACACTGCCCGATGTATGTGCTGCAAGCATTACCAAACCCCGTGTTAGTAGTGCTGCCAGCACGTCTTCCACGACAGATATTGTCGGTCATCGATCGTGTTGATCACCCGGTTGGTCGTTGTCCTTCTACCATCTCCACAGACCAGCGTGCCGTCCTTGTCATGACCTCCGGGGAGCCACTCCCGAAGGTAGCGTGTAATTTGGACGCCCCACCGGTGATCATCATTTCATGTGGGGAAGATTCCAGTCTACCCTTCTTGCTTGTTCAAGGCGTCACCGATATCGTCATGCTCGTATCTGTTTGGTCGCCATAGCCATCATCTGTCTCGCCATATTATTGGTGGTCATCATACTATTGCCAAGATCCCGACTTTCAGAAGGGAATGAGACGCAGTGGGTCATTCATACAGGAGCTTTTGAGGACGAGGCATGGACGGATGCTGATTCACGTGCGAGCTCATGCGCAAGGATGAGGGCGCCATGGATGCGGAACACTCTGCGGTTGAGGACATCACCGCCACGCAGATGGATTGAAGCGGGGCCCGACAGTTTGGTCTGGGTTGGCAATGACCACATACACCGTTCGACAACGAAGGGTTTGGAGGCGATCAACAGTGAATGTATAGATCTCCTCCACTCCCAACTTGGGGAGGTCACGTAGGAGGGGGAATAGGAGGCAGTCTGGGGGATGTTCCGACCGGCATGGTGGTCAAATAAGACTGATGCAGGACCATTCCATCGGTGCTTACCTGCCTGCTGAATCACCGTCCAATGCATGGGGAGGGACAAACGACATCGACGACCCATCCCGTGTATGGATTGCAAGGAATTTCTGGAATGTTATGCAATCGGGCTACAGATCGTACATGTCACTCTCTTTCCGAACCATGTCGTTCATCGTCGGGTGGAACAAGAGAGAAGTTCAACATGTTGATGAATAATCCGGCCGATCGGCAATCACAAGTTCTGACAGGCGAACACCCATCGTCGGCGGTGGGAAACCAAGTATAAGGTTCACCCACTAAACGTGCACTGCAAGGGGGATTCATGCATAACCAGTCGGTGGGGTGGGGGGGCAAGTTTCCCGGCTTCGGGGCACCTGGCGGTGGAGGGGTGAATAACGTTGGCCAGGATAAGCGCGAAAAACGGTGCTCTTATGGCTGATGCTAACGACGTGCACCAACACATGATGAGGGCGACGAATAGATAGCGAATGAGTTGAAATAGCTGGGGCACAATAGGACGATACATGACTGTCATAAGAAGTGGGAAAAAATGAAGGACATCGTCGGGTAGATAGGGGATAAGTGTTACTGGTCTTGGAAGTCGGGCTACTTCAATATGACCACCGAGCAGCGGAAGGAGAGCGTGTTGTCGAGCACATCGCTCCCGTAGAGAGGACCCTCCTGGCCGCATCATGTAGGATTGGCAAACTAGCGAGGTGCATCGTATAAAAGAAGCAATGAAGCCGCTTCGACTGAGTGCACGAGCTATACCTCCATCGAGTCCCTACGACATGATAGAGCCTCACGAGGTACAATTTGCCTCCACCTGCGGGAGTTGTCACTATTCCTTGGGTGGGTATATCCTCATCGAGCTACTAAACCATGTGTGAAAGTTTTTACATACAATTACAAAGGTGGATTAACCGAGGTATTTCTCATACGTTGTAGCTAGAGGGAACACCTCAATCGAAACCTCTACACGAACTGCCAAGTGAGACGATGATCTCTCACTCACGACCATACTTCGATCGACCGGGACCCCTAGACTTAACCACGTGTTGCACAATCAACAATATCACTGGTTCGGATTACACACATTTGCCTAGTCCCTTTGCAGGTATTCCATCTTATATCTCAATAGATAAAAAAATAGGGTACTCATAGATACACATTAAACTCCGAAGGATGAGAGAGGTTTGTGTGGGAACCAAGGGAGATCATTTCTCACAATAACCCGTACGACTCACTCATCAATTTGCATCCATCCATCCATTCTCGCAAGAAAAACAAGATCAAGCTCGAAAATACATACCTGCACACATCTATTTAACCAAAGCCACAACCCATGCACTAACAGGGGCAACCTTTTGATCACCACACCCTATCACTCATACCCCTTTCCAAACAATTTAGACAAGACTTACCTAACTTGCTCATTCTCATAATCCTATATGGTCATTCAAGAAAAACAAAAAGGGAAACCCCCTTGGAAAACATCATTCGTCTACAGGGTTCATGCATCCAGACATTAATGATAAGATGGGTGAATGTTGAGTCCTAGACCGACCTACTATCAATTGATAGTAGAAGTTGATGAAGCTTAAGGCGTCTAAAAGTATTCGTGGGTAGTGGTGACCTGTGTCACAAAACCAAAGCAGGTGCAACCTATCAAGTTAACCGAAACCAACTCTGTGTCGCACTCCAAATTATCTAACGGAACGTCCAGTAATGAAATTAAACTAACAAAAGTTCGGGCAGGACTTTCCCTAAGGAAGTGTGCTTGCATAATATTTATGAAATCCAATCTAAAGAGAAAACTTCAAAGTTTAAAAACTATTTAAAAAAATACTAACTCTTTGGTTTTAGTGGAAATTTCGGTAACACTTCCCTTAGCGAGGAAGACTTTCATAATTTCTACTGAATCCGAAAAGCAATCTAGGTCTTATCTTAGAGACCTCCCAAAGATTTTGGCTAACCTTGAGGTTTCAGTAAAAATTTCGGCAGCATCTCCCTTCAAAAAGGAAGCTCCCAACATTTCTCCTGACTTAGGAGTTAGTCAACATCATACTCAAATTAGAGCATGTGTAAATTTGTAAAAAACAAATGCGAGAACAAAAACAAACAATCTACTTGTGTATAGCTCAAATACAAGGCGAGCACTAACAAACTAAACTATCAAACTGACATGGCAAAGCAGATGAGCGAAAGACAAAATGTATGAACATAATTCAAAACAACTGCACAAAGCAAAGGTACATTGACTAAAATTCATATTTGCATTAACATGTGCAAACCCTTTTCCCTAAAACATGTCTTATATCTGAATTAATAAATTCTAAGTTTTCTAAGTTGTTGTCATTCAATCACATACAAGTAATCAAAGCACTCACCTAGACTACCTCACAAGGGGACTAGTCTGGCCTTGTCAAGACTCAACAGGGAAACAACTTGTTAGCATTCACCTAGACTTGTCTCACAAGGAGACAAGAATGACTTTTTCATCATGCAAACGACTGTTAGCACTCACCTAGACTTGTCTCACAAGGAGACAAGTCTAGCCTTTTCATCAGGCAGATGGGTGTTAGCACTCACCTATACTTGTTTCACAAGGAGACAAGTCTGACCTTTTCATCAAGCAGATGACTGATAGCACTCACCTAGACTTGTCTCCCTGTCTGGCCTTTTCATCAATTAGATGACTGTTAGCGCTCACCTAGACTTGTCTCTGCCCAAACATGTTAGCACTCATCTAGGTTTGTCTCACCGGGAGGCAAGTCTGACCTTTTCATCAGGAATGACTTGTCAGCACTCACCACTTAGTCTAGCCTTTTCATCACGCAAACGACTGGACTAAGACAGCAAAGCGCCTGGATCAATCGTCATGACATCCCGCCCAGGCCCATTCAAACCACCACAAGCAAACATTGCGTATTTTCTGTTTAAGCAGATAAATTGCGACAAACGTAGTTGATTTCTTCAATCCAATTAAAGTCCTCAACAAAATTCACAACGATACGTGCGCAAGTCAAACCAGTTAAAACGAAAGTAGAGGGTAGATGTGCATGGAGAGGGCCTTGGTGCCCTCAAATCCTAAGGGCCTCCGAATGGGGGCCAATCGCAGAGTCAAGGTCACAAACCACAGATGCCCCAACACGTTCAGGATACCAAAGGTGATGGCAATCCCCAACCCACCGCTGCAGCTGCAGTTTCCCAGGACATAGCAACACCATCCTCAAGCAGCAGTAGGACCTGGTTTCGACTGCAGCAGCACCAGTATTTGGCCCAGCTATCAGCCACAGGAAAAACTAGAGTAGAAACGTTTCTAGTCGGATGAATTTGGTCGCTCCTGTAGTGTCCCGTACGTTTCCTAAAACTGTGGCTTGTTAACGGGCACAACTCTAGGAAGTACCCGTGGTTTAAGAGCCCACCAGCCGCTCCAAATTCCTACCACGACACGGCAGTTTGTCACCGCAACAACAACAACCGGCGATACTCAGGAGGCAGCAGCAGCGTCACTGACTTAAATAGCTGCAGCAACTGAAGACCAGCAACAACAACAGTGTTGTCGTAACAGCAACCATTGCAAGACTAAGGGTCAGATCCCACTACCCCGGATTATTCATTTTTCACCCTCGATTACGAAGACCAACCGTCAGAAATGAACAATAGGGCCTAGTCCGATCTGGCCCTAAAACACATTCACAACAACCAACACCTCGAACCCCCAGCTACAGCAATGGCATCAACCCCTGCCACACTGATTACCGTACAGCACTACCAGATTGACAGGAAGCAACAACACCAGGTGGGCAAGGTCAGCAGCAGCTCAGCCTTCGGGGGAGCTGCAACCTTCGGTGAGAATCCACAGTAGCCTGCCTGCTGATAACCAGCGGCCTCTGCTGAAATCCAGCGGGACCCACTGGTCGGTAACAGCGAACCCATAACCCTTCGGAATTTTGTTAACGCCTCTTCTAAAAAAGGAAAAGGAAAGTTTGATGTTCGCACTCCGTTCTCTAACCCCTGAGATGTCATTCTTATCCCCTCCTTATCTTTTTTACCTTCTCATCTTCAGCCTCCACAATTCCCCTTTTTACTGCGGTAACCTTTCTTCCCTGTTACCAGGGGCCAGGTTCCACTAGCAGCGTTGAGTTTCTTCAACGCCTGAATCTGGACGTGTTCGTGGAGATGTGCAGTTGAGAAAACAAAACGCCATTTCTACAGTGGTCGTCGCTATCCACAGTTCAATGGTAACAGTGGACCAACATGAATCCAACCCGAAACTGAAGCAGGGTTATGAAAAATAAAACAACATGAATTCAGCCCCAATCTGAAGCAGGGTTATGAAAAAAGCAAACAACATGAATCTAGGCCCAATCTGAAGCTGGGTTATGAAAAATGAGATGCCTTCCTTCTCGACTAGTTTCACCGTTTTTCCCAATCCCGCCCATCCTTCCTTCTCCTTCAACCTCCGTTCCCTCCCTCTTCGACTGCGCTCTCTCCGGAATCATGCCCCTCGATATCACTGACTGCTACCCCTGTGTTGTTGCATCACGGCCAAGTTAAAGTTAATATACTTTCCAAGGCTACAGTTACTGAGCAATGCTCATAAGGGCATCGCCACACCACTCTCGAAATGTGCGAAATGAGAACGACCTTAGCCGTAGAACATGGCCAGATGCACCCGCCACATTTTTGTCGTTCTCACATTTTCGACGGTGGTGTGGCGAGGCCCTAACTGTGGAAGATCACGATCTAGGGGCACCCACGACCTCGGCGAAGAGGAACAAGGTCGCCGGTTTGAGGAACCCCCACTCAACGCCTTTCTCTCTCTCTCTCTCTCTCTCTCTCTCTCTCTGTCTCTCCCCCCTACCTTTCGTGTCCCTGCCTGTCTCCTTTTGCTGCGCATTCATATCTCTGTTCCCCCACGACTGAGGTCACATGTATCCCCCACTCAACGCCTCTCTCTCTCTCTCTCTCTCTCTCTCTCTCTCTCTCTCTCTCTCTCTC
>BFEA01000144.1:81116-98467 GCA_003427395.1 Chara braunii | reverse complement strand
CCCCCCCCCCCCCCCCCCCATCCTACAAATACCGCAATACAGGAAGACAGAAACAAAATTGACACACACAGCATACACATCCCACATAAATGGGGAAGAGGGGCGAACAAGGCAGGGGACACCCCTTTTACAGACAACAGTGGCGTGAATGACGCCCGGCGCCAAAAGGGCTGCCGCAACGGGGTCAGGAAAGGGGGGGACGATTACGCACGACCAGTGAAGGCTCCACAAACGCCCCTCAGGGTCGACGACCTGCCGTGGCCTTGTTACCTCAGCCCGGCCTTGCTGCCCAAGCGGGTGATGAGGCGTCTGCGGGTCCATCAGCCTCAAAATCGTGGGTGGCAACACTTAAAGAGGGGACACAGGGTACGGCGACAGTGGAGGGGGGTGCTGGGCATCGTCACCCCCCCCCCCCCCCCCCCGGCCCATCTTTGTTCTCATTGCTCCTCCCCCCTCGAGACCAGTCTCGTACTGACTTGCTTGCGTTGGGCTCCATCCACCCAACTAGGAGTCACTTTATTCAGAAACTCCACGTTGACCCTGAAAAACTGTTTCAGGAGAAGGATGGCTTCGTTCGGCCGATCTATAGGTTTCCACCGCAAGCGCTGGCAGTCAGAAACAAGATTTATTCATCTCACGCAGTCCAATTTCGGTTCCCGGAATCACAAACATCTGCAGCAATGAACGACAAGATCAAATGGGTGGGACACCTCATCACGTCTTTCAAATTCTCGCAGCAGGACGTCCACGATCACTTTTTGATAGAATCGGCTGGGGTGTCCACAGTCACCGTTATAGCACTGTACCCAGGGGACCACACTCGCCTGCTCGGATTCAAAAACCTTAAATTCAGAGGACAACCAGTCCACGTAGTGAGATGGAGACCGGCCCAAACCTTTACGGCAGATGACAGGAGGCTACAGATTATGGACAGCAATTTCTGGGAGGAATTCCATTTTGCCCCGTTGGCCATACAAGGGGCAATCATCCAGGACCTGCAGACAGTTGCCCCGGTGAAAGGCTTTGTGCACGAGCTGCCTTCCTTCTTGGAAAAGAGAGATGATACCCTCTTGGTCGCTGTGGACTGGGACCCCTCAGTTCCGTTTCCCCTCTTTGAGTCGTGGAGGTACATATATGGAGGGAAGAGGGTCGCGATACCGGTCAGTCACACTCAGGACCCATGGTGTTATGCATGCAAGGAAAAGGGACAACTCTACACAGACGCCCGCTGCCCTAAAGCCCCAATGAAGCCCCTCAAAGGCCTTATAATACCACACCCCAAAGAGGATCGAAAATGGCTTCCGGTGGATGAGAACCTAAACGGCTGGATATTCGAGGTCCACAAAAAGGACGAGCCGGGTCGCTGGGTCTGGGAAGGTCAAGGCCAACCACATGTCACGCCGGTATCATCGGCCCGAATTGTACGTTCCCCGACTGAGCAGCAGCAGCATTCAAATGCTGACAGCAGCACGCCCTCGCAAGCCCGTCCTGCGCAAAACCCGCAGGCGGGCACTTCACAAACGGGTGGCAAGAGCAACAATATCAACAAAACAGTAGGGTCAAAGTCAAATGAGGCTGAGCAAGGTACGTCTGACTCGCTTGCTCTGGTAGGGTCAAAATCAAATGCGGCTGAGCAAGAAGGGTCAAAGTCAAATGAGGCTGCGCACTGTACGTCTGACTCGCTTGCTCAGTCCCCAGTGCCGTCCTCCGGGCGAGGAACCCAGCTACAACAGCAGCAGCTCCGTAAGGGCAGCAAGCAACAGCAACAGCTGCACCAGGACCAAAAGGGTGCGGGCGGTACAAACTCACCCGCCCCACAGGAAGAAGCAGGGTCACAGTTACAACAGCCTGCTCATGCCGCGAGTGGATCTTCTGTCCTGTTGCATGCGTCATCCTCTGGGGGGCCATCCCTGGAACAACAGCTCTCGCAGACCCAAAATGGCAAGGCTAGTAAGCAGCAGCAGCAGCTGCACAACCTTTTGCGCAGGACGGGCACTTCGCATACGGGTGGCAAGAGCAACAATATCAACAAAACAGTAGGGTCAAAGCCAAATGAAGTTGCGCATAGTACGTCTGACTCGCTTGCTCTGTCTCCAGTGTCGTCCCCTCAGCGACCGACCCCACCACAACAGCAGCAGCTCAGTAAGGGCAGCGAGCAACAACAACAGCAGCACCATGACCAAAATGGTGCGTACGGCGCACACCCACCCGCCCCACAGGAAGAAGCAGGGTCACAGCTACAACAGCTTGCTCATGTCGCGAGTGAATCTTCTGTCCCGATGCATGCGTTGTCCTCTGGGGGGGCATCCCCGAAACAACAGCTCTCGCAGACCCAAAACGGCAAGGCTAGTGACCAGCAGCAGCAGCTGCACAACCAGCACAACCAAAACGGCGAAGGCAGTGAGCAGCAGCATAATCAAAACGGCGACTGCAGTACATCCCCACCCTCCCCATCCGCGCTGTCTCAGCACTCGCCTGAGGCCAGCATAAAACCGGCCGGGAGCAAAGCGGAGGGGTCACAGTCTAATGAGGTTGCAAGCAACCTTGCCGAGGGGGACGCCCCTCTGCACCGAAGGAGGACCGGGAACCCCGCTCGAGAAAAATGGGCAGGTACAGAAGAGAAGGTGGGACAAGACGTCCCATTAAAGGATGACGGTGTAGCCCCAACGCCTCTGCCACAGCGCCACAAGGCCACTAAAAAAACACAGATGGCAAGAAAACCACGGGCAGATTATCAGATGCCCGGGGGCGCAGTCCCTTCAGACATAGCTGGGTCGCATACACCTCGGCCTCAGCTGCACCAAAATCCAAGCGAAATCATCCCCCTGCCACCAGTTCATCCAGCCGCTGAGGAAACGGCAACGTCAGAGACGGCAGGACCGGACCCGCAGCGGTCTGAAAAGGAATTCCCCCCACGGTCCCATCAGCATCCCCTGCAGGGAGAGAGGTCTACCTCCATGTGTGTCCTTTTTCCTCTCCTGCCACCTCCTGGCTTAGTCAACTTGGATACTGAGACAGCGGATACAGCAAGCTCGGACTGCGCCGACCTCTGCTGGCCCAACAACAACAGCAGCAAAAGAGCCGGCCACAGGGGGGCCCGGTCGTGGCTGTTACAGCAACACCCGTCCCGCCGCTCCGGGATCCTCCTATTGCCCACGCCCGGTTCCCGTGCCTTGGGGCCATCGGTGCTTATTACCCAGCGCGATACAACAGGAACAAAAACAGCTGCCTTGAAGCTGCAGCAACCGCAACCGTCACACTGTCCAGCAACAGCAACAGACGTGGCCACAAGGGGCCGAGGAAGGAGGAGAGCCAGCAATACTGGCTCTACCAACAACATGTGATAATACCGCCTCGCCCCTATCTCCGTGTACAGCAGTAGTGGACAAGGCTACTGGGAACGCTGCCACAGTGGAGCTGCAGCAACCGCAAAAGGAAAGCCCTTCCCAGCCAGGCTTGGACACAACAGTTTCGGAGTCAGCGCTCAGGGCCACAGTACCACCACTTCAGCAGCAATCTGATAGTCAGACTCCCCCCTCAGCCCTCCAACACCCCCGAGAGGGGAGACAAACGGGCAAAATGGCGGCCGTACCAGCCCCCACTGCACATCCCCCAACAGGCCCCATGGCAGAACGGCCAGTTCGGAAGCAGCTCCCCTGCTCACAAGGGGGTAAACATCTGCGAGTGGGAAACGAAATTACTGACCCTACGTCGTCACCGACAGAAAGGGTGGACGACACAGGGGTGCTCTCGGAACTCCAGGAGGGGGGACAGGGAACACAAAACTGCGACAATGGTCGGGGTTCGGACCCCGGAACAGGGGTGCTCTTGGAACCCCAGGAGGAGGGACAGGGAACACAAAGCTGCGACAATTGTCCGGGTTCGGACCCTGGCCCACTAATGCAAATCGCTGCCCGAGGGCTGTCGGGAAAGATAAGGGAATTGTCAGGTCAGGGTCAGCCTGCAACTCTGCCCTCCACTTCGTGCACAGGGGTTCCCACTGCTCGCTCCCCCGCTCCCCTCTCCCTATCCAAAACTGTACAAAAACTTCAACGGGGTCAACAAAAAGGAAGGATTAGTCTTCTGAAGTACGAATACTTGCAAAATATTGCCACCGGCTTAAAAAACCTGCTCTTCCCGGAGATTCAAGCTCCAACTCGGTCTTCTCAGAGCCTACAAGCCCAGAACCCTGACCCTGATCACAGCACCGAGCCGCTAACATTGGCACTGCCAGGGCATGGGCAGACGCACGGAATAGAGGATACACCCCGCCGCCAAACACATCTTACAGAGCAGCAAGCACAACACACTCTGCCAGCCGCGCCGCTTCGCACACGAGAATATCAAGAAATGCTCAGAGAACAGGAGCAAGCAGAGGAAGAGCTGCGACAAGCGGTGGCGAGGAGGAAGGCAGCGCAAGAAGGACTGCCACAGAGAGAGGCCCTCTCCCGGGGCAAACTGCCCGAACCTCCACTGCCCTCCGACACGGAATCAACCTCGGACTGCGACCCTGGCTCAGAGATGGAAGATAACGATTCCGTGAAAGGGGACATGGACTTTGCCTCGGACTCGGACATGGAAGAAAACGGCTCCCCGACAAGGGACCTGCCAAATCTTCCTCTCCCCGCAGGAGCATCTCTTACCACAGACCAGCACGCCCTCTTCCACCACCTTGCAGCACAACAGATGGAGTACCTCCAGAAACAGCAGGATGAGTGGAGCCTTTCTTGCAAGCTCAACGCTGTTTCTGACAGTGCCACCGACAGGGAAGGAATGGACCACACGCGCCAGGAGCTTCTCCGTCAACAATTGCGACAAACACAATGCTGCACACACATCCAAGGACACGAGCTTGGACTGCTAGACGAGCTAGATCACCGACAAGCCCATTCTGAGCATCTGTATTGGCAAACGCCCCTGAGGCATAACAGTCCTGACAGCCTGCACGCTAGCTGTCCGCATGGGATTACAAGCTCAGGCATGGAAGGTGGCACACATCCGGACCAGGACCTTTTGATGGTAGAAGCTCCCCGCTTGGGAGGACATGAGACCGCGCAGCCCACACCCCCCCCACAAGGCATACACCCGACATTTGACTGCGATATGGGGATCGTGGTTCCTCTGTCCCACAATACCAAGGGGATACATCCGGCCCTGGACCACTCAATGGAAACAGTTGAGGATCGGCTAGAATCAACATGAGAAAGCGCATCACAAGGACAACTCCACGACTCGAATCTTGGTCCGCAGGCACGCACAGAACAGGAAAAGACAAACAGCCGCAACCAGCAACAGCTGGTTAGAGACAAATATGTGCGAGCACGGCTTAAGGAACTTACTGACTGGATATTGCAGAACTCATTAGACCCCTCCGGTTCATCCCTTACTGAGATTATTCCCCATCTGCACTGGGAGAAAATTCGCCGAAGAATCATGGGGAGAACTGCAATAAAACAAGCAGTAAATCAATATCGCAGAATGCAGGACATCAACTGGGGCGAGGTGGCAAGATCCATCATCACTACAGTGGTTGAATTGTTGGCAGAAATAAACAAGTGAACAACAGGCAATACATCCCCTTGGCCTGAGGTCCTGGATCAGGACATAGGTGCAGCACTCCACCTCTGGCCTAAGGACCATGCTGGTCAGATAGTCCACGCCCTTCCCCCCGTTCTGCAAAGGATTCCACCCGCCCTTTTGACCATAACAAAGCAAGAGGCACAGCGCACTGCTGACTTGGCTCCCATGGTAACAACCGTAATGAAGGTGCTTTCAAATGACGACCCAAAGGAGGTGCTGTGAGAAGGAGGCTTACAGGAATCAGATCCCGAATCACAACCGGACAAGGACTCGAACCTGGATCTGATTCATCCGCCAAGCGAAATCTGTTTGATCACCATGGCCCGCCGACTCAGCGACACGTAGGCTGGGGCAGTACCATACGGCATAAAAAGTCGATCACAGCACAAATATAGCAGGTAGATATGCATCCTCAATCAATAATGGACTGTGTAGCATATCAGCCACCCCCGGCACCAACCCCACCATCACCGCCCCCTGTCCCTGGGGTGCAGCCTCCACTCAGACGCCCTCCACAGTGGATGCGGGACATTACTCGGGCAGACCTGGACATCAGAGCACTTAACCTCAATGGTCTGGCCCAAGCCTCCCAGGAGAAAAAAGATGCAATCTGGAGTATGTTCAGAGCGGCAGGGACAACTACCTGGCCGGATGCGATCTGTGTGCAAGAAACGCACTTGACACACTCACCCACTCACAAAGCCAAGGAAAAATGGATCTGGCCATATGTGTCCTTCTCTGCTCCGACGAAGTCAGCCGCATCGACAGGGGTCGCAATTTGGATCCCCCCCTCCTCGAGACTGACCCCGCTGGACTACGAGTATGACCGCCACAACGGGAGATGGGTGTAGCTAAGAGCGAAGCTGGGGGAGGTGGAGATTGGTATAGTAAGTGTATACGGTCCAAATGACCCCCTGGAGAGAGTGGACTTCCTGCACCTTCTCCAGCAGGAGCTCCCGACTGGACCGCCCCTCATTATAGCTGGGGACTTCAATGTCACCCCGGACCCCACCATGGATAGGAGGTCCGTCGCCACCTCGCAAGGACAATCGTACCCCCAGGAGAAATGGGCCCCATATGTGGATATGCCCTCTACATTTACGGCCACCCTTAAACTCAAAGATGCATACAAAATTTTGCACCCCGCGAAAAGAGCATACACGTGTGTTAGATCTAGAGGCTCTGCAGGTACATCCAACTCGAGGATAAATTTCTCCCTAATTTCAGAAGAACTGGTGGGGACACTGACACTAGCAGAAATCATGGCCTTCAGCCCTTGTAAATCCTTTGACCATAGAGAAATTGTTCTTGGCCTCTCTTTCCACTCTGTGATCGAGAAAGGCCCCGGTTTCTACAAGTTCAACTCCTCTCTACTCAAACTGTCGGCCTTGAAAATCCTCATCAACGACTTCTGGAGGTACTGGGAATCGAGGAGGGCTGCTTCGGCCTCGATAGTAGACTGGTTTAACGACGGGGTGGAACAACTTCGGGAACGGATTAAGAAATTCTCTATTAATCACGCAAGAGAAAAAAGAATTGTGCTTGACGACCTGTTGAAAGAACTGGAAAACTGGGACGCCGAGCTGCAGGTTGATCCCCTGGATGATGCAACCTACCACAGATTGCTGGCTGCCAGAGAACATCTTCAGGCATACTTGGCTGCCCAAGCCGAGGCATGGCGCGTTCAGGCACGCATACGAAAACAAGACACGGACGGCACGATGGCAAAGACTTTCTTTAGGAAGGCCACAGCTAGAGCAAGGCAAGCGGCGGTAACCTCCCTTCGTCACCCTTTCGACAGTTCATTCCCTGAAGCCACTAACACATACTCTATAGTGGACTACGCGGCTCAATACTACCAAAGACTTTATACCTCTGAGTCCACCCGATGGGGGACACAAAGACTGGCGGAAGCAAGACAATCAATGCTGGTACGACTGCCGGCAATGCTGACTACAGCCCAACGGGATCTGCTAGAAGCCCCGCTGTCAACATACGAGCTGTTGGAGGCCTTGAAGGGTATGAAAGACGAAAAGATCCCGGGCCTCGACTCTTTCCCGAAAGAGTTTTGGCTTCACAACTGGCTCACCTTCCAAGATAGTATAGAGGCATATGTGCAAGCGGTCCACACGGAAGGATCCTTTGGCGATCTTATCTCTCAGGGAGTGACTACTTTGCTGTTCAAAAAGGGGGACAAAGTTGACGTGAGGAATTATAGACCAATCACGCTCCTCCCCGTTCCCTACAAAATGGTGTCCAAAACACTTACTAATCGCCTGCTCCCGCATATGAGACACCTTATCTTCCAGGACCAAACGGGATTCATGCCCCAATGCAACATCCAGGACAATGTCCTCCTTGTGAACGATACAATTAAATACGTCAGGCAACATCGAAAAGAGGCCGTCATCTTGTTTATAGACTTCGAGAAGGCCTACGACCACGTCGACTAGGATTTTATGGACGCTTGCCTGCTGAAAATGAACTTCGGCGCCACCTTCAGATCTTGGGTGGCCACCATGCACAGGTCTGCCACAACGAACATCATGGTGAATGGCCACCTTTCCCCCCCATTCCCCCTACAAAGATCGGTGAGGCAAGGCGATCCGGTGGCACCGCTCCTTTTTGTATTGGTAATGGAAGCACTGACAGCATTTATAAGGGCAAACCCGGACATCGAAAGGATAGACATTCCGGAATTACCCCCCCAATCCATACCGGTAACATCCCTCTTTGTGGATGACTTGACGGTCTTCATCAACGCCTCGGAGGCTTCCATTGCAGCACTTACGGACACAATACATACCTTTGCCATTGCGGCCGACATGAAGGTCAACTGGGGGACTAAAACGGAGGGTTGGTGGCTCTCCCCTCAAAACACCCGACCACCGCAAGATCCGCCGGTCAATTGGAGATTGCATGAGGAGGCAATCAGGATACTGGGAGTCCGCCTTACAGCGCTTGGTCCCCCGTTGGACCACGGACAAGAGCTGGTCCGAATAGCCCTGCAGAAACTGGCCAAATGAGACAGTCTCCCCACTTCGCTGGTGGGCAGGGCGGTTGCAATAAACAATGCTGTTCTGGACACCATTTGGTATAAAACTGCGTTCTGGCAGATCCCCGAGAAGTATCTGGCGCACCTACGGGAGGCGCTGGCGGCCTATCTATGGAGAAACGATCATGCCAAAACGAAATGCATAAAACGAGTGGCGTGGAAGTATATCACCCAGCCTAAGGCAATAGGGGGGGTGGGTATTCTTGACCCGGGAGACGAGATAAAAGCATTAATGTTTAAAGTAATTACTCATCTCTTGCTAGCAAATGACGTCCCGTGGCAGCCGCTGGCATATATCCAACTATCGCATTTGGCTCCTCCCTCCCCCCCTCACTGCCCGATCCACCCCCTCACCTGGCTGGTCAATTCAGCATGGTCCCTACCGTCCCCTCTTAGGTGTAGAAGGGATGGGTCACCCCGAAATAGGACCAGATGGGACCTTAAGAACGACCCCTTGTGGACCACAATGGTACAACTGTGGAGAGAGATGGGGCCAGCTCAAAAAACCCCTCCCCTGCGATGGCATGAGTTGTGGCGCCAGCCAATGTTTGGCAATACGCACATCCATAACGCTGAAGGGGCACCATTTTCGCTATCAACCGACTCTCACTGGCTCACATGGGTGAAAAATGGGTTTTTTAACGTTGGGGACTTGTGGGATTGTCATGCTAGAACATGGAAATCGCCCCAGCAACTGCGGCCTGCCCTCAAAAATGTGAAAAGAATGCATGACAAACTGCGTCAACTCCACTCCGCAGTCCCACCACAATGGGTCCTCACGCTGCAACACGGACCATCGCTAAAAACGCACGACTGGGTCACTTATTCTGCTCCAAACCAAATACCGATGGTCATCTACAGGGTACTTAATGTCGCCCAGGAAGGTGTGCGACTGCAGGCCTTTGAACCGAAAGTGTCAGGGGCCAGATGGGCTCCCTTAAAGAGGGCCCCTACCCTGGACCGCATAGGTCAAGAGGATGGACTCACCAGAATTAGAGTGGTGGGATCTGAGGAATCGGGATTCTTTGCACACGAAATGTCCACTCCGATAGCCGCCCTGCCCTTCGACCCGGAGGAATGGGAATGGCAAGGGCGTAACCCGACCCCTGTCTGGGAATACACAGTTAGAGGAGGATACAAACAGGTGCACACACGGAAGCCATCATCACAAGTAGTACGAGATAGATGGAAAAGAGACTCTCCGGTAGGAGAGAAATACTTGCGGCGCATCCATTGGACCTCCTATGCTCAAACAACGGTTTCGTCAAAACGAACATTTTATATTTTTTGAACGAAATTGAAATTGTCATTTTTGAGATGATTGAAGTGCAAAAACCATTACAAATGGGCGTTCTGGTGTGAGGGAAAAGGGGTAAGGTATAAGGGGTAAGGTATAAAGGGTAAGGTGTAAGGGGTAAGGTGTAAGGTGTAGGGGGGTAAGGTGTAAGGTGTATGGGGTAAGGTGTAAGGTGTAAGGTACCATGCAAGGGCAAGTGACACAGTGCACCGAGGAATAATTAACACCTTATATACATTGTTTTTTGTCAAGCGCCATCTCGTGCCAACCACGTCCGCCCCCTTCGCAATCATACTATAGAATATCACATACGCACTACTCACGAGCCACTAGGTCCAATGCTATCCGACGACGTATCACGGGTATGTCATCTGCGGTGAAACAAAAAGGCGGAAGTTGGCTCCGTGCCAAAAGTGACGCGTACGTGAGTACAAAGACCCCACATTCGTTCGTGTCATGTTGCTTTGGAATGCCCTCTACATTCCATATGTGATTGAATGGTTTCGTGTCCACCTCTTTGCCTTGCACTTTCGATCTTTCAAATAAAAACTTTGCAAACCCGCCGGTCACTTTTAACGCGAACTCCTTGTTGGGGTCGAGGGGTTCGTAAAATTCGAATTTCCTCCTCCTTAAGTCAGCCACGACCAAGGTCCAGTGGTCCTGGTGTGCGATATGGAAAGGAGCAATAATCAAATCCATGTCACTTATAATCACATCCTGGTACCAGCGTTCTACCTCTCGGCCTCTATATCTCATGTCATTATCGAAAAGTTTGACGAAAAAAAACGAGCTCAGCACTGATACTCTGGGAATGCGAACGTTTCCTTCTCTAATGACTATCTCATTATCCGCGTCGCATTCTACGTGTTGTATTCTACAACAGTTGTCTAATGCTACGAGGTTGAGATAAAAGTTGATCACGTTGTCGTTTAACCACTATTGTTCGACGACGAGTAAAAGGAAATCGCTGCGAGTGATTTGCAACACTTCGTTATTGTGCGCATCTTGTGTGCTGACAATAGGGTACCTATTCCCGTATTCGCGAATGATATGCGCTAGTGTTGCCATCTCCCTCTCCGATAAATACGAAGTTGCGAGATGCATTGTCCATCCTCTTTTGCACAATCTTGTATCCGTTGTTGTCATTTGTACTGCACAGCACAGACGGTGAGGAAGAGGACATTCACGCGGGCGGACAAGGCAGGTATTGTGAGTGCATGGCCAAACGCTTTGTGAGAGTTGATGCATGCAAGGCATGTTTTCATTATTTCTCTAATATTTTACTCTGTCTCTTATACACATCTAGATGTGTATAAGAGACAGGAGAGAGAGAGAGAGAGAGAGATGTACAATACCACACATACGCTCCCACCACGATTTGTTACTGGACGTCGAGACGGGCAGTCAATCTAAACATCTCAGGTCTATTAAAAATTTGAGGTTAAAAAAAAATATATATACATAAATGGAAAAACGATGTAGAAGTAGCTGTCTCTTATACACATCTAGATGTGTATAAGAGACAGGAGATGTACAATACCACACATACGCTCCCACCACGATTTGTTACTGGACGTCGAGACGGGCAGTCAATCTAAACATCTCAGGTCTATTAAAAATTTGAGGTGAAAAAAAATATATACATAAATGGAAAAACGATGTAGAAGTAGTGCCTACGGAGACTAATACGAATTCTGTTTTAAACAAAACAACGAACCAAGTCAATTACACAATTTCGTTCAACAAGGCGGAGGTGAAGTTGTAATTATATCACTGGATTCTCCCCCTCCAATTGCACCCCTCCTGCCTAACTCATCCTCACCCTTTTAATCAATATCAGCGGTTAAGGTGTCGAGGTTGGAAGAACGGTGCATTCCCTCCACATCCCCTCCCTTCCCGCCATCCCCACCGGCCCCTCCCTGTGGTGTCAGCGGTGATTGTGCATCACCTTTGCCAGTGCATAAAGACGGTTGCAACTGACTCTCCGCCACGCTCGGCCCAACATCAGATTCTGACTCGATCTCGGATCTGCCTTGCATTGCAACATTTGTTATCAATAGACTCCCATACGTGGCACCTGCATCCGGCGGCAACGTCGTTGACACAGCGAAGGGTGGGGACGATTGTGCCGCGGCGACCGAGATGGATTTTTTCGATATTTGCGGCATTGACGTCATGTCAACCTCTTGAGGCCCGACAACAGTAGTCCTGTCATCTCCCCTGTGCCCTGTTTGCGTGGCCACGGAGGCCGGCTCAGCCGAAGGCATGAAATCATGAGAGCAGATCCCCTCCAAGGTTCTGGCGGTTTGATCAACCTTCCAGTTGATTCATCCGCGTGAGGGACTCGAGCGCAGGGCATAAAATTTGTTGTTGTACTCCAGTTGCCGATTGTCGCGCATTACATGAAACAATTATTCGGCCTTGGCTTTGATGGCGGCCTCGCTCTGCCCTGGATTCTAAACGCGCACGCGATGCAGGATCGCGAGCTCCGTTATTTTCAACCAGATGTTCTTTGACATCCAGCGAAAAGTCTTCCAACCGCTTGTGTATTTCACCGCCATCTTCCACTCCCCATCTTGGATGCACGGCTGTAAAACGCCCTCATGCCATATGATGTCATGGCCCCATTGATCCTCGTCTGTGTAGGTGTGTTTGCCTTCCAAGAAATAAATCGTGTTCGGGTTAGCACAGTAGCCTGGAGGAATTGCATCGCCTGGTGCGAGCGTCGACGCCTCGCCTGGTATCCCGATGTCGTCTTCTTCATTGCCATCGCATCTTCCAATGTCTTGCAATGCAGCAGTCTCCGACGGGGCCACCATTGAGGCGACGCTTGGGGCGGCCACCGGGATGGACCCTTCGTGCGAATGGACAGTTCCATCATCATGAGTTTGCACCATTCCTCCGAGCGGAACCTCAGCACATGTATCCTCGCCCAGTTTGAGGTCGGAGTCCGAAGAATCTTCCTCGCTGTCGACGGGGTTAAAGTCATCGCCCGATTTCGCGAGCTCCGCGTAGTCCTTGGACGTCAATGGGTCTTTGCGAAGATCGAACTTGAGGATCTCGCATCAAGCAACAAAAGTCTCAAAGGCGCCAGTGAGAGCACCGTGATAATGTTTGAGGATCTCTGTTGCCTTTGCTTTCCTGTATATATATTTCTCGTCAAGCCGTCCTTGTGGCATATCGCGGAACAGGTACTCCCACACCTTCAGTCTCGTAGGCCCCAACTTATGGAACATGTCCCTGTTCGGGCGATGTTTGCAACGCGGTTTCTCGACGTGGCAGTTGAATCTGTCGTCCTTGACAAGTATATCGATGAACTTCGTTAAGTATGCAATGTCCTTTGCCGACTCGTCACAGGCAATAACATTATTCCCTACCAGTAAGAATTCCCACACAAGACCCGCGTGCGCCCTACCCAATAAAAGCACACCTTCCACCTCCCCGACGAATGACCCGCACAACGAACGCAACTTGCCAGACTCTCGCTCCCAGATGGAATACACCACACTTTCATCGCCCTCTATGTCACCGTGTTTCCCCAGACAATTCCCGAACTTGTCCTCCACAACATGCACGTTTGTGAGGTCATTGACAAGGCAGGGTGCGACCGTGACCTTTCTGAGATCCCCTCCCTCCGAGTGCAGGACAATGGCTATCATGTCTCGACTCGCTGTAGTGATATTGCCATACCTCTTGATGTCATTCGATGGCCTGTCCACCCGTTTCCAAGTCATGAGGATGAGTTCGATGTCCTCCCACTGGAATAAGCAACGCAGACCATCACTTTGCACCTTTTGCGGTGCTAAGACAAGAAGAACCCAATTAACGCCACAACACTTAGTCATCATAGAGTGGAGAGCGTCGAACTCTTGAGAGGTCCAGGTCGTGCAGAAGTTCACGGGGGAGATGTCAAGGATGACGGCCCTGCAGGTCATTTTTTGCGTCGCAGCGACGATGTCGTCTGGCGCAGCCAGCACTTCCTTCATTGGCATGCACACTGGTAGCAATGTTGTTTGTTTTTTAAGTTTATCCCACACGATATGACGTGCGCTGGAGGCGACCCGTTTACCTCTGCCTGAAGCAGATCGAGCTTATTGATTGAGGTGTATACAAACACCTTAAAGTGGAACGGAGCCTCCTTATACATTGTCGCCGTATGGCCCAAGCCTGATCCTTATCTTGCCTCCTCCACCCCTCCAAGTCGTCGAGGGACCGTCTTCACTTTGCTGACATGCAGCTTGTCCCGTTCCTTCTCCCATTCAGCCGCACACAGACTGTTCGGCCCATACCTGTCTTCGAGGTCCTTGTATGACATGAAGAAGGCATCATTCTACTCATCGTCCGCCCTTCCCTCGGCGCGAAAAACAACGTAGTTGAACATACGGACCATGTACCGTTCCTTGCGCATGATGTTGAGGAGGCACTCCATATTCACTCTCAGAGGCATGACCTTGACGTTCGTCGTGACCACCTTCCCTTTCATGAGGAGGAGCAATGCAACTTCCTCTCGCGGCACGTCAAATCCCCAAAAATTTTGAAGTAGGAAGGATAGAGATCCTTCCACGACACCGTGGAGCCTTTGGGACCATCTCTCGCGTATATGCAATGGTATAATGTTCTTCGCCCCTTTGTCTCGTAGGTGTACGGGCCTGGCTGGCGCCCCTCCATCCTACTCGGCATGTCAAGCGGTATTTTACCATCGCCAACTGGCAGCTTCCCGTCGTTAAACATCTCGAAGAACTTCTCGATCAGTGGCCACACAGCCTCGGTGGATGTGGCGAGGTTCATGTAGCCACGGACTTTATTGCTCCAATCCTTACTGTACTCATTCTCGATCGCTTGCTTCACGAACGCCTTGTCGCATGCCTTCCCCATGGAGGCCCTTAAGAAATTATGCCACTTCTTTTGGTGCGCAACGGCGACCGCATCCTTATCGCCGACCTTGCCTTTCGGGGCCTCGATTCGATGGTTATCGATCCACCATTGCCTCATATCACGGACAGCATCCTCGAAGGACAACATCATGGCCCGATTTTCGCGCGTGTTGTCGAAGGCGGAAACATTGAAATACCCTCGCGTCTGCTCATCTCTAAAATAGACGACCCGCACCTTAGAGTACGCGCGAAGGACATAGACGTCGACTGTCGGAGAGCCCTTTTTTACCAATGTTTTCATGGCCTCGACCGTATGCTGACCACAGACAGCTTACCAATCGAACTCCGAGGAGTCTTTTTCCAAGAATTCGGTCGGTATTATCCGCCTACCCTGCCCGCCAACGATGTCGTTGCGGTCAACCGGCGCAAGCACGAGGTCAAGCCTATCTCACGCTCCCGGTTCCGTGGTGATGGAACTCCCAATGGCATTCACGATGCCTCGCACAATGTTCGTAGACAAAGAGCGGTGGTTAAAAAGAATATTCCCGCAGGGAATGCGTTTGATTTTCATGACGTCCACAAGAACAGGAAGGACTTTTTGCTTAGCAAAACCCCGCTCGTCATACTCGAGGAAGAAACAACGCGTCGTGTCGATGGGCGCAGCGTGCTGAAGCGGTTCATCACCATCGTCGGGCATGTGAGGGCCCACTCCCTCGCCCTCATCCCCTGAGTCCCGCAGTTCTTCTGCCCGCACTATCTGCTGACCTTTTCTTGCGCCACCACGGCCGCCGCCACGACCGCCAGATCTTCCCCCCTGGCTTCTCTTCCGAGGAGGTCTCGCCTCCTGGGATGCCACCAGAGCTCCATGAGCCTCATTAACAGCATCAGTCCTCGCTTGTCTCTTGTGAGCGGAAGTAGAAGGAGAAGTTTCTCTTGTCCTTTTCCTCGACTTTGATCCTACGTGCTCCTGCAAGTCATGCCCACCCTGACTCCCGCCTTGCGAATGCCATATCGCAGGGGATGACAAGGTCGGACCAACAGTCGCTCCCATAGAACCGGTGGGGATGTCGCCAGGGCCATGCTCCGACGTGACACCAACGTCGTCATCGCCAAGCATGTTTTGGTGCTGCATGTTCTCATCCCCAACGTCCATATACTCGTCATCACCGTCGTCTTCACGTGGACCGTAGTTTCCCCCATCTTCTTCCTTTTCGTTTCGCTCAGTAAGGGCAGTCGCACCTTCCTGGGCATTGTCACGTGCAGCATTGCGTCCGTACAGATTTATGTCGTCGTACTCCGTAGCCTCGCTAGAACATTGAGCGATATCGTGACCTCCCCTCAACGTGGGCAAGGGCGAGGGCGACGCGGCTGGCAAAGGCGGAGCTGGACAAGCAGCCAACTCTTTCCTCTTCCCAACCGGCGCGGATGGCGTCTGTCGTGATTTCCTCGAGCTCGTGACAAAGGGCACGAAAGCGCAGTCGGCTTGCTGGTCCAGAGGCAGCCTCGAGAAGGCTTCCCTGTACTCCTTAACAACATCTGGCAGTTGGTCCGCCGGGCTGCTGAATTTCACCAAGGGTTTGGTGAGCTGCAAGGAACTTTCAACGACAGGAAGGCAGCCAGTGATGCGGTAGCCGTTCGTTCTACTGAGGAACTGTTCCGCAGTCAGCATGCGAAGCTCGGTGCCGTCCCCGCGCACGTCAAACGCTTTCATGGAGAAAGCCTTGATGCTGTTGTCTTCCTTGACCCAATTTGTGCCATCCTTGTCGAAAACTGACGTAAGAAAGAAGGTCCTGAACGACCTCCTGTCGTAGGTATTCCTGGCGCTCTCAGATTTCTCAACACCCCCACAGCAGTACCACGTCGCACCATTGTTGTCGCTCAAGAAGACGACGACCCCACACCCAGGCCTATGCAGACCACCAACCTTGTCCAGAGCCCATGGTTTGTTGTTGTAGATTTTTGACCTGCCATATGCCAGAGAGGACGAAGCAGCAGGTTGACCTCGAGGGCACAAACAAAGGAAACGCACAAGCAAAGAACAAATGAGGAACAAAGGGAAGCGCTTCGCATGTGGAGTCGACCCACGTTTCTGGAAAGGGGTCCGGCGTTCCCTAGACGCCCACCCCCCCGACCCTCGTTTCTGAAAGGGGGTCCGGCGTTCCCTGAACGCCCGACCCCCGACGTCTCCGGAAAGGGGGTCCGGCGTTCCCAGAACGGCCGACCCCCGACAGGCCTTTATGGAAGGGGGTCCGGCGTTCCCAGAACGCCCGACCCCCGACCGTCGTTTATGAAAGGGGGTCCGGCGTTCCCAGAACGCCCAACCCCCGACCGTCGTTTATGAAAGGGGGTCCGGCGTTCCCAGAACGCCCGCCTCGATTTTTCTACATATTTCAAACATAAAAATATATAAATAAGAAAGGTGGCACCTCATACCTCCTCGTACCTTTGGTCGCCATGGCCGATTCACACGCCGTGTGGAAGCACACGCTGGAAGTCTCTCTCTCTCTCTCTCTCTCTCTCTCTCTCTCTCTCTCTCTCTCTCTCT
>BFEA01000144.1:48769-61907 GCA_003427395.1 Chara braunii | reverse complement strand
AAAAAAAAAAAAAAAAAAAAAAAAAAAGAGGAAAACCGCCGAGAGTGGACGGGAAGTTTCCTTGGAAAGCTGTCTGAAAGATTTCCTCGGAGGGACGCTGGAACCTCCCCGTAATATTATAATGACAATAATGACAATAAAAAAGGCCTGAAATATTCGACAGTTTTTTTTGTTTTTTTTTTTGGGAAATCGAGCGGTATTTGAATTGGGTGGGCAACGAGGAGGAATCTTCCGCGCACCCACCCCCAGGATGCAAAGCGGTCCCCACCTCAAGGAATGGTGAACAGATCGAGAGTTCGACACCTGCACCTATGAGCTTAGGGCAGAACGGAATGGGGCGTTTCCAGATTTGGTCTCCCTCTCATATAACTTCACGGCGCATGACTATAAATAGCAACTGTGACCATCCCAAAGCGGACTGCCCTTCGAAAGCAGCGAGAGTTGGGAGGTAAGGACGAACGGCGCGAGAGAGAGAGAATTAAGTGTGTACACACACACAGAGAGAGAGAGAGAGAGAGAGAGAGAGAGAGAGAGAGAGAGAGAGAGAATTGTGTACACACACACACACACACACACACACACAGAGAGAGAGAGAGAGAGAGAGAGAGAGAGAGAGAGAGAGAGAGAGAGAATTAAGTGTGTACTATGGGAGTAACGTCGCGGCAGTGTTGCCGTTTCCTCCTCATCCAGGACTAGATCCTTCTTCGCTTGTTCCGCGGTGACAAAAGAGCTGCAGTTCTGACACGGAGCAGCGATGGATGGGCCGATCGGTTGCATCCGTCCCGTACATGGGGTTTTGCATCCGCACGAGCTAGTAGCTACGATCCCAGGTGTCAGAGCGATGGCGGAATCTACCAACGGTCCTGGCGATGGATGCAGCTACCTTGATGAGAACGTTTGCGGTGGCCACGCATCGTCTTCACGAGAAGCAGCTAACAACAGACTAGCAAGAGGTGCGGAAGTGTCGAGTTCTCTCCCTCTCAAGGACTCCTCCCTTCCCTCTTCTCTCGCTTCGGAGACTCAGCTGATGGATCTCCCAGAGGAGCTGATATGCGAAGTGATGGGGATGCTTCCTGCGGCTGCTGACGTGTCGACTGCTGCAAGTGTGTGCTCGGGATTCGCCCAAGCAGCGCGCTCCGATCTGACCTGGCAGCGGTTGATGCCACCTGCCTGCCGTCGGCTGTTAAGCGAGAGACTCAGTGACAATACTCCGTCGACTGAGAGTCCAGCGCTTGCGGCAGCAGCAGCAGCAGCAGCAGCAGCAGAGGAGGAGGAGGAGGAGGAGGGAGATGAAAGTGCCCGCCAGAAGCCGACAACAGAAAAAGATCGTGCGACGTCCTTGTCTACAGCAGATCGTTGTGCGACGAGAACGTCGGACGCTTGTTCGACTGCCACGACTGGGCGATCCGCAGAGTCCTCTAATGCAAGACAACGCTATCGGCGACTGTGTGAGGAGGGAATGCTCGACGACAAATCGCCTTACGTGCTTTACAAACTGGACAGGAGGACGGCCGCCATAGCCGCCTGCTTCTCGGCAGTCGGGATGAACGTGAGTTCGACGGAGGATTCATCATTCATTTTGGACTCCTTCTGGGAGGGGAGGGGGGAGGGGGAGGAGGAGCTATGGAGCAGGCGAGGCGTCGAGGGCAGCCTCTTCGAGGACGTGGTCAGGATTCCCTATCAAGGACTCTTCGGTAGAGCAGAGGTTAGCGGCAGGTTTGAGTGCGCTCTGCCTCCTGGAAGATACGAGTGTTGCTGTCGATTACGCAAAGACGACGATGAAGGCTCAGACACGTCACCGTTGTTCAGACGCCCGCCTAAGGTCACTTTGCAGGTAAACGGAGGGCCAGTATCTGAGCGGCGACTGAGCACAAGCAACATACGACGGAGGATGGGATCCCGACAACACCGGTGGGTAGAGAAGAGGACCGGACTCGTCGTCGAGCTGTCGCCTGCCAGCCAAACCCAACAGGAGGGGGAGGACAAGACTGTCAAGAAGTCGATCCCCGACGACAGTTTGGTTCCAACCTGTGTTCAGTTCAAACTGGAGACAGAGCGAGGTGATGGTGGTTGGTTTCTGGACTGCGTGCTGCTCCGCTCAGCTGAATCGACAAGCATGGAGGAGGAGGAGGAGGAGGAGGAGGAGGAGGTGGAGGTTGCAGAATCCATACCCCTTCTTGCCCCGCGTTTCCCCCTCCTAGGGTCGATCTGTCTGTTCCGTCGATGTGTGCAGCAGCAGTATGAACTGGTCGATTGGAGTGTGTATGCGGAGAGAGTCGAGCCGAAGAACACGAGAGAGGAGGATGTGGCTCCGATCAGGTCGTCGCGTTGGGGACTTTTGAGGTCACCGTGGGCGACGATGCATCGTCGTCGTCGTGAGGTCCTTTCTCCCCCAGCCAGAGTAATGAAGGGGTTTGCCACGTGGCCGTCCGTGGGCGGTCCGGCGGCATCAACGGCGGAGAACCACAGCCGTAGACCTAATCCGTCGGAGCAGGAGAGGGCAGATTTCAGCCCACGGCGGACGGCGGGAGCTTTGTTGGGATCCCAGCCGGGCTCCACCTGTCAAGAATCCGGCAGATGGAGGCATAGGAGAAGGAGGAGGATGCAAGTACTGTTTTTGGGAGGAGGATGCAAGTACTGTTTTTTTTTTTTTTTTAATAACGACTCAAATGTACAGATATTGCCGGGGTCGGGACGGATGTACTTCATTCCACGTTGAGATCTGAGAGGTTTTTAGGAGGAGGATGCAAGTAGTAGCTTTTTTTTTTTTTTTTTTTTTTTTAATTGCAAGTAGATTTTCAAATAGGTGTCATCACAATACTACCCCTCCGTTAAGAAGGGTTAACACAAAAAAGAACTGTGCTCTTTGCTTTCCTACTGGGCTCACAGAACGCATTTTTGTAAAACGTTGGCTACCCCCTCCTTGCTACGTGATTGTGGACTTCTCTCCCCCAGCTTTGGCGGGAATGATTTTGGCGGGAATGACCTTGGCGAGAACGATCCACTCGGCTGGGTTAGCGGGAAGAAGGGGATGGAGGTTATTACCAATAGACGGGAATGAACTTGGCGGGAACGATCTACACGGCTGGAAGTAATAGTAAAGTTGAAGTAAACTGATTAACTGGTGCGAGTTAATTTGTTAATTGCGGGAAGTTGTTTAATTTGTTAAAAGTTGTTTGATTTGTTAAAGGTGGTGCGCGTCAGAGGCGGGAAGTTTCGGTCCATTGTTGGCGGGAATGATTGATTGGTATAGCCAAAGGTGTTGTGGTAGTTGGTTTTTGGTGAGGGAGGGGAAGGAGAGGGTTGGTTTTCTTTTTTTTTTTTTTTTCTTTTTTTTCTTTTTTGATGGGACTAGCGTAGCTTAAGCTATGGATCTTTTTCTTTTTTTTTTGTATAGCTAGGAATCCTCAGCTGCCACTGTGAGGGCATACTCAGACTCGGACTTGTTCACTTATTTATGGGCGTAATTGCTGTCGGATGCATCCGCGTCCAGCCGTAAATTCGGTCAGATACATTTAAGATAGCGCAGGTGTGAGGACACCCTGAGATGTACTCTTATTAGTCTGCGTCCATAATTACCCACCCTTTTTTTTTTTCTCTTTTTCTAGTTCCTTTATGGGAAATGGTTTCTTTCAGGAAAAAAGAGCAAACAGCTGGGCAGGAGGGGGGGGCGGGGGAAGATGTTAACACAGACTGTAATAGTACAGTCTTCCCTCGAATACAACGTACGGTCATTATAGCTGAATTTAGCCCGAAAGATACACCTGCAAGGAAGATGAGCATTAGCGAACTCCAGCAATCACACAGCATCATACATATATGTCCAGATAGTCTTGACCTCGAACCAACAGCAGTCATGCATCACGAGTTTTACCAAATCAGAACACACCAATAGTTCGTAATTGACAATGCTGAAATAGTCTCTCATCATCATCAACGAAGAACAAGAGTTGATATCCTATTGGCGCTCGGCGCCCAGACTACATGTGGTAGATCCTATCTTCCAGCACCAGGTATGTCTCTGGCAACACTCACAACCCCGATCCACACCACACAGATGCCACTTGCACCCAAGGACCACCCTGCGTCACATCCAGCCTACAGCGGAGCAGCTTGGCTATAGCTGCCCGCTACCTCCCTGCTTGCCCGTGAGAGTGTGAGTGCCAGCCAGCCAGCAATGAGCGCAGCAGTGCTTGCGCAGCTTCCAGCCAGCACCCGAATGCCGAATGAGGAGGCAGGCCCTTCCCTATATCGAAGTGGCCTGCCTGCGTCCAGTCCAGGAAGCTTCCGGTAGGCCCCGGTAGGCACAGGCCCAGTCACGAAGAGAGCAGGCCTTGGGCCTGTGGTTGCATGCGCCCAACTGCTTTCGGCCTTTGTTTGGCCCGGTACCCGTACCCAGCCCAGGGCCTGCTTCACATACATTTACACAGGCGGCCCAGGGCCTGGATTCATTCAACCAACTGGCGGAACGCAACTGTCTGAATTTCCCCAATGCGGGGTACCCTAAAAAACGGGGCCCTGATGGCCTGTCGCGCCTGCCTTCACTTAGGGCGGCCGACCTTGCTGCATATAGGGCCCCGTAGGGGCTAAGCGGGCATAGCCTCGCATTCCCTCCTCCATATCTTTGTTAGTCCTCTGAGAAGATCAATCTGCAGCCATCTGGCGCTTTCCTTTCAATACATCTCTCTCATAGCGGGCCACGATTTGAGGAGCGGTCTGCATCAATTCCTCTCGAGTAAACCAGCGGTCCTCCTTCGGATCTGTATGATGTCTGAAGTGGACACGGAACTGCAACTTTGGCTTTGGAGGACGTCCCCTTCCTGGAGGCTTCTGAACATGCATCTCCCTGTGGTCAACGATATCATCGATGTCGACTTCTCCATCCATGGTTGGGGGCAGCATTGATCGACGAGAGGGAAACTGATCAGTTTCCTCGAATGCAGCGAGCTTAGAGGCGTGAAAGACTGGGTAAGTTCTGAGATGACCAGGGATACGGATGACATATGATGGACCATCAGGATCTGTCCCTACTATGTCTAAAACTTCCCAAGGTCCAAAGTACTGAGGCATGAGTTTGCGGGATATCCCGAACTCCTGTCCCAGTTCTGAAGACTTGACCCAGACTTTGTCCCCAACCTGAAACGTAGAAGGGCGGCGGTGTTTATTCTCAGATTCTATCATTGCTGCCTGCGCCTTCTGCATGTGCTCTACAGCCTCCTGCTTCTTCTGTTCATAATGATACGCGAACTCCAAAGTGTCCGGTGTAACAGTTGGTTGGTTATCAGAAATTAGGAAGTCTAACGGCAGTCTAGGCCTAAAGGTATGATGTAGACTGTTAGGACTTACCCCGATAGCGCTGTGTACAACGTTATTGTACAGACTGGCGACAAGAGCAAGCTTCTCGTCCCAGTCCACCTGGTTGGGCTTAATGTAATGCCTCAACAGGTGTTGGACAGCGCGGTTCATTTGTTCATCCTGACCGTTTGCTTCTGGATGGTTTCCAGAGGTCATTTGCAGTTGAGTTCCTTGTTCAGCTGCAGCGGCCTTCCATAATTCACTTGTAAATCCTACATCCCTGTCACTTACAATAGAATTAGGCAATCCAAAATCCCTCACCCACTTCTCTTTGAACAGCCTGATGACATACTCGGTCTTCGCTGTTTTCGGCATGACTATTAACCTAGCATATTTGCTAAGCCTATCCACGATGACGAAGATCTGCCTCATCCCACTCTTGCTGGTGACCAACGTATCCATGAAGTCCATGGACAAGCTTTCACCCGGCCTTTCCGGAATCGGAAGGGGCTTGAGCAGCCCAAGAGGAGCCTGAGTACGGGGCTTGTCCCGTTGACAAACTTGACAAGTCTCCACGTACAGCTGTGCATCTCGCATCATCGTGGGCCACTAGAATCGCTGCAGCAAGTTGGTTGCGGTCTTCTTATACCCGAAATGACCGGTGACATCATGACACTCCCCTAGAAACAAACTACGCAAAGACTCACTATTGGGAACACAGAATTGTTTATTCCTTGCCTTCTCAAGGAACAGCAAGCCATTAACCAACTCAAACTCGGCGGACGTCTTCTTGTCCTTCGCCTCAAGTCCGCGTATGATCTCAAACATAAACTGGTCCTCGCGATAGGCTTCCACCAAGGATTGAGTAACATTGTCCGTGAGACTGAACTCAGTAATCAGCGCACCTGAGAAGTCTTGTCTGCGTGACAGGGCGTCAACAACCTTGTTATACTCCCGTTTTAGATACTGAGGGTCATAGTCATATTGCTCAATGACTTCGATCCAACGCTTGAGAGCGTCAGAGAGTACCGGTTGGGTTCTCATCCATTTCAGGGTCTGATGATCAGTTCTGAGGATGAAGAACCTCCCAAGGAGATAGTGTTTCTAGTGGGTGAGAGCCTTGTACACCGCATAGAGTTCCTTCTCATAAGTGGACTTTGCCAACTTCTAAGAGGGCATTTTCTTAGACATATACTCAACTGGCCTCAACTTTGGCCCCTCCTGCTGCGCAAGCACGGCGCCAATGCCATATTGGCTAGCATCCGTGCTTACTATAAATGGCTTATCAGGATCGGGTAGCTTCAAGACTTCATAGTGCGTCAATGCATGCTTCAGATGTCTGAAAGCAGCCTCGCACTCATTTGTCCACTCCCACGGGGTGTCAAGGCGGGTCAGATCAGTCAAAGGAGCGGCTACAATGCTATAGTTCTTTACAAAAGTCCGGTAGTAGCCTGTCATTCCTAAGAAAGATCTCATCTCAGTCACAGACTGAGGTCGTGGCCAATCACGAATGCTGACCACCTTCGCGTCATCGGGCTTCAACCCTTCCGCGGAGATCTCATGACCCAAGTACAAGATGTGGGTGCAGCCAAACTCGCACTTTTCAACGTTGATCTTGAACTTGTGCTGTCGTAGGAGACTAAGAACTTTGTCTAAGTGTGCTACGTGCTCCTCGGCAGTTTTACTAAAAATAAGTATGCCATCGAGGTACACGACGACAAACTTATCCAAGTAGTCATGGAATATTCGATTCATAGCTTGCTGAAAGGTGCCAGGAGCATTGCAAAGGTCAAAGGCATCACCACAAACTCGTACATACTGTACCTGGTCTGAAATACGGTTTTGTGTTGATCCTCGGGCCGGATTGCAATCTGATGGTACCCCGACTTCAGATCTATCTTACTGAAGTACCGACACCCTTGCACTCTATCTAACAGATCATCGATGCGCGATAGGGGCTCTCTGTTCTTCACAGTGATGGCATTGAGGCCCCTATAGTCAATGCACATCTTGAGAGTGCCCTCCTTCTTCTTAGGTACGAATAGTACTAGAGATCCGTAAGGAGAGACACTCGGTCGGATCCAACCCTTCTCTATGAGTTCCTTGAGTTGGCGGCGAAGCTCATCAAGCTCGCCTGGAGACATCCGATAGATCCTACCCTTCCGAATACTAGACCCTGGGATAATCTCTATCGCGTGGACGACCTCTCTCTCAACAACCCCTGTGGGCTCCTCAAATAGATCAGGGTACTTGGCAACTACTCCATCTATCTCTGGCGGTAGTTTTACTGGCTCGCCTACAGTAGAGACGTAAACCAGATACATACCCTCCTCCGGATTTTGCTTATAATAATTGTAGAACGCGGCCGCACACAAGCATCCGTGGGAATCAATCAGACTACTAGCCTTAAACTTGTGTAATCTGGCGGTTCCCCCGTTTGGCAAAGTGTGTTTGACCACCTTTCGGTCCCAGTCAAACTGGGGCTGTGCTACGAAGAGGTAGTACATACCCGATAGCATGTCCATGGGGAGATCGTTGCTAACCAGGAATGAGACATGACGCCTCAGTTCTCCTCCCGCGTACGGGAAAAGACACTCTATGTCTTTTAGGTAGTCATGGACTACCATGCGCTGTTTGTTGGCGCAGATCGACTCCACAGGTCGACTTAGGCGCTGCACTTGCCCCTGTAAGCGCAGCCTCTTAACGCACGCGCGACTAATAAAGTTCCTAGTCGAGTAAGTGTCGTAATAGGCCCCGGCCTTGCGGCCTCCTATGACTACCTCGCTGACAAATATTTCACTCCTAGGGGCTCTGACTAACGCCGTCCAAGAAGCTAGTGGGTCTGATCTAGACCACTCATCCTCTAGCTCCTCTACGGATTCAAACACATTCATCGAACAGAGGGTCGATGAGTCTGAATGTGTTTGCGGAACGACTGAAGAGTCTGTAGCTTGGGCCATCTCTCGCAGAGGTGAGGGTGTATCCACCATTGCGACCCTAGTAGGAACAACTACTATTCCTACTGGCCCGACGTGTTTCGCGGAGCCGTGCCAGAACTGCTAGCAATGTTACTTCCAGCGGGATTAGAGGATCCTACTATCGACCCCATAATAGGTGGGATCTTCTCGGTGACCTTCCTGTCGCGACACTTATACATGCTATGACCATATTGGCCACACTTGATGCACGCTTGCCGTGCCCACCGATCTCTCCACACGTCCTCAGATAGACCCGCTTTCTCCCATGGAGGAGCATTGGGGTCTATTTGACTCTTCGACCTGGATCCCCTAGGGCGTCTACCGGTCCCTTTACCTTTTTGCTGGGTTACGGCGGCGAGTACTCCACCCTCTGAAGTTTCGTCACCCGCCTCTGCACCTACTCCCTCCTGGATGTTGCCGTCCAACTCAATGGTTGAACCATGGTTGTCGACGAACATGATGCGTCCCTTCGCCTTCCAGTTGGGAGGCAGTGTCTTTTTCCTCCTGTCCGTTGTGAGTGACTGTCCATACCCTATCTTTGCTTCAAGGTCTAGGGCTACCTTGCTGAACGAAGGAAAGTTGTGCATATTGATGTTGGCCTCTTTTGCCAACTGGTTTCTGAGAGGCTGAGATAAAGTCCTCAGGTACGAAGTCAACAGGACCTGCGGGTCATAGCGTACCCCTGGAACACAGATCAAACGCTCTACAGCGTCGGTGACCTCCCTTACTGACTTAAACTGCCTCGTGTGCAGTGTGAGGATCGCATCAGTGGCCTTTTGAGCCTCCTGAGGATCATGCCACCTCTCTTCCACCATCTTCAGGAAGTCCTCCATTTTCTGAGAGGCTGCCCAAAAGCGGAAATCATGACCGTATCCCTGGAGTTGCACTAACCCACTCAACCATCTTGCTGCACTACCCTCTAGGTAGGAAGCAGCCACAAACACTTCTTCGTGTGGCAAGGTGAGTTTACACCTGACGTAGACCGGCACTGCCTTCAACCAAGTGTCGAGGTCTTCGCCTCTCTTGTCCCCTGTAAAAGGTTTAGGAGCGACGATGGCCGTCTTTGGAACCCACTGATTTTGTCCCGGTCCCTGCACCAACCCGGGCTGTGGACCCGGTGATACAGGTTGTTGTGCTAGCTGCTGGGGCTGTGTGCCCTGCGGCTGCACAGGTTGTGAGACAGCAGGCTGTGTGGTGACTGCAACCAGTGACGGACTTGGAGTGAACACTGTCTGTACAGGAACCTGTAAACTACTGCCTGTTGTTACCCCTCCTGACAGCGGCATGCCCAGGGAAACGATAGCAACCATTGACGGGGCTACATATGGGGATACCCCAGTCACCTGTGGGACGAAAAAAAGAGGATATGGCACGGGCCAAGCACCAGGCCCGGCTGGTGATGGTGCTGCCTGAGCACGGCCAACCAACACGGCTAGGCTTTGTTGAATGTCTTGAAGGATGGTAGTTTGGTGCTCCTGCATCTCAATTACGCCTAGCAGGGCCCTCCTAACTACCTTCACATCATCATCCATATGTGTCAGGTCCATCATCTCTAATTCCCCTATGTCTGCCCCTCTTTGTTGCATCCTGGTTCTTCTTCTAATCATCATCTCTTTTTTCCTTTTTATCTGTCCTAATGCCCGATGTAGTTGTGCCTCCTGCAGAGCTGCCTGCTGGATGGCGACATCCTCCGGGGTCAACACCGCTGCCTGGCTTGCCATTAAGCCAGCGGACTGACCCACGGTCTGCGCGACCGTAGACCAGGTGGTACCTGAACTACCGGCTGGAGAAGTCTGCTGCGCAGAAGTGCTCATGGCTATGGTAGTCATGGCTGATGTAGCACCGGCCTCGCTAGCTAATGCCCTGCTGGCCTCAGCTGCTCTAGCTCTCCTCTGCTGCTGTCTCTCCCTCTGCCGACGGAACAGTTCCCTATCACCCCCCGGTCCTAGGGATACGTGAGTGATCGGGCCTCTAGCTGATCGCAAGACCCTTCGGTCATCCTCTCCGGTGTCTTCACAGTCGCTCATAGGCTACAACAATGTGCACTATCTACACTAGAACATTCAAGATGTCTACCACAGCATGGTGCACGGACCAACTAATTAGTGGTGGCTATTTTGGAACAGATCTCATTTGGGGTCAACAGGTAAGTCAGATTCCTACTGTCAAAACTATTTTTAGTAAGATTAGTTCTCAACAGAGGAAGCATCAGGAATAAACAATATTCTAAACTAATGCTGTCTGTCAGATGTCACATGGCTGTCCATCTAACTAATCAAAACAAAAATAATGTTGACTGACTGGGTTTGTTCATAGCATGGAATTTAAACCCGAACTTATCACCTGGAACCTACCCCTCCCTTTGTTCTTCTCAATGTCACGGTGTCACGTCCCTAAGCATCTGAAGCCAAGCGTGTCTGAAGATGTGCAATCCGGTCCCACCCCTGTGCCCCGGGTTATCGTCAAGCAAGGCAGCCACAACACTTTGATTTATCCTCGTACGCCGACGAGCCTTCCACTCAGATGATCTGGCTGATCAAGAGGCAATTTAACGTCCGCCCCCAAGTGACTCCAGGAATTATTTTACGTCCCAGCCGGACGACGATCACGGACAGATCAGAGTCGAGTCCCCAACCAGAAATGTTTATAGACGGTCTGGTAAGCGTCTTAAGAGGCTGCCACACTCGAGTTAACCCCTATCTTGCGCAAGCGGCAGAACCAACGACTTCAGCGAAGCATGCGTGCACTAGTCCCAGCGGGTTGGCATGGTGACCGTGACCCGAGTGCTTCATCCAGGGCCCTTCCAGAAGCTCCGCCCAACTTCCCCCATGTACTCCACGTGAACAATCACGACTCTCAAGGTTGAGCGTACACGACACCTCACGATGAGAGGACTCTTAAGACAGAACTCACAACCTCACGGTAAGAAGTGATGAAGAGGGTAGATAAGGTTAAGAGCAACGTACCTCATTCAAGCTGCCCCAAACCATAGAGATAATCTCATCAAATGATCTGAGAATGATTGCGATGACCAGTCATAGCATCGGCACAACCAGCATTGTCTCGCCGTTCCACCTCAGCCTCAATCACCCCACAGATAAACAGCGATTTCGTTAAAACGTACATTTTTTATTTTTTGCGCAAAATTGAAAGTCTTTTTTTTTCGATTTTTTGTATGTAATTTATTCAGTATGTTATGGGGTAAGGGGGTAAGGGGGTAAGGGGGTAAGGGGGTAAAGGGGTAAGGGGTAAGGTAATATGGGTAAGGGGTAAGGGGTAAAGGGTAGCAATGGTACGAGCTCAGCTGAGTAACACAGTAATGGTGTACAATCGGGCATGTCGCGCTGTTTCTTTGTTAAATACATCCGAACATGTTCATGGGTGTCTATCTAGCATAGCTGATAAACTCTTTACATTTTCACAATATGAAGAAGTGATTTGCTTTGATAATGCCGTCTATCATATGTCCTTTGTTGAACAAGTCACCCCTACTTTGGTATGACAAGTATATCTAAAGCGATCCGTCCCCTTATATCCTGGATGTCATCGAAAAAGAAGTTGAACGGCGGGAGAAATCCTCTTGCCAATACTGATGCGTACGTTAGCATAAACACACCGCATTCGTTAATGCCGCGCTGTCTAGAAATGCAAAACACATTCCATATGTAGCTGAGATCTTTTGTATCTACCACCTTACCCTGTTCAACTGATCTTTCGAACAAAAATCTTGCGAAACCACCTGTCACTTTCCTTGCGAATTCTTTGTCAGGGGTAAGCGAGTCGTAGTACTCTATTTTCGGGCGTCTCAAGTTCGCTATTACTAGTGTCCAATGGTTGGACATCCGAACATGGAATGGAGCTATTATTAAGTCTACGTTGCTCACATCGATATATGTCATCCACTTTCGCACTGCGCTATATTTGTATTGCATATTGTCATCGAACAATTTCGCGAAGAAGAAGGAACTAAAAATTGTTGTTATCGAGATGCGCTCTTTTTCTTCTACTACAGTTCCGTCTTGTCCACTGTCACACTCGCGATGGCTTATGCGACACATGTTGTTAAGCCTAACGAGGTTCAAATAAAAGTTAACTATTTCTTTGTTCAACCATTTGCCTTGAAGCACTATCAAGCTCAAATCATGCCCGGTTAGTGTTAGTTCTTCTTTTGTTGCCCTGTTGTACGTGGATGTCCAGACCGTTTGATTCTTTACTTGCACTGAATCTCGTAAACGTTGTATCGCGACCTTCTCCTTCTCCGACAACTTATCCGTCGCTAAGTGGATCGTCCATCCCTGTTTGCATCTTCGTACTTCTTCTATGTTCCTCCTTTCTGCACATGACAATGCATTATGCGCCAACGTAAGCTATCAATATTGGGGCTTGCCATATTTGCATGCCCGAAATGGCCTTCAAAATTTCAATTGCTAAATCCTGCCAACATGATACTATATCCAGTATACATAAACACCCCGACCTCGACCCTTCCGTGTAATTTATCGATCAACGAAACTTATCGCAATCTATGGTGGTTATCGGTAACCCTGCTTCCATCTGTTCACTGTTGATCATGTTCATTACTATTGGTAAAATTTTCAAAATAAGTTCATAATATTCACAGTACGCTACAAGATGGCACAACAAGTTCTTTGAAATCTTAGGTGTCATTTGCACATGACAGGCAAAGTGCCCTATATAGTGTGTTTTCATATGCCTTCATTATAAAACTGTACCAAGCACGTGCACATAATTTAGTCCACACACAGAACCTGGCGCTGCTAACGAGTCAACCTCTGCGTACTCAAACCCAGACACACACACACACACACACACACACACACACACACACACACACACACACACAC
>BFEA01000144.1:37291-48594 GCA_003427395.1 Chara braunii | reverse complement strand
CACACACACACACACACACACACACACACACACACACACGCGCACAAATCTACGTATCGATATGGGCCACCCTCTATGATCGGTAGTGCAATTTCGAGAACTGCACTGTCACAATAACACTTCCAATAACACAAGAGTATAACCTATAACGTGTAGACACCCATTCCTGTCTCACATAGTTTTYAAACCTACCGAGTTGYGGYAACACATCTATATAACCTGAACYGTGTAAACGTCCATGACCATCTAAGCARTGTCTACGCATCCACCACAACTTTCTTAATCACTGGCCTCGTCGACCGTCTCAGTTGTTGCACGTCCTTTTYGTGGTCACCTTCAACTCTTGGCGCATTGTTGTCWTCTTTCTGTTCCYTCTYTTGGATCATATCCTCGCCCGTACTCTCCGATGTCATATCTATTATGGAAATGTGTTCGCGGGATCCCTCACCTTTCGTTGCCTGCTCTGTTGTTGCTGCCACCTCCTCTTGTGGCACCTTCATCGCCTGACTTTCATCATCCTGGCCAGCATCGGTCTCCATCATCTCATATACGCCTTGCCTCGCCGCCAATGTCACTACAAGAGACCCGAAAGATCCAACGTTTATTGTCCCATCGTTGACCCCCCTGTTGGCTGCTCTGTCAATGCGCCCGACTCCATGTCGTCGCTGTCCTTGCGTATCATTGTGGAATCCCCCATTGTGCTTCTCGGAGTGCTTTGTTGAGCACATGCTTGCTGTTGTTCATCCTGCACATGACCTTCGTTCGCACGTGTGTTCGTTTCGCAGGCTGGAGCCCCTCTGGCAGGCGCAATGATGGTGTTAGATGCGATAACGTCCTCAGTCTTCAGAGAGTTGATGCTATCGATTCCTTGTACTGCTGAAGCCAGTTCGATTTTCCAATTGATGGAGTCGTACGATACACTTGATGCAAGGTGGTAGAACTTTGTGTTGAATTCTAGCTTTTTGTTCGCACGCAGATGCTCGAACAAAGCTTTCACCTTTGCCGCTATAGCTTCCTCGCTTGCACCGGCGTTTTCTTTCAAAACTCGCCGAAAAATTTGCATTTCCGTCACGCTGTGTCATATCGCAGCGTTCTTTTTCTCCTTCGCGACCCACCCTCGGTCTCTTGTCTTCACAACCATCTGCCACTGGTCTGCAAACACACACGGTTCGAACACACCCTCATGCCAGAGAATATGATGACCCCAATCCTCCTCCGATGACTCTTTGTACTTGTCCTACAGCAAGTATGGCACTGAAGGGTCTGGGGCAAAGCCTTGAGGCAACGGTCTTCCTGGCACGAGCTTCGACGTGAGTGCTGTCATATCCAACTCTTCATCTTCATCGGTGTCCATGGACGTGAGTGTTCGTTGCTCGGCCTGCGGTGCATGTGTCGATGATGACCCAGCTGTCGGCGGGGCCATTGCACACCCATTATCTCCTCCCCCTGTGTTGCCGTGTGAGTTAACTATCCCCTCACTCGCACCCACCGGGTTTGTTGGTACACCATTTCTTTCTCTCCTTCCAGTCGTTCTTGTTTCCATATTTCCCTCATTCGCACATGTTGCTCCCATACTCGAACTCGCCTTCTCCGCAGGTCCGTAGGTGCTCCCTTGTGGCTCCTCGCCACTGCACCTCGTGCCGCGCGCGACGGGATGTCCTGGTCGGATTCTGATGTGTCTTCGTCGCAATCGATGTTGTTGAAGTTGCCGGCTTTACGTGCCAACTCTGCATAGTCCCGGCTTGACAGTGCTCTTTTCTTCATATTGAAATACAGATGCTCACAACGTGCGACAAACATGTGGAAAGCACCCATGTGCGAGCCGTGGTACTTGTTCATTGCTATCTCGAGTTGTTTTTTCCTGATGATGTAGTCGTTACCAACCGCCGACTGTGGAGCGTCACCGAACAAGTAAGCCCACACTTTCTCCCTCTTTCTACCAAGCTTATAGTATATGTCCCGGTCCTTGCGGTGCTCGACTTGGGGCTTTTCGAACCTGCATCTGTTCCTCGGATCCTTCACATAGAAGTCCAAAAACTTGGAAAGGTATGTGAGCTCTTTTGTCGTGTCGTCACAAGCGAACACGTGGTGTCCGGCGCGAGCCTGTTCCCAAATCAGTCCCGCATGCGCCCTGCCCAGCAGCATCACGCCGTCATCCTCCCTGATGAATGAGCTGCATAGCTTACGGAGACGTGCAGACTCTCGTTCCATCCAAGAATAAACCGCATCAGTGTCGCCCTCCATGCCGATACACTCCCCTGAGCACCTCACAAACTCACCCTCTTCAATGTTAAAATTTGTCAATTCGGCTCGCAATTTCGGCGCAACCGTTATATTGTTCAAATTGCCTTTTTGGTCGTGGAGGACAATAGCCATCATATCAATGTACCGAACTGCAATGTTGTCGTACTTGTTCACGGTTGTCGAAGGTGTGTAGTGTCTGTACCATGACCCAGTGAGCACCTCAACATCGTCCCACTTGTACACACTCTGCATCACCTGTTTCTGGTGCTTCATCGGCGGAAAAATGATCAAGACCCAGTTTTCGCCACAGCATGTCGTGAGGAAAGCGTGCAGTTCGGAAAATGCGTCATCATCCCACGAAACACATTTTTGTGATGTTGACATATCAAGAATGATTGCCCGTATCTTCATCCCTCTCGCTGTACCAACAACCTCCTCGTTGTCGATGAGCACTCCCTTCGGTTCGATTTCATATGGCAGGATCGTGGTAATCCTTTTCCCCACTTCCCAAAAGATGTGACGAGCATTGGAGGATATCCGATTAACCTCCGCTCTCAAGTGGTCCAAGCAATCGATCACCTCGTAGATGAAACACTTGAGGTGGAACGGGGTTTCCTTGTACATGGCTTGGGTTGCCTCCAGCCCCGCACCGTTCCCGCCATGAATCTCATCAGGACCGCCCATACGCCTCGGCACCTTCCTCGCCTTGTCGTCAGGGATGCGGTCGCGTTCCTCAGTCCATTTCTCATTAGTGAGGCCGTTTTTGCTGTACCTTTCCAAGATGGTCGTATAAATGATGAAGAAGTCAGCGTTCCACTCTTCCTTTGACCTCCCCTCGACCTTGAACAATATGTAGTTGAACATACGGACCATATATCTCTCACGCCGAGTATATTTTACCAGGTCGGCCATGTTGCATCTACCACGAGGTACCGTACGTGATGTCACGATGACATCACCACGCATCATGTGGTGCAGCGCCACTTGCTTTTCTCCCGCTGTCATATTGCTAAACAGCTTAAAGATTGAGGGCGTCAAGTCCGGTATAGACACCGTTGTGCCTTGCGGCCCCTTTCTGGCCTTGATGCAGTGGTACAAGACTTTTTTATCGGAGTTGTCGTTGAGGAAGTATTGCCCAGGCAGCCTCCCTTCCACTTTCCCCGACAGATCGACGTATCTCACACCGTCGATTCTTTGCAATAGTCCTTTCTCGTACATGTCAAAGAATTTGTCTACCAGTGGCCACACCGTCTCGCCGCACTGCGCAAGATTCATGTATCCGCGCATCTTGTTCGTCCAGTCCTTGCAGTAGTCGTTCTCCAGGGACGAGTTCATGAGACCGGAATCAGGTGTCATTTTGCAGGCGGCATTCATGAACGCTTCCCACTTTTTTTTCCGTTCCATTCCCTCGACGTTATTCGGGGACACGGTGCCCGGTTATTCCTCTTATCCCAAAATCTTTTGATTTGCCGCACAGACGATGAAAACGATCTCGGGATGGAACGCTCCTCCCTCGTGTTGTCGAATGTCGAGACGTACGGATATCCTCTCTTTTTGTCGTCGTCAAAGTAGACAACGCGTACGTAAGAGTATGACTTTAAGCCGTACACTTTCTCGGTCGGTGACTTGTCCTTAATGAGTCTGTTCATTGCCTCAGCCATGTGTTGGCCAGCAACAGCATACCAGTGGTATGTATGAGCCAGTGCGACGTTGAATTCCTTCGGTGTGATCCGTCTGCCTTGAGAGCCGTCCCCGTTCGGTACAATGAGAGCCAGGATGAAAGTCATGATATCCCACTTCCCGTTGGTTTCCTTAGCCGCATAATGGATCGCATCGTATATGGACTGCACCAATGTTTCGTCCAATGTTCTATGGTTGAAGCGGATGTCACCTTCGGGAATTGGCAAGATCTTCGTTACATCCACTTGAATGTGTTCCCGATTCTTCTTCCCAAACCCATCCTCATTGAACTCCAATAAGAAGCACCGTGTTGTGTCGATGGCGTTATAACGGGTGTTGACGGAAGGTTGTGTCTGTTCCGATGGAGCCCTTGGAGCAACCCCTTCGGCGTCCTCTCCGGAGTCACCCTCATTGACCATCTACTTTCTTTTCAATGGACGTTTCTCAGCTCTTGCCGTCCTGGTTGACGCCTTCCCTTTGCGGTTTTTCACGTTTTCTGCGACCGCCTCTTAAGAAGCTCTGAGTGCCTCTCGAGATGCAGTGACAGTGAGTCTCTTCGCAACGCGTTTATCCGCCGTCGCCGTTGGACTTATTGAAGATTGCCACTTCCTTTTGTGCACACTGCCCTCCGACTGTTCTGCCGTTCCCTCATCGACCTCCACATCAGCCGACCCTTCTTGCCCTCCACCCTATTCCTCACGATCATCTCCCTCTCTCTCTCTCTCCCTTTTCTCCTCTTCAAAATCGTCCTCTTCGACCCCACATTCCTCATCGTCGACGACATAATTTTCCTGCGGATGCCGATCAACACCAATCCCAGGATCATCCTCCGTTTCCTCGTCCGATCCTTCGCTTATCTCCCGCAGGGCCACCCTCCCGGAAGCAGCACCATAGTCTTTCTGGCGGGCAACAGACGGAGCAGTTGTGCATGCCTTCCTTCTGTATGTAATGACAGAGGTGCCTTCGTCTTGCCGGGTGGACGGCTGAGACGGTCCTGCACATTCCCTCCAGAGGGTCGATTCCACAGGAGGACCAAGAGCCCCTTCGTCAGGCTCATGACGCGACTAGGTCTGTTTGTTGCGGCGCCGGCTTCCACCCGCTGACGTCTGCTGCATTGGAAAACAATGTGGCGTCCTTTGTCTCTCTCTCTTTGCTATGCCGGGGAGATCCTCATCCGGCGTGTCAAAAGGCACGAGTGTCGAAGACATACGATGCTCGACTTGTACCGTGGGACTGTTTCCGGATCTCCTGTACCCGTTTGTTTTGGCGAGGAATTTCACGGGGCCAAGCATCGTCAACACACTCCCGTCTTCTTTCGGGGAGGCATCGAAGGCTTTCATGGTAATCGCCTTAGCTCCATACCCCTTGAGCAAATTGTAATCAAGGCTGACTTTATGGTCGACCTTCGCATGGTCCACTCCCTGTTCGTCAAACACCGTTGTGAGGAAAAATCTCCTGAACTTCCGTCCATGCCCGTCCGCCCTCTCATCGTCGGATTTAACAATCCCTCCAACACAGAACCAGTCGCCGCCCGTGGCGGTCTTCAGAAACACAGCGGCCCCACATCCCGCCTCCTGTAGGCCCCCCACCCAATCAAGGGCCCACTCCCTATCTCTATACATTGAGCAGGTCTTATAGACTCTCTTTTCCGGGACAGCGGATGCTCCTCTTGATGGTTGGCACATTCTGAACAGAAGAACGGATCGCTTTTAGATATCAAACCTTTCACTATCGCATCACGTTTTGAAGACGCCGCACCCCCTCCGATTGCCTCGATGCGAAACGAGCAGGGGTACGTCGTTTCGACAACATCGCACCCCCGCTCCCTTCCCCCCCCACCGCAAACTGGTGGGGGTAGAAATCAAAAACCAGAAAAAGATGGATTGTTTTGTGAAAAAATATTTGGACCTATAAAGAGTGGAAGATGTGCTTGTGGAAAATATGAGCGTATTCCAGAACAAGGAGAAGGAATTTTTTTTTGTAAAAAATGCTGGGTAGAATTTACTTATTCAAGAGTCAGAAGATATAGAATGGGCTATATTTCCCTTGGATGTCCAGTTGCTCATGTATGGTATTTAAAAAGTACCCCGAAAACGCTGTACCCCTTCGGCTCTGTCCACATACAGGGCCCAGGGGGTACGGCTATGTTATGATAACACCGCAACCTCGCTCCCTTCCCCGCCGACTACCAGAGGGGGTACGGCATTCCGAAAACGCCGTACCCCCGCCAATCATCGCCGGGGGAGGGAGCGGGGGTACGGCGCTCCGAGAACGCCGTACCCCCGCTCCCCCTCCGGTTGTCGGCGGAGGAGGGAGCGGGGGTACGACATTCCGAGAACGCCGTACCCCCGCTCCCTTCCCCGCCGACTACCAGAGGGGGTACGGCGTTCCGAGAACGCCGTACCCCAACAATCATCGGCGGTGGAGGGAGCGGGGGTACGGCGTTCCGATAATCCCCGTTCCCTTCCCCGCCGACAATCACGAATCTACCAACCAATCAAGGGATGAGACCTATTTTAACATTTTTCGAAAAAAAAAAAACGTGGGGGGAGATTCGCGAATCTCCCCCCAACCACCTACCCTATGGTGTGGAAACTGACGATCTACCAACCAATCAAAAAAATCACACATTTTTGACATTATTCGAAAAAAAAAAGGTGGAGGGAGATTCGCGAATCTCCCCCCACCTTATTTCCCAACCAATCATCTACCCTGTCGTGGGGAAACTAACGATCTACCAACCAATCAAGGGATGAGACGTTTTTTTATATTTAACGAAAAAAAGGGTGGGGGGAGATTTGCGAATCTACCCCCACCTTTTTCCCCCACCAAACATGTAGCCAGTGGTGGGGAGAGTGACGATCTACCAACCAATCACAAAAATACACATTTTTGCCATTTTTCAAAAAAACAAACGTGGGGGGAGATTCGCGAATCTCCCCCCACCTTTTTCCCCCACCAATCATGTAGCCAATGGTGGGGAAAGTGACGATCCACAAACTAATCAAAAAAATAATCATTTTTGCGATTTTTTGAAAAAAAAAAATGACCCTCCTCATTTCCCAACCAATCATCTAGCCAATGGTGGGGAAAGTGACGATCTACCAACCAATCAAGGGATGAGACCTATTTTGACATTTGTCGAAAAAAAAAATGGAGGGAGATTCACAAATCTCCCCCCACCTCATTTCCCCACCAATCATCTAGCTAATGGTGGGGAAAGTGACGATCTATCAACCAATCAAGGGGTGAGATCTTTTTTGACATTTTTCGAAAAAATAAAGGTGGGGGGAGATTCGCGAATCTCCCCCACCTTTTCCCCCCATCAATCATGTGGCCAATGGTGGGGAAAGTGACGATCTACCAACCAATCAAAAAATTACACATTTTTGCCATTTTTGGAAAAAAAAAATGGTGGGGGAAGTGACGATCTACCAACCAATCAAAAAAATAAACATTTTCGCCATTTTTCGAAAAAAAAAATGGCGAATCTCCCCCCTCCTCATTTCCCCACCAATCATCTAGCCAATGGTGGGGAAAGTGACGGTCTACCAACCAATCAAGGGATGATACCTTTTTTGATATTTTTCGAAAAAAAAAAAGGTGGGGGGAGATTCGAATCTCCCCCCACCTTTTTCCCCCACCAATCATGTAGCCAATGGTGGGGGAAGTGACAATCTACCAACCAATAAAAAAAATACATATTTTTCGCCATTTTTCGAAAAAAAAAAATTTCCCCCACCTCATCTCCCCACCAATCATCTAGCCAATAGTGGGGAAAGTGACGTTCTACCAACCAATCAAGGGGTGAGACCTTTTTTGACATTTTTCGAAAAAATAAAGATAGGGGGAGATTCTCGAATTTTCCCCCACCAATCATGTGGCCAATGGTGGGGAAAGTGACGATCTACCAACCAATAAAAAAATCACACATTTTTGACATTTTTCGAAAAAAAAAAGGTGGGGGGAGATTCCCGAATCTCCCCCCACATTTTCCCCCCACCAATCATGTAGCCAATGGTGGGGAATGTGAAGATCTACCAACCAATTTCTCGGCCTTTTGGCTAAGATCAAGTGTAGTATCTGTTCTGATCAGTTTAATATCTGATCCGTGGTCCATCGGGCCAAAAAAAAGAAAATTAAAAAAAATTACACATTTTTGCCATTTTTTTGAAAAAAAAAATGGAGGGAGATTCGCGAATCTCCCCCCACCTCATTTCCCCGCCTATCATCTAGCCAATGGTGGGGGAAGTGACGATCTACCAACCAATCAAAAAAATACNGGGAGATTCGCGAATCTCCCCCCACCTCATTTCCCCGCCTATCATCTAGCCAATGGTGGGGGAAGTGACGATCTACCAACCAATCAAAAAAATACACATTTTCGCCATTTTTCGAAAAAAAAAATGGGGGGAGATTCGCGAATCTCCCCCCACCTCATTTCCCCACTAATCATCTAGCCAATGGTGGGGAAGTGACGATCTACCAACACCAAACAAGGGGTGAGACCTTTTTTGATATTTTTCGAAAGAAAAAGGTGGGTGGAGATTCGCGAATCTCCCCCCACCTCATTTCCCCCACCAATCATGTAGCTAATGGTGGGGGAAGTGATGATCTACCAACCAATCAAAAAAATACATATTTTTTGCCATTTTTCAAAAAAAAAAAAAAGAGGAGATTCGCGAATCTCCCCCTACCTCATTTCCCCACCAATCATCTAGCCAATGGTGGGGAAAGTGACGATCTACCAACCAATCAAGGGGTGAGACCTTTTTTGATATTTTTCGAAAAACAAAGGTGGGGGGAGATTCGCGAATCCACCCCCACCTTTTTCCCCCACCAAACATGTAGCCAATGGTGGGGAAAGTGACGATCTACTAACCAATCACAAAAATACACATTTTTGCCATTTTTCAACAAAAAAAAAGATATCTCCCCCCACCTTTTCCCCCCACCAATCATGTAGCCAATGGTGGGGAAAGTGACGATCTACAAACCAATCAAAAAAATACACATTTTTGCCATTTTTTGAAAAAAAAAATGGGGGGAGATTCGCGAATTTCCCCGCTCCTCATTTCCGCACCAATCATCTAGCCAATGGTGGGGAAAGTGACGATCTACCAACCAGGCAAGGGATGAGACCTATTTTGACATTTTTCGAAAAAACAAAGGTGGGGGGAGATTCGCGAATCTACCCCCACCTTTTCCCCCCACCAAACATGTAGCCAATGGTGGGGAAAGTGACGATCTACTAACCAATCACAAAAATACACATTTTTGCCATTTTTCAAAAAAAAAAACGCGAATCTCCCCCCACCTTTTCCCCCCACCAATCATGTAGCCAATGGTGGGGGAAGTGACAATCTACCAACCAATCAAAAAAATACACATTTTTTGCCATTTGTTTTTTTAAAAAAAAGGGGGAGATTCGGAAATCTCCCCCCACCTCATTTCCCCACCAATCATCTAGCCAATGGTGGGGAAAGTGACGATCCACCAAACAATCAATGGATGAGATCTATTTTGACNAATCTCCCCCCACCTCATTTCCCCACCAATCATCTAGCCAATGGTGGGGAAAGTGACGATCCACCAAACAATCAATGGATGAGATCTATTTTGACATTTTTCGAAAAAAAAAATGGGGGGAGATTCGCGAATCTCCCCCCACCTCATTTCCCCACCAATCATCTAGTCAATGGTGGGGAAAGTGACGATCTACCAACCAATCAAGGGGTTAGATGTTTTTTGATATTTTTCGAAAAAAAAGGTGGGGGGAGATTCGCAAATCTCCCCCCACCTTTTTCCCCCACCAAGCATGTAGCCAATGGTGGGGAAAAAGACGATCCACCAACCAATCACAAAAATACACATTTTTGCTATTTTTCGGAACAAAAAAGGTGGGGGGAGATTCGCGCGAATCTCCCCCCACCTTGTCCCCCCACCAATCATGTAGTCAATGGTGGGGAAAGTGACGATCTACAAACCAATCAAAAAAATACACATTTTTTGCCATTTTTCGAAAAAAAAAATTGGGAGAGATTCGCAAATCTCCCCCCTCCTCATTTCCCCACCAATCATCTAGCGAATGGTGGGGAAAGTGACGATCTACCAACCAATAAAAAAATTACACATTTTCGACAATTTTCGAAAAAAAAAAGGTGGGGGGAGATTTGCGAATATCCCCCCACCTCATTTACCCACCAATCATCTAGCCAATGGTGGGCAAAGTGACGATCTACCAACCAATCAATAAATGACACATTTTGGACATTTTGCAGAAAAACAAAAAAAGGTGGGTGGAGAGAAAAGGGGAAAGAGATCGGGGAGAGACACAAGGGAGATCTTCCCATCCTACATACCTTTGCGAGTCATCGTGGAATCTACTGAGGGCACAACGCTGCTCTCCTCTTCGTGTTAATCTTCTGTACCGCTTTCCTTTTCTTTATCCCCCTCTTATCTACTCATCCGGCACCGATGCCTCTCTTCTCACATGTTCATCTCTCTTCTATCATCTCCTTCTCTTCTCATCTCTTGCCATCCCCCAACGAAGAACAAGAACCGTGTAGCACGGTAGAATCGAGACCAAGCACACGACATGAAGCGCAAGCTGCGCTGCACAGTTTCAAGGAGGAAGGAGGACAAGAGGAAGCGCGGTCGAAATCGGCGGCGGCAGCGGCGGAGAAGAGGCCGGTGACTATCGAAAGAGGCCGGTACCCAGCAAAAAAGAGGCCAGCACCAGGCCCGAAGAGGCCGGTACCAACCTTGAAAAACGATGGTACCCCCCCCCCCAAAAAAAATGCAGCCAGGTACCAACGAAAAAGAGGCCGGGACCCCTTTTTTTTTTTTTTTTGTTCATCGCGAGGGCCCGACGCAGGAAACGTCCGGCTTACTAGCACCGGTTTGCACAATACCAACGTCGGCGCACAGCACACGCCATTTTGCTGCAGTGTCATTCGCGAGTGTGCACTTGTGCTCGAACGCGACGTCCGCCTGCCCGCGACTGCCTCCGCCTGCTCGTGACTGCCTCCGCCGGCCTCTGCCTGCCCGCGACTGCCTCCGCCGGCCTCCGCCTGCCCGCGACTGCCTCCGCCGACCTCCGCCAGCCCCCCACTCCCTCCGCCGGCCTCCGACTGCTCGCGACAGCCTCCGTCTGCCTCCGCCGGCCTCCGACTGCACCCACGACCACCCCGCGGCATGAGGTAACCTCTCTCTCTCTCTCTCTCTCTCTCTCTCTCTCTCTCTCTCTCTCTGTGTGTATGTGAAAAAGCTCCTCTTTCTCAGCAGGAAACTCGTGGTGAAAATGGTCCTCACTCTCTCTCTCTCTCTCTCTCTCTCTCTCTCTCTCTCTCTCTCTCTCTCTCTCTCTCTCTCTCTCT
>BFEA01000144.1:22273-35841 GCA_003427395.1 Chara braunii | reverse complement strand
GCTATAGACTTTCCACAACAGTTGCGTGTCGTCCGTCCGAGGCTGCTACCGATACGTATCGTCATTGTTTGCTGTGCTTTTAGGTTGGAAGACAGCGTGAATGTCCCATCATGAGTAGCGGCAACGAGGGTTGTCGTTACGTTTCTCTGCCGTCGAAACATCAGGTGCAAGGGATAATCCCTCCTACGAAGGTTATCAGTTGCGAGAGTCGCTCCCCGTCTTCGCCGCTCACACCGTCCAAACGTGGAGCGGGGTCGTTTTTCCCTGAAAGGCCGTGGAAACGAAACCCCATCGGTTTATCACATTTGCTTACCTCTACTAATGTTGTCCGTCGTCTTAGTATTGACGACATAATGAACAATGCTCTTCCTTTCAGTGGACATGGTGAACGAACCGTTGACCGTGGAGGCCCTGTGACGGATAAACTAATTGCTGACTCGGTTACGGAACAAGATGGCGAAGAGAACAGTCAGAAGTTCGTGGAGGCAGATTATGGTGACGAGGGACGGTCCACTCCTCCGTCGCATGTTGTGTCGCCGTCAAGAAGCGCTGTCACTCGCGACCGTCCACGACCTCCTTTGACCGGGGGCAAGGAAAGCGAAAATACACATACAGGAATAGAAAAAAAGGATGTAGTGATTCCTCGTCCACGTTCGAGCGTAGATGCAGTCTTGAAGACTGCAAGGTAGTTTTAAAAAAAAAAATGTTGCAGGAAATCTGGATGCCTTAGTCGGCTGACCGCGCAAGACGTTCAGAAATGTAGACGTGAGTACCGTGCGCTTAGAGGCCGTGATAGTCGCAGGTGGTGGATTTTGAAATTGCAAAACTTTATCTCTCTGGTTGACCGGAAACCATTTGTGAAACCAATAGTGCAAATGCGTCCGATCTGCGTGAACGCCTGGTGCCTCATTTTAGGCGTTGGGCGGAATACGTTTAAAAGGCACACAGACGACCTCGGCGACGGAACAATGGACGCCGTTCATGGCCATGAAGGGCGCTCTTGGACGAACACAAGGTACGCCATTACGTGGTCGACATTTGAATATATAATTCTCAATGAATCAGATCCGATGCCGGATCAAACAGAGACGGGCCCGCTTTTTTAGATTAGAAACCACATCCGCCTTCCTTCCGTTTATGCTACGAAGAGAGATGTTCATGGGAGCATCGAAAGAAGACTTCAGAAAATCGGCGTCGCTTGCTCGTCATATCAGGTCTTCTGCAAAATGTGGCGCGACTTTTTCTGGCAGGTTCGTCTGGCTCAAGCTACCGATCACGCAAGGTGCAACAGGTGTATTAGTTGGACCACTCGCATCGAGGGCGCCTTCCCGGGGCCAAGGCGCCAACTTGTGGCACAACATAAATACCATTTGGCTCTTCAAAAAGCCCATCGCAAACTCTATAATGTTTGGTCGGCGGAGTCGCAGTTCAAGCAGAGAGAGAGCTTATGCATCATTATAGACGGCATGGATCAGGCTAAAACAACGATTCCCCATGCGACGCGCAAGCGATTGTCGAACGAGATGGCGAACAACGCTATGATGAAAACAAATCTCACCGGTCTGATCGCGCATGGAAGGAATCCCTCGCTCTTCGTTCACACCTGGTTCCCGTACTTGTCGCACGGTTCGAATTCTGTAGTCACATCCATTGCAAGAGTGTTGAGAGAGCTGCAGGCGCAAGATGGGGAGCTCCCTCCTCTGTTGCGGGTCCAAGCGGATAACTGCGGAGGTCAGAACAAGAATGGATAGGTGTTTGCTTTCCTTGCGCTGTTTGTCAAGTTTCGTATTCTCGAGGTGGTCCTCATGGGATTCATGATCGTCGATCACACCCACACCGACATCGACGCGAAATTCAGTTTGTTCACCATGAAACTCAGCGGTTGTGATGCTTACACCATGGATGAACTGTTCTCCGTTCTGCAGCGTTCTTGTGAGGAGCCAGTAGATTGCACACATGTCACGGAGATGGTAGATTGGAAAACTTTTGTATCCCCTTACCTTGATCCAAAGATATCCGGTCACTCTACTCCACACCTTTTTCGATTTTACATGGACAGGGAAAATCCTGCGATGGTGTACAAAGAGTACTGCAACAAAAAAAAGTGGGAGCCTAAGACAGGGCCTGTGTACTGGTTCAAGAGGAACAAGGACAACAGTTGGGCAGGGCAGGAATGGGGGTTCCAGCCTTGCCGTGAGTCGCCCAATCCAAACTGTGGCGACTTCGTTAGCGGCAAGGCGGGGCTACGAGTGCTGAAGAATTCTTGGGAAGATAAGATTCACGAATGGGAAACCCAATCTTTAGAGGACGGAGAACTGAAAATGAACAGATTGCAATACTGGACAGATCGTCTGCGCGAGTTTGATTGCATAGAAGCAGAAGAGACGGGGACAGTTCCTCTTTCCACGACATTCTGGCCGACCTCGAGGGCTGACAAACCTGGATCCGAACCCGTGGCTGCTCACAAGCTCGCAGCACCCGCAAGAAAACCGTGCTTCGTGGGTCACAAGAAAGATGTTCCTAAACCTGAATTCGACCCGTGCGTGGCAGTCGACGTCGAGTTTTTCGTCGTGCTCAGGCCTCCGGACGACCACGTCGCGCAGGGGTGCACGTTCTGGGTGGGGCGAGTCCAGAAGAAAGACGAAGGCCGCGTCCTTGTTCAGTATTGGAGGGCTTGTGACCGCGAGCGTAGTGTTCGCGAGTTGTACGCAGACGCATAGAACAAGAAATGGAGGGTGGAGACAGAGTCTGAGCCCGGATGGTAGGACCTGAAAAGCGTTGCTTGGGCATGGGCAAGCAACAAACGCTCGGCAGCCGGGATGAGAATTCGAAAGACCGATGCCATGAAGGCACAGCAATCACTCGCCGCTGCCGACACACTCGTTTGTTCTGACATGCTGACTCGCGCTGCTAAAGCATCTTCATCTTCCATGTACCTATCGGGACAAGAAGACGAGGGCTGATTGTCTTCATCTTTATCAAAAGTGGGTATGGCGTTTTGGAAACACCATACCCCGTCCCCTCCCCTCACCCTCCGTTCACCTCCCGGCAACCCGAGGCGTGCGACGTTTTCGAAACGCCGTACCCTCTCGGCACTGTCCATATACAGGGCTGGAACGGGTACGACGTTTTCAAAATGTCGTACCCCCTTCGGTTATCGGAAAGGGGAGGGAGCGGGAGGTACGACGTTACTGAAAAGCCTCACCCCTAGGCCCTGTTCGCCTACGGGGCCGGGGTACGGCGTTTCGGGAACGCCGTACCCCTCGGCTGATTCTAGAAACGTCGTACCCCCTCCCCTGATTCTGGAGACGCCGTACCCCTCGCGTTGTGGCTGCGAGCGTGGTGCTCACGAGTTGTATGCAGATGCATGGAAATCGACATCGACTATTTCGTCGTGCTCAGACCTCCAGACGACCACGTCGCACAGGGCTGCACGTTCAGGGTGGGGCGTGTCCAGAAGAAGGACGAAGGCCGCGTCCTTGTTCCATATTGGAGGCCTTGTGGTCGCGAGCGTAGTGTGCGCGAGTTGTATGCAGACCAAGAATTGGAGGGTGGAGACGGAGTCTGAGCCTGGATGGCAAGACCTGAAAAGCGTTGCTTGGGCATGGGCAAGCAACAAACGCTCGATGATCGGGATGAGAATTTGTAAGAGCGATGTCATCAAGGCACAACAATCCCTCGCCGCTGCTGACACAGTCCATGGGCGCTGCTGAATCATCTTCGTCTTTCGTGTACCTGTCGGGACAAGAAGACGAGGGCTTGTAGTCATCATCTTTGTTAAAAGTGGATGTGCCGATATATGGTTGTCGTGGAAATATTTGTGTGTGTCGATATCTCTCGTTTAAAGGAGTTAGCGAATAACGTGGCATGCCGTCAACGAGTGTGCATGTTCGCTTGTTGTCAGCTGACATGTACCGTTTGCCTTTACTGTCGGCAGACATCTCGGTAGTATAGTTTGTCGCGGCGGGATTTTCGGAGTATGGACGAGGTCCACATTATAAGCAACATTGCGAACGCATGGGGAACACCCATATGCTATGACGAATTTATTCCACATCGATACACGAGGTAGATGATTGCAGTTGGTTTCCGCATCAGCGACGAGACAATTTTTTGTCCCACATTTGACCTGTGGTCTTCGCAATTGCAACGCAAGATCTCGAGGATGGCCAAGACATGTGATCCGGAAGGCCACTTTTGGAAACTCGGTGCACCGCGGTGGAACCAATTTTTTTATGAATGCGGTTCGATATATGACCACTATATAACATGCAATCATGGGAAAATACTTTGCATTGCGTTTGAAGCACGCCATAGGATGACGTTTTGTTGTACGCGTATTGAGCGCCGCAAGACAAGGCACGATGAAATGCATGACATGGACTGTTCCGTGTACGACATGGAGAACGCCCTGTCCAGGCACGCCCGTCGTTTCTGTAGTGTCATTCGAGATGCGATGATACAGTTCGTACGGCGAAGGACTTCCATCGTCGGAACAATTGTTGTGAAGGTGCTGCACACATTGGACGACGATGGAACCACAGTATACTTGAAGAAGACCAAAACGAAAACGAGTGTTGATGTCAAACACTTGTTTCGACGCATGAACGGGACACACCGGTACATGCCACAAAAGATGACGGACAACACGGCAGGAGGCGTGAAAAAAAGGTCACGGTTGCTAGGATATCACGAGAAATTGGACGAGGATGAAGTAGCATGACACATTTCATATACGTTCATCGCAAACATGCTTACAGCAGTGTATGTGTTCTGCACAGAAGCCGCTTCTGTGGTCGTTCAAGTGGCTAGATGGATACCAAGGACATCAGTCGTAAGCGACGATTGGACGAGAACACGAAATTGAGGATTATGGAGGCACTCCAAGTCAATCCATGGTTGAGTGTGCTGCCATGGCGAGGAAAAGTCGGGAACTGGAGCCAGAGCGATTGGGACATTGCAATGATAGAATGTCCATGGGCGCACGACTTCAGATTCGCTAACGAGATGGAATGGGGACGACTCATCGAAATATGTCTTGCCTCCCTCAAACAGCGTATATACCAAACTACGCGAATATTCACTGGATGTACGACCACCTAGATACTTATGACCCACTTGTATCTAATGCAAGCCAAGAATCGGAGTGTTGCGAAGAGGACGGAGCAATCTCATGCAAGTTCATAAGAACATCACCTCGCATATGGCTGATGCGATTCCGACACAAGTTGCAAGGGTGTGGAAGATTGTGCAACAGAATCACAACTTATCCCGTGCATAACGAAGCGGGGGCAACCGCTCAGCGCATATCTTATTGCTCAGTGAGGATTTTTTTAAACGATGCCGATTTATATAGAGTAAATTGTGTAGCATGCACTAACAAGGGAGGGAGATTAATAGAGGCAAGTTGCGAAGCAATGTTGTGTGAGGAGGAATGCGACAATTCAACGTTTAATGTGAAAGAATCGGTGGAAGAAGTAGAGGATAAAATATGCACCCTCAGAGAAGCTATCGGCATTGCTCTCGCTCGCACGCACAATTTCGTGAATATGTCATATATATCATCATTCGATAGGGACGACGATGACAAGCCCGAGGGTTTGAAAACGCTTACATTCGGCTCACCTCTGCACGGTTTGTATAGTTACGAAAGAAAACGTGTTAAGCGCAATGGTTCGGAATAACAAGTTCTCGTATTATAGATAGTTTACCACAGACAGGCATGCACCAGCATTGAGTGTTAGCCTCATAGGAGAGTTATCATTTCTCGACTTTATTTATGGACGTCTACACTTTCGATTTTGTCGCTCATGTGTGTGTGGTGTGTAGGGTGCATAATGTCATCATCGACAACGTCAACAAGCATCAATGGAAGTCCCGAGAGACATAAGCACTCAGCAAAACCATTTCCTCCTTGTGCGGAATCGGTGCGGCATTATAACGGTCATACTTGGTTCAAGTATGACCCATGAGAGGAATTCGAAGATGACCCATGGATGATCGTCGTGCCATATATGAATCGACATCTTGACCAATGGACCGATAGTAATTGGAATGCGATGGAGACTGTTGGTGGCTTCCCTTGGGCAAGTCATTACAAGTTCGCCAACATGTTGGAGTTCGGGAGCCTCATTCCAGTGCCTGATGGTCTTCCCAAGCCTGTTTTCCTCACCCGTCTGCGCAAAGCATACCGCAACATTGACCGCTACAACAGTCGCATCGACTTCGTGTACATCACGAGTTCGCCACAAACTTTGACGTGTTCGCTGAAACAAGAGTTGATAAACACAGCTCGTCATTGTTCATTCTTGGAGCATTACCCACTCCATTGCCCAGGGATTTATTCACAAGTTGTGTCATACTGTTGCGTGCGGTTGAGTATTACCGGCTATGAATTCGCAAGAGTGCTATGTGTGGCTTCTTCAAACAAATCTAGGAAACTTGTAGATGCAGTTATGCGTGTTTCACGGAACCAACTGTTTCTTCAGCCGCCACAGGGTTGATGGTTGCCTGTTCGCTTGGATCCAGATGGACGCTCACATCTAGTGATAGCAGGTCAGATGCAAAATCCGGCATTGTGGCAACAACCGGAAGAGAAAGCGATGGTCATACAAGACACCATTGGGAATTCCTTAGCACGCCCGGGAGGGTTTGTTAGGTTGAAATACACGTCGGTATTTTCGAAGAATGCAACAATCAAGGAGCTGCAGATCCACGTATATGGATCGTCCATGAATGCAACAATCAAGGAGCTGCAGATCTTCGTAGTTTCAGTGCACGACCTCGTACGCGGCAAACCTCGTACGTCACAAGATTCGGACAGGCTATCAGACCTCCTACTAAATGGATGTAGAATTTAGTGACAATGTAATCATAGCAGATATACTGTTTTTTATGTTTTTATACGTTATATGCAGCATCTTCGTAGTTAAACAATTTTGTAATTGTATAATAGACGTGCCTGTGTACAATATTCAAAATCTAATGTGACGAAACTCGCGAATTTTGTTCGTCTACACGCTCAACTTGCAAGATGGAAGTTGGTCAAACAAGCTCGCATGGAAGCAGATCCTCTCATCAAGTTCCATCAACAATTGAGGATCTCATTATCTTAGACATTAACATTTGGTCGGTTGATATCGTCGATGAATTTGCGAATTATGAGTACATACATGTCGAAAACGAAGTTGGACCGGATGGTGAAATTTTACCGATCATGGGGTTTGTCAACGGACAAGAGACGATTGTCTCCGACAATGCATCAAATATGTGGTACCTGTACACAAAGGAGGATGACGCATACGTCATTGTATCAAGGAAAGACGTTGTGGATCCTTTGGAGATGCTAGCCAACTGGAGGGAGGTATGCAGGAAACAAGACTGGGACGAGAAAGACAAATTGGAACAAAAAGTGTGCGCGTGGTATTCCATTGGCAGAAAAGAATTGCTTTCACCGGTGGTGGTGGACTTCTATGGTCGAATCCGAGTATGCAATAGAGGCACGACCATAGTGACACTTTTTACAGCAGCGAAGATCACCGGCACGACAATGAATGTGTTGTTCACTGCCCGGGAAGAATTTTGGGACCCCGCGGGTTCGAGCAAACTCAAACAGTTTCGGAATCGGTTGAAAATTGACGCGACACTTAAGAAAGAGTTAGTGTACAGGGTTGACAGTTTGGTGCACGTGCAACTTCACTACCTTTTTGACAAATGTGAGGAGATAGTGTTCACAGTTGAGCATAGAAAATGCGACATGGATAAAGTGACTCGTACGAAGCAGTATCATCGATCAGGACAGAAAGAAGTACCGTTAGTGGGTGGTAGACAGAAGATAGTGATAGATTGTCCGTATTGTGAAGACATTAATCACGCAACAAATTTTCTACCTCTTATTCTTCACGGGACCCTGGATAGTAGCCAGTAGCATAGCACGTTTATCCAGGTCGAGACATGTTAAACAATCGATGCGCCTCATCACTGAGACGCGTTCCGGACTTCAGTGGTCAGATATGTGAATGACTTTGAACACAATGGAGATAGGAATTGTTAGCGCACTGCAACAATCGTCAGTTTCATTTTGTGTGGTGAACGCAAAATTGTTTTTATAGTTATGTTTAATCGTGTTTTTTTCACTTGTTATTTCGTTTTCCTGTTCCGGTGATGTGGACGAAGTTTTGAAAATCGCAAACATTTGCAATTTACAAGCTCAAATGTAGCATAAACAAACGTGTTTGATTTTTTTTTTTTTTTTTATTTTTTATTTTTAGACAGTCTTCGTTGTATCATAAACTATAATTTCTTCGTTCGAATAATGTCGATATTTGTCGCATGACTAATTTTGAACAATATTATCTAATCGATCTTGCAGGGTTGTAGTGCTCGATATTACAACAGGAGACAATAATACGCAAACTTTATACAACAATGGCGCGCATCACTCCCATCGCAGTGCCTTCAGGGGCATCTCTCACAACAAGAAACGGTCCGTTTTCATACCAATATGAGTTAATAATAAGATGCGAAGTTGGTGGATGTAAATTATTTGTAGTTGCCGTGAGGTTCACGGAAATCGACGTGTATGACGTCCGAGTTTACGGAAGACAAGGAAAAGCAGGGACAATGGAAGAGTATGTGGAATGTCACGAAGCAGCTTTGCATGTCCACGAGGAAAAAAAAATTACATTGATGTGCGAGGGTCGAATACTTGAAGGCTCGTCTGCTTTCGTAGCGAACTTTGAAAGCATGCCTATTTCACCTATCCCGGCGTGCATGCTCGACAACTCGAACGATGCAACGATGTGGATTCTCATAATGAATGCAACAAATAAGAGCCGTCAGTAATATGATAATAGGAAAACGTAAGAGTATGAGCGATGATAATTATTAAAAGATGATAAGTGGCTAAGTAATACACATGGATCGACAGTGACAGACGTCATTCAGATGTGGATAAATTTTGAGTTGTTTGTTGCTATTGCAATGTAATAAATGTGACGAACTCGTAAAAATATGATATGATTAACAATTTTCTGACTAAAAATTTTCGTGCGGATCACATCTATGTATCAATTTTTAAGTTAGTTGTTCCATTTGCAATGTGCGTTGGATCTTATAATGTGTTGTGCGGGCGTTTTGTTCCCACGTGTGGCAAGAAAAACAGGACTCGCAGATGAAAAACGCATTTACAATCTTATTATATTACCATAACAATGCAGATAAAAAAAAAAAAAAAAACACAACATTGGTGATGAATTCATAGCAAACAAAAAAAAAAAAAATTATTTGATGTCTTTTCCAATCAATTTAGCAAACAAATGTTGAAAATGTTAATAAAACATTCAGTGAAAGTCGAAAAAAAGATGAAAAAACCTAAGAAATAGTAAAAATTTTCACTACGTGCACTTGAAAATAGGCTTTATATATATTGAAATGAAAAAACACATGAAATATACTGAAATCATGAAGAAAGTTGTGTGGAAAATTGACAAATTCTGCATATACTAAAAAAATTGTTCGAAAATTACAAAGTTTGCAATGAAATACAACAATAGTTGCCGGAACAGGTGGTTCCTTCGAATAATCGAGAAAAAACTAGTGCCTTATTGACCGGAAAATTTCATGGTATCCCCTGAATTTGAATTTTTTTAGATTTGAAAAACACGATAAATCGCTTCAAAAATGAACTTTTAATTTCGCACAAAAAATAAAAAATGAACGTTTCGACGAAATCGCAGTTATAGTTCTCATCACACTTCGAACACCCAATTTTTACACGTAGCCTTCCAGGCGATGCCCCTCAACACTTGGGTCGCCAATACTTGTCACTTCCCCTCCTCACTACACACCAATCACAGCCCACTCACGTAGCAGACCGCACGTATGTACCGCATGAGGAAAGAGACAAGCGCCAGATGAGCGCAACGTACCACAGCTCCGATACCAAATTGCAAGGAAGCTGAGCATTAGCGAACTCCAGCAATCACACAACATCATACATATATGTCCAGATAGTCTTGACCTCGAACCAACAGCAGCCACGCATCACGAGTTTCACCAAATCAGAACACACCAATAGTTCGTAATTGACAATGCTGAAATAGTCTCTCATCATCATCAACGAAGAACAAGAGTTGATATCCTATTGGCGCTCGGCGCCCAGACTACGTGTGGCAGATCCTATCTAGCCTAATACTACAATGCCGATGTTGACAACAACAACTCCCTGAAGTACGAGCATACAGCGGACCATGCCGCACGCTTCCAGCACCAGGTATGTCTCTCGCAACACTCACAACCCCGATCCACACCACATAGATGCCACTTGCACCCAAGGACCACCCTGCGTCACATCCAGCCTACAGCGGAGCAGCTTGGCTATGGCTGCCCGCTACCTCCCTGCTCGCCCGTGAGAGCGTGAGTGCCAGCCAGCCAGCAATGAGCGCAGCAGCGCTTGCGCAGCTTCCAGCCAGCACCCGAATGCCGAACGAGGAGGGAGGCCCTTCCCTATATCGAAGTGGCCTGCCTACGTCCAGTCCAGGAAGCATCCGGTAGGCCCCGGTAGGCACAGGCCCAGTCACGAAGAGAGCAGGCCTTGGGCCTGTGGTTGCATGCGCCCAACTGCCTTCGGCCTTTGTTTGGCCCGGTACCGGTACCCGTACCCAGCCCAGGGCCTGCTTCACATACATTTACACAGGGGGCCGAGGGCCTGGATTCATTCAACCAACTGGCGGAACGCAACTGTCTGAATTTCCCCAATGCGGGGTACCCTGAAAAACAGGGCCCTGAGGGCCTGTCGCGCCTGCCTTCACTTAGGGCGGCCGACCTTGCTGCATATAGGGCCCCGTAGGGGCTAAGCGGGCATAGCCTCGCACACCAAATTCAGCGATTATGACCGTACGTTGTCCTCCCCACCCCCTCTTCTTTTCTTTTTTTTTCCCTTTTCGTTTCTGGGCTTATAATTGTCCACTTCTTGGTGGCGATGTTCATCCACCACCGCCTGACCTGTTGTACCCTTCGACTCGAGTTTCTTTTATTTTCCTTTCTCTTTTTCTAGTTCCTTTATGGGAAATGGTTTCTTTCAGAATCCTTAATGTCGGCTTTCAGTTAGTGACAGGTTGACTTGTGTACCATTATTCATCCGTACGGATTCATCTGTACGGATGGTGCTCTTCTATTTTTCTTTTGTGCATAATTTTCTGGCAATNGACAGGTTGACTTGTGTACCATTATTCATCCGTACGGATTCATCTGTACGGATGGTGCTCTTCTATTTTTCTTTTGTGCATAATTTTCTGGCAATTAAATATAATGTGTGCTTAAGGGAATACTCGTCCTTCTTGCAGTTTTATAAGGGTAAAGCACCTGACCACAGTCTCGGCCAGATTCCGACACGGAAGTCTTGAGCTGAAACCGAGCTAAGTTCGTATGTCATACAATCGCAAGGATCCTCTTATATTCACGTTGAACTTTGTTTCTCTCTCAAGCTTGTCTGGCGTACAATCACTAGGATTCTCTTATAATTATGTTGAGCTCTCTGCAATAGCCCGCTTCAATATGCCTCGTTAATGGGACGCTGGGCCCGGTTCCCAGCACGTGCTGCTGCCCACGAATAGACTGGAGCATTTGTCCCAAAAAAAAAAAAAAAAAAAAAAAACAAGGCCTCCTTGATTGACTGTCTAGATGGTCATACGCAGGCCCCACGTCGGCCCTAGGCCGCATTGCCAAGAGGCAGGCCCCCAAAGTTGAATGCAGTGGTCCTGCGCCCGACAGTTGACCGAAAGTCAACTGTACGAGGCCCTCCAGTCAAAGTCCACATGGACCCAGCCCAGGCCGGGTCAAACACACACTTGTTTATATGCAGGTACCCAGACAGGGTATGGACCAAGTGAAAGTCTGCAACTGTGAACCGTATGCCATCCTGGCCGTCGGCTGTGAGTCAATCTGAGCCACCGTGGTTGGGAGACTTGAGGCAGGTCAACCTCGTCAAACACTACATAAGGCCCTACCTCCAGGAGTCAACATTCAGTCTTGCCGTGCTGACTTGACGCTGGCTTGACGCTGCCTCCAGGCTGGCCGTATGCTGGCTGGAAGCTGGCACTGCCTCCACGCTGGCTGTATGCTGGCTGGAAGCTGGCACTGTGTGACCATGTGTGCTGGCGCCTTTCTGCTTTGGCACAACTGTCTTCTGGCTTGCTGACGTGGCATATGCCACGCTGGCTATCATTGCTGATGTGAAACTTGCCACACTGTATTCGTTGCTGAGTTGGACGCGACAAGGAGGAAGATTGGGATCTGTGGATTGAGAAAGAGAGAGGATACTTACCTGTTGCTGATGTCGATACTGTGTGCTGCTGTAATGTCATCACGGGAGAAATGTGCCACGTGGCACTCTGATGTGATCAGGCCCTCTGAGGGTAGTTTCATGGACACTGTTTGCTGATGTGGATGCCAGGGGAAGCCCAGAGAAGGAGAGCGAAACGAGGGGCTACTATCGTTGTGGTCATTGATGGATACTTACCTTTCCACCCTCTAAATCGTCTATTCGCCCCCTCCTCTCTTCGTCTATTGGTTACGAGACGTATCACGCATCACATTTCTTGAATATTTGAGACATTATTCAGCGCTGAGTTATCTCGTACCTCGACATCAGACGAGTGTTCTCCAGACTAGGTTCATTACAATTTGGTATCGGAGCTTAGTACCTTCTTTGTCGCGATCTGTTGTCAGGCACCGTTGCGTCAAGGTAAGTAGGCCGGAGAAGGTGCTGCGCGCGTGATCGAGTCACGTCCTTTGACGCGCATGATTGCTATTGCGTTTTGGACATAGTACATGCGCACGCATCTGTCCCCGGAAGATGATGACGTGGACGTGCTGAAGATGAAGACGGCAACATTGCTTACGTGGCGCTTCGTTTCTGACGTGTCCATCAGATACCGGTGAGAGCATTGTTGGTCGTGGGCTGACGTGGCGCTGGTGATGATGAGAGAGAGAGAAAGTGAAGAGATCAGGACTGCTGACATGGCACGCTGCCTACGTGGCATGGTGCAAGGGTGCTGAGGTGGGATCCAGGGATTGGCAGGGTATTGCCCTATGTAACACCCGCGGGTCCAATCTCGGATGGCGGACGCAGACGGGTACGCATCCGCAGCCTACCTCGTCCGCACTGCGGACCCGATTTTACCAGAATTTTCCTGAATTAAATAATAGGTTAAAAACAAAAACAAAAATATGGGGTTGTAGGGAATTTTAAACCCTACAACCCCATAGTTTGTTTTTTGGAATCCGACTTTGTTTCGGATTTTTAAAAAATCAAAAACTAGATTCGATTTGAAAAAAAATAAAAACACAAATATAAAGAAAAGTTGAATTTTTTTTTTGTCATTTTTTATCATCAGATATATGGTCCCTGAGTTCACCTGTAGTTTTTAGAAATGAATTTCTGTTTTTTGCAGGGGTATGAGGTCTTTTAGAAAAATAAAGATACAAAATTTAAAGGTTTGATTGATTGATTGATATTGATTGATTGATTGATTGATTGTGAGTCTGTGTGTGTGTGTGTGTGTGTG
>BFEA01000144.1:8732-19962 GCA_003427395.1 Chara braunii | reverse complement strand
GGGGGGGGGGGAGGGGCACCCAGCTACAGTCGCCTCAGCCCCACACGGTGATGACATTAAAAAAATATAAAGAAATCAAAATAACCTACACTAAAATGTTTATTTTGGCTGGATGCATTTTTTTTTTTCCGTTTAAATCTAAGCAACCAGAGTGGCCCGGGTCCACTTGCCCGGCCGGGCCAAAATAAAATAAAAAAATAAAAATATATTTTTATTAAAAATTTTATTTTAAATTTGGTAAAGAATTTCGATGTGACTTTGAGGCAAAAGTTGTTCAATTTATTTTTCTCCATAACATTGTTTTTTTCTCGGATTTTTTGGAGTGCTTTTTTTTTTTTTTTTGGTTGGGACCTTCCTTAGTCCTTGCACGGCCGGGCCGCCTGGGAAAATAGGGTGACCCGTGCAACCCGGCTGGTAGCCTGAAATCTTAATTAAAAAATATATAGTATTCCTAGGTTACCAGCCGGGCCGCCCGCGTCCTGGGTGGCCAGCCCGTGCAAGGACCAGGAAAGGTCCCAAAAAAAAAAAAAAAAAAAAAAAACCTAACACAAAAAACTCCAAAAACAAACTATGTAATGCAGAAAAATAAACGGAACAACTTTTGCCTCAGAGTCACATCGAAATTCTTCACCAAATTATGAATAAAAAATAGAATTTAGTTTTTATTTTTAGCCCGGTTGGGCAACTGACCCTGGGCCACTCTAGTAGCCTAGTAGTATTCGTAAATAAAATACGAAAAAACTATGGGGGGTTACCCTCTGATAACCCCCACCCTCCTATAAAAAAACACACACACACCCAATCAAAAAAAAAAAAAAAAAAGATCCCGCTCTCTGTAAACTCCATGAAATCCTACGCTGTAAACTCCATGACCGGTTTCCGTTCACAGACCCTGTGAATGGTGAACGAGGGTATAGCATTGGGTGGTAGACCTCAACTTCGAGAAACAGCTGCTTCCGCCCTTCTCTTACCCGCATCCGATGCCACTAAGGGGACAAAAGAAACTCGTCAAGAAGAGGCGCAGGCAACCATCGCCTGAGGCGCAAAGCAGTCAGGTCGGTCTAGAGGAAAAAGTACTCCAACTGTTCCCAGTGCGGAAGTCAGAAGCCGCCAGAAGAACAAGCAAAGCCCATCGCTGGACATCCGTCGGCGGAGGGACTCTTTGCGGACAGAACGTTGTCGGATGTCAAGCAACTTCCGTGTATGAGCAACCCAGAAAGGACATTGTCGCTGCCGATCCAACGAAACCTCAATCTCGATGGAGCCGGCCCCTTCGCACCAGCCTCAACAGCCACCGGATTAGGAAGAATGGGAGGAGTGGCACGTCCTGCATCCCGAACCCCCATCCTTGCGAAGTTGCGAGACCTTTCCACTTCCGCGCGCCACCCAGGAGTTGCACGGTCATTGATATTAGTAGTTGCTCCGAGCAGGAGCATCCACCCAACCGACGTCAATCACATGGCGAAGCCAGCGACCATCGGGCTCAAGGCAATCAGCGGTGCCCCGCGCCCTGATCCTGCGTGGATGCCATTCCTACAGCCGATGTACACAGGGTGCGTAGCAACCAGACTGGCGGGAAAGGTGATCTACATGGCCGGGAGGTGGCCTAACGTCATGTATCACTTCTTGGTTTTCACGGTGCTCGAGCGGGAGCGGCGCTCGTATACGGAAACCCACCTGGTGATGACGGACCCCAACAACTGTAGTGTGCAATGGCGGATCATTCGAGCGACAACGGGTCTAGCGCCATGTGTGTTATCGCACGTGCATATGGCTTTCATGTATCCCTCCTTTATCCAGCATCACTTCAATGAAGTGGATGCACCGACAGCACGCCGCCTTAACGGCCTTTCAACAACACCGGTCCCCTGAGTGGCCTTTCTTCCCCCTCTCCCTCCTCCTCTTAATCATGAGCTTGAATCGGCTTGATCACTTCGTATAACCCCTCCTCCTCTTCCTTGTCCTTCTTCTTGATTACTGTTCTCATGTCATGGCAACCATAAAAAAGTGTGTGAAGACTTGTGATGATCGGGTGCCTGCCTGATCGGTTGTATAATATACAGGAGGCATAAAATGGTGTCGGATGCACCTTGAGTAATAGGTTAATCGGTGACGAGGGCCAGCTGACGATGAAGAGGCCGCTTGAAGCATCAAGGAAACAAGACCAAGTGGGAGGTAGTCAGAAGACTGCCAATTTTTCGGAACCCCTTGGGCCCTTGTGCATCAAAGATGTGATAAGTTGAGATCCATACTTACCAGTTTTGCGTACCCTTTGAAGTAAAATCCGAAGTAAGCCCCAAAGAACAAATTTTAGTTGATCAAGAAAAGCAGGGTCCCAGGCATGTGCCAGACCCGCCGGGATGGCGGTCCGACAGGATGGAGACGAAGGGTAGACGAGGGAGGATGTAGAGATGGAGCTGGAAGGGACAGCGCAGCTCCGACGCAGACTCAACACGCACGTACTCCAAGATCTGCAAAAGTGAAGAATGACGAAAAACAGACAAGTGTTGGGGTATACCCCCAGCGGACTGAATGACTGGACTAGACAGGCCTGGTACCGACAGTCGTACCGGGCAGGACTAGAGCAGTACACGGCCTGTGGGGTCAGGCCACGGCCTGGTCCCACAGGCCGAACTGGGGAAATAGCCAAATAGGCCTTGGCTGTAGGCCAGGGCAAATGAAGGTCCGTTGCACGATCCTCAGACCTGTAATGGATCGCAAGAGTCATAAACACGCCATCCGCAAAAACAGCGGAACTCTGCAATAAAGAAAGCTGAGAAATCTAGGATGCGGAGCAAGCTCCATGCGGAGTCTATGCGATGCATCCTAAGCTACATAATGTCAAAAGAAAAGCAAATGTGTGGTATACATACCCTAGCTAACAGCTGAAAATGAAATGTAGTATGATACAATCCTAAAGTCCTGGAGGCAGTGGCTTCTGTGCTGAAAGGAAAAGAGCAATATGTCAGAAGATAATGTCATGTCGCTGAACCACTAAGAGTGGGATGGTCTCAGAGGGGTGAATGCAGCCTAAGAATCGAAACTCCTAAGGGCAGTCACACATGAAGGTGTGATAGGTCATCAGGCTCGGGAGAGTGGTAGCGAAACAAAACCAATGACCCTAACGGATAGACCATCAAGGCGGGTAATGCTCGACAAAAGGGTGATACCATGCATGGTCGACCATGAAAAGGGGGGAGCCTGGAATAGGGTGGAGATATGCCTAACTGAAGGCATGCAAGGGCCGACACTAGGGTGATGGGGGCAGTGAGTGAGGGAAACATGCACACAACTCACCGACTGGGGGAGGAGGGAGCTAGATCTGGGAGCAAGGAAGCCAAGATAACGCTATGGTCCCAATGCCTATGCGATACCAAGGGAGAGCCAAACTCAAAGAGACCCAGCTAAGTGAGAACCATCATGCGACAGACGCAAGGGAGTATACAGGGTAGGGTGGTGACGTGAAGTAGTCATGTCCAAAGTAGCTGAAGTCGTCGAAGTGGTCGATGACGTCGATGAAGTAGCAGTCGAGTCGATGTCGAAGCAGAGCTGCAAAACGCTGACATCCTGGAGAAGAGCTGATGATGGAGTACCTGATGGTGTGAGTCAGTGGGGAAAGATAGAGGATAAGAGTGTCAGTCATCGTAACGCGAAGGGCGACGATGAGTGCGCTGTGGACGTTCAGAGGCGACCGTCTGCTGCTGAGGAACGGCCTCAGAGGGAGTGGGCTCGTCCTCAGCAATCTCTTCGGCCGGAGGAGGAGGAAGAGGGTCAGTCGGGTGAGTAGAAGAAGATGTCTTAGCACGACGAGCACGATCATATGCACGCACCAACATCCTGGCGTGCTGCAAGTGCTCGAGGGGCTCCCAAGTAGCCTCCTCATCAGGGTAGCCCTTCCAACGCACAAGGTATTCGATGGGTGGAGCGGTATCGTCGGTAACTCGGCGAGATACGATGTTGGAAACAACGAACTCCTCGTGAACGTCCACCATGATAGGTGGAGGGCGCTCATAAGGGCGTCCGGCGAAGCGCTCGGACGGTCTGTGATAAGGACGCAGCAAGGAGACGTGGTAAACATCGTGTACGTGAGCCTGTCGAAGGTAATCAGGTAGCTTCACACGGAAGCTGACCGGACTAGCAGCAGTATCAGAACCGATGGCCTGAAGGATGCGACATGGACCAAAGAAATGACGTCTGAACTTGCGAAGCGTATCTGTTTCGAGCTGTAAGTTGCGTGCGTCGACGAGCACATCGTCACCGACTTTGAATGGATGATCCATTCGTGATCGGTTCGCTCGTGCGGCCATGCGAGTCTGGGAGTCGGCTAAACTCTCGTGTGCGCGCTTCATAATCGCCGCCATGTGGGCGATCTAGTCGTCAAGCGCAGGGCAACGAGTGTCTGGGCGCAACCTCGATGGTCGTAGGAAATCTGCGGGTACTCGAGGGTGGTAGCCGAGGTCGCAATAGAATGGCGATATCCCCGTGGCTGGCGAAACAGCGTGGTTGTACGCAATCTCCGCGTGGGCTAAGTGTAAGTCTCACTGCTGGTCATCCCTAACAAACTTTCGGAGGATATTACCGAGAGTTTTATTGGTGACCTCAGTCTGACCATCCGTCTGAAGGTGGTAAGACGATGAGAAGCGGAGCTGGGATCCGTACACCTCGTGTAGGCGTCGCCAGAATGTGCTGGTAAAGCGCGGGTCACAGTCAGAGATGATGCTCTGAGGTAAGCCGTGATCTCTCACGACTCGGTCGAAGACGATGTCAGCGACCTCATGAACGCTAATGCGATAGCGGCACGGGACAAAATGTGCACGCTTCGTGAAGCGATCGACGACGACCAAGATAGCATCATGACCGCGCTCAGTGGGTGGGCGGAGGGGACCAATGAAATCCATCGAGATGGACTGCCAACGACCCTCAGGTATGGGTAGGGGCTGAAATAACCCATACGGAACGTGGTTCGCACTGTTCACCTCTTGGCAGGTAGGACACTCCTGGATGTAGACTTTGACAAAGTCCTTGGACTTCGACCAGACGTATAGGCGGCAAACACGAGCCAACGTCTTGTGGAAACCCATATGACCGGCAACTGCCTGGTCATGGAATTCTGCTACAGCCTGGATGCGGAGATGTCCAGTGGAGGGAACACAGATACGTGGTTCTAGCTTACCAGATCTGCCATGCCAGTACACGAGGCCGTTCTCCCCGAGGGAATAGGAAGGAACGGTCTTGCCACTCCGCAGTGTCGCGTGGATGACGCGATAATCGGGGCAGTGCCGGTACTGAGTGTGATACGCTTCGATCACCGACTGATCAACAGTGGTGATGGAGATGGCAGCAAGATGGATGGGTTCCTGATTGTGATCAGGACGGCGGAACAAGGCGTTGGCGACGCGGTTCGTTTCACCCTTGATGGGCTGAGTGGTGAAACTGAACTCGGATAAGTCATGCCACCAACGTGCTTGTCGAGGGGAAAGCTTAGGCTTCGTGAGGAAAGTCTGGATAACTGAGTTGTCCTTGCGCACCGTGAAGGGCGTCCCGTGCAAATAATGACGCCAATGCCGGGTAGCATAAACTACTGCGAGAACTTCACGTTCATCGGCAATGTAGTTTATCTCGGCAGGCAGTAGATGACGGGAGTAGAAAGCGATCGGGCAATCCCCAGCACGAGCCTCAACAGTCCCATCCTCCGCAATGGTCAGGGAGTAAGTAACCGGAGGACTGTAAGTGGAGGGAAGTGGTGGGAGGGTATGCGTTAGTCGAGAAGCAGTGTCAGCAGGAGGGGGGGGGGGAAGGAGGGACATGGGGGTAAGGTGAATCTGGAGGAGAGGGAAACACCTGAGAAAGGACAGTTCCTACTGCAAAGTCTGACGCATCGGTGGTGACGATAAAAGGACGATCAAAATCGAAAAGGCAAAGAACCAACGCACAGGTCACCGCCTTCTTGAGGGCGCGAAAGGCGTTCTCGCACAGGGGTGTCCGGAGGAGGGTAGAGGTAAGAATGTAGGAATACCTAGCGTATCCCTAGATAAAATTACTATAGTAGCTGGTGAGACTTAGAAAACTGCGAAGATGCTTGGCAGATGTGGGGACGGGCCACTCTGCAATAGCACTGATCTTCGCGTCGTCCATGTGGAGACCTTGGTCAGACACATGGTGTCCTAGGAAGTTCACTTTGCGCTGTGCAAAGCGGCACTTACTAAGCTTGGCATAGAAGCCATGCTTGCGTAAGCGCTGTAGGACATCGCAGAGGTGTCTGAGATGGTCTTCTAAGGTACGACTGTAGACCAAGATGTCGTCCAGGTATATAAAAACGTATTCTTCAAGGATGGCCCAGAAGATGTCGTTCATTGCCGCCTGGAAGGTGGCGGGTGCATTGGTGAGGCCGAATGGCATCACCGTGAACTCGTAGTGCCCGAAGCACGATCGGAAGGTGGTCTTCGGCTGATCCTCTGTGGCAACTCGGATCTGGTGGTAACCGCTACGAAGATCGATTTTCGTGAAGAAGCGGTTGCCTGCTAGACCGTCAAACAGCTCATTCACACGGGGCATGGGATAGTTGTTCTTAACCGTGTAACGGTTAAGGCTGCGGTAGTTGATGCAGAGGCGAGAGTTCCGTCCGCTTTGCGAGCAAAGAGGACAGGTGCACCCCAAGGGAAGTTACTGGGTTTAATGAAACCCAGTCGAAGGAGCTCCTCAAGCTGACGCTTAAGTTTCGTCGCCTCTGGAATYGAGAGTCGRTATGGTGCCTGATGGTGAACACGATAGTCAGGCACGARCKRGATGGAATRCTCGACACTGCGCATCGGGGRAATCCCGCTGTATGAGAAATAGGGGGGGAAGACGTCGCGGTACTCTCGAATCAGGTCGCGAACGGCGGGCTCTAARTCTGTCGTGAACCGTGTGAGTTCCTCAGCGTCTGCGTCAGGACGAGACGTATGTGAGGACTCGACAGTCGACGGCGCAGAGGCCTGAGACGTAGATGGGGTATCCGCAGGCTGACGAGTGGATGTAGAGATGAGAGCCGCGAAGATGGAAGGAGGGTCAGGGGGATCGGGCTCCAGAGAGATGAGCTCAACCTCGGRAYAGAGTGGATCGTAGCGAAGAAGATCCATGAYGTTCACTGAGTAGAACGTGACGTCCTYCTRTCGTATGAAGTGAGCAAACTGACGAGGGRAAGTGAACGCGATGTTGGGGTGGGACCCTGAGGGACGAGGGTCCTGGGGAGGTAGGTCGGGCGGGGTGTYGCYYGTGGKTCCAATGAACGGGACGCGATGGGTCTGACCACACTTCGTTTTGAGAACGAGTGTCTCGGTCGCCCATTCGGCCTCTGTGCCACGGAACCGGCGAGACCAGGGAGTGCCAAGGATAAAGTCGTACCTAGTCTCCAGCACGTCGAAGTATGCGGAGGAATGGTAGCGCCTAGGCGTCTGGGTACTATCCTATGGCTAGAGGGTGAGGGAGAAGTGGTATGAGGTCGAGGACCGTCTGATCGAAGAAGCGCTGCGTCTTGTTATCTCCGAGGGTAACGGAGATAGGAGAGCGAGACCCAGAGGTAGCTAGGCGAGTTTCCTCAACCACGCGAGGGTGAACAAAATCTTCCTGCGAGCCAGAGTCTCATAAAGCGCGCTACACCCTCGTAGATGTCCCTAGGCGAATAGGGATGATGGGTAGGATGCGATCAGGGTCAGAGCGCAAGGCGAGAAGATGACGCAGGACGTTAATGTGTCTCGTGAGGCGCTCCTGATGAGCCTGCAGAATGCTCAAGTCCAGGAGAGATGACACAACGTCATCGCGAGTCGCCAATTGAGCGCTACAACGGGTTGTGCGAATGGCGCAACGCGTCGGAAGTCTCGGTGGAGAAGCGCTAGATGCGGCAGTCTGCTGGGAGGCAGACGGTACCTCGACAGACGATGGGGCGGAGAGAACTGCGTCTATCGTGTCCTTAGGGTCCTCTGGTGGGGTAGCCAAAGGGGCAAACCGCGACTCGGTGGTCGGGAAGCCGGCTACGAGCGAGCCCTCAGCAGCACACTGCACCGTGGCTAGGTGGATGGGGCTGGCCGGGCGGGGCCGGGGGGGGACTGAGATCGATGCTTACGAGAGATGTCAGTGTAGTGCCGATCGAGGGCAGTATGGTATGGACACTGTGTGGAGGTGTGTCCATCTAGGCGGCAACGAAGGCAGCCGCGCCGGGCCTCGAGGGCGGCACGCTCCTCAGGGGATAGAGCTCCGCGACGAGGGACATAACCCTACGGGTGGTCTATCTGAGGAACCGTGGGTGTACGGGCGCCAGCCTGTGTAACCCGACTACGAGCACGACCCATGGCAGACATGGCCATCAGCAAGYGCTCGGCCACCGGAACAGTGTCGTCATCCAAGTGATAYTGGATGACGTCTCGTAGCTCRATGTCCTCGGGGGCGTCCCCAAGGGTAGGGTCAAACTCGGCCGAKGCKTCYTCGCCGTACTCMASAGAAYAGTAGTGCCGAGAGAATGGCGCTCCAGGGCGGGCTGGTCGACGAAACCGGCCAGCGAAGGAGGATCGACCGCGAGTAGCACCACGTGACTGGGTAGCGGCAACGATGGATCGCTAAGAAGATGGGGTGTCRGAGAAGCGATTTCGCATCTTCWRGTACTRTCRAGCAGCCTCRTAGGCTTGCTYKGCAGAGGYGAAGCTMTGTCGCCAGAGCTCGATACRGTAGTCAGTCGGGAGACTGACTACGGACCTGTTGGTTAGAAGGACCTCAGGTAGGAGTGCCTCATCGCAAATAAGGCGGGCATCCAGGAACAATCTGATGTGACGCTCAAGATCGGAGGGTGCAGAGGACCCTCGCCACTGCGTCTGGGTGACCCAGTCTAGGACGTCGGTCGCATCGTGGAGGGTGCCGTAGCGGTCGTGGAGGAACGCGGTGAAATCCGCGAAAGTGGGCGCCTCACCTGCACGAGTACGATGGGTATAATAGTTCTCCTAAGCGGAGAACGCACTGCCTCGCAATTTAGTTGCGACGGCAGAACACCACAAGTCCTGACTAGTGTTAGTCAATGTCAGCACGCGTGTGGCAGCTTGTAACCAGTGCGACACACGCATCGTACCATTGTAGTCGGGTATGTCCGACAGACGCACAAGAGTGGGACCGGAGAGGGGCGGATGGGTCTGCACTACGGCGGCAAATGTCGGAGTTGGTGCAGAGGTAGAAGTGGAGGCTGGCTGTGAGCCAGGGCCGCTGGTGGAAGGTCCAGCAGGCGTGGAGGTAACGGCCACAACCGACTGTGACGGAGTAGCAAGGTAGGCGGGTAGAGGGGGGGGAGCCGGTCGAGGGAAGCGAGCCGGCAAGACAGTGGTGGGAGGGACGGTATAAGAAGAAGAAGGGTGCGCAGCCTGTGGAGGGTGAGGCTGTCTAAAAGAGAGAATCTTCGCCTGGAGCTGCGCCACAGTGGCTTTTAGGGTTGCCACTTGCTGGGTGCGCGGGGTCGGGGGTCGGGGAGGCGGAGGGAGTGCCCTAGCAGAGAGAGGAAGAACTCCGGGCCGAAGTACCGCAACCGGTGCAGGAAGCTGCGACGCAACACCGGGGTGGGTAGATGAGACTGCCTGGCCCGATGTCGGTATCTGGGCCACAGCACATCCGGCAGTGGCCGAAGCAGCAGGGGCGGCGGAGGCAACGGCGACCGATGGATGTACCGCAACAGACGGTGTGGTCTCGGCGGCAACAACGCTCACCACTGGGGCGGGGGAGTGTTGGGCCTAGGCCGCAGAAGAGGACGAACCACCACATCTCCGTCTCTGGAGTGGTGGCGAGCCAGACTCCGAGCTGGGAGGCGATGGGGTTTGAAAGCGGTGGGGGGAACGATGAGGGGAACCCTTGAGGCAGTGAACTTGAAGGGCGAGCACATTGACTTGCGTCTCCAAGGGTGCAAGCGCATCGAGTCACGCTTGCAAAGGTGCAAGGAGGGACGCAAGAACAACATGAAGGTCAGTGGGGTCCACACTATGCTGACCCTATACCGTCGGGTGGGTGGACGCCTGAGAGGTGGATGGCGCCGCAACGATCTCCTCCACTGTAGCCATGTCCGTGGATGGTGGAGGAAGAGAGGTGGACATGGTGGGAGGTGGGGGGAGATATGGGTTTTGGTTTGGGGACAGAGGACCACCGGTGAGAGGGAGAGGACCGCGGGAGCGGAGTGGGTAGTCGTGGGTCGCCTCGCCCCGTGACCAACCGGTCGCGCGTGAGATGGTGGCGCAAATCCGGTCAAAGGGAGAGGAGCCGTTTGGGTCCAGGATGCCCGACAGGAGGAGGTGGGAGAGTAGGGGGGGGGGTTAGGGAAACTCTAAACCCTAGAAAAACCCTAAGAAAACCCTAACCGGAGTTTTAGGTGGTTAGGAGAAGGTGGCGGCGACCTAATGAAGAAAAGAGAATAATAATTATGGAGGGGGGGAGAATAGAGTAAACAGTGGATTTTCGAGATAAAAATAAAAGAAAAAAAAAAAATAAAAAAATAAAGAGATAAATGTAAAGAGCGAGGAAGGAAAACTTACTTATTTTGTTGAAAATTTCGGCAGCATTTTCTTACCCCAACGGGGTCAAAATATGCAAAGAGAAGGGAGAGACTAAGAGAAGCACACTAATTTCTTTACAATGCCGCAAATTAAAATTTTCAGAAAAATAAATAAATAAGGAGGTTGAGAAGAGTGAAGAGAAAAACTAAGTTTTGGAATTTTTCAAAAATTTCGGCAGCATTTCATTACCCCCATGGGGTCGAAGTGTGCCGTCAAGAAAAAGACTAAGTAAAATAAGAAGATTTTGTCAGCACTTCACTACCCCCAAGGTGTCAAGATGTGCTGAAAAAGACGAAGTATGAAAAAAACGAAAAATTTCGGCAGCACTTCGTTACCCCCACGGGGTCAAAATGCGTGCCGAAAGCAAGGATGGCTAAGTCCTAATCAGATTTTAGGGTGCCGCAGAAAATTTCGAATTTTCAGAATAAATAAATAAATAAAAAAATAAATCAGAAAATAAGAAAAGAGGTAGGGAATAAGATGATTCAGATTTTTGGAGGAAAATAAAATTTTACATCAAAAAGAAAGAGAAAAGAAGGAAAAACAGAAAAATTCGGAGTTGGGTGTTGGGGGGGATGGAAAAGTGATGAAGAAAGAGAGAAAGAAGTGAGAAGAGAAAGAAAAAGGTAAGGTGGGGGATGGGGGAGATGATGGGATTGTAGTTGGGGGAGGGA
>BFEA01000143.1:3070198-3082916 GCA_003427395.1 Chara braunii | reverse complement strand
TATATATATATATATATATATATATATATATATATATATTGTCAAAATGAGCTGCCTGGTAAACCGTAGGCAGAGACGGAGAAGAGGACAACAAACGAGGGGCTGTGACAAACTGTTTCGTCGGAGTTTCACCGACTCATTAGGAGGCTGAACCCTCAACAGTCTGCAAGGTCCCCTTACTGATTACACTGTAAGTGATACCTTAATGCCAGTTGTCGTTAAGCATCAACAACTGCCCGACAGCCGATACCCTGAGGTGGGCACCAACCACTGCCCTCAAGGCACCTGTGACAAAAATCAAGGCAGACTATTACTCACCCACACCAGATGGAAAACTCTACAGACTGTTGGTTCACACCCCATCATATATACCTAAATATATAGCCCCTCGTTTGTTGTCCTCTTCTCCCTCTCTGCCTACGGTTTACCACGCAGCACTGTCGACGATGTATATATATTAAGGACAATGGGGATTGAACCCAAGACCTCCTGAATGCCACTTGTGTGCCTTACGAACTGAGCTACGCCGCTGGATGCCGGTAGTATTTTCAGAGGATGTGTCCCGGATTTTAGTTACCTTTCCAGCAAATACTGTCCCCCACCGATAGATTGAGGTGTCAGAAGGGAAAAAAAAAGAAAAAGCGTTGCCGGCACCATTATTGCACCTAATACTATGAAAAAAAGTTTGAGAACACTGAGAAACAAGAGGAAAATTCATTGTATGCCCGTCAAGGATTCCATATTTTGTCAGATGCCCCTGAATAATTGTGTATCGGTGAATGCTCTTCTGACGTCGGTCAAACTTCGTGGAGCATCCTTTGCCTCCATTGGGCCTGGCATCTTTTCAATTCGCCCCTACCCGAGCTCTTGTTCACCTATTCCAAATGTCCACATGGGACGAAGGGCCGCAAGAGTGGAAAAGAAAGCAAAAGAAAACTGGAAACCTCTGCCGACTGCTACCTTTTCCTTCGGGACATCTGTTAAAATTGGAACGATACAGAGAAGGAATATTAGCATGGCCCCTGCGCAAGGATGACACACATACATCGAGAAATGGTCCAAATTTTTTCAAAATTTGAACTACACTGTAATTTTTTCTCTCAAATTATTCACTTTTATGGTCAACCAGAAGAAAAGCAGGCCAGAAAAGAAAAAGAAGGGGCCAGCAGCATGTGTCCCGGCCTGTGCTCGTGTGTGTGTCCCAGCTTGTGTCCCTGATGTATTCTCCCAGTAGGGGCGGGCACAGCATGTGTTGCAGCCTGTGCTTGTCCATGTGTCCCAGAAGGGGCCAGCACAGCATGTGCCCCAGCCTGTGCTTGTGCATGTGTCCCAGCATGTGTCCCAGGATGTGTCCCAGATGTTTTCTCCCAGGAGGGGCCAGCACAGTATGTGTCCCATCCTGTGCTTGTGCGTGTGTCGCAGTATGTGTCCCAGCATGCGTCCCGGCATGTGTCCCAGACGTACTCTCCCAGAATGGGCCAGCACAGCAAGTGTCCCAGCCTGTGCTTGTGCACGTGTCCCAGCCCGTGCAGATATTATCATGCAGCAAACAGCTTGCACATGAAAACTCCCATGCTTGCAAGTTGGGCTACCGACGTCACCCCAATCGAACGCCTGGCCATTATCCCCGCATCGAGACCAAAAGTTGCTCCAAATACAGCTATAATGACAGGGACCGTGTTCTGTTCGGGTTGTAGATGGTAACCTGTAGTGCTGGACTCGGTGATGCAGGAGACTCTCAGATTATTCACCTACCAAGTGTTTGTGCTTTCATCATGACGGAATAAAAATAGCCGATGTGGTTGCATGCCTGAGAATGTACTCAGACTAGGACTTTTTTGGCTGAGCTCTGGACGTAGTTGGGTTGGAATTCCGGTCAGATACATTCAGGAAAGTCCTGGTGTGAGTACGCCCTGAGGTGCTGTTGGTAGGTGCTGGGTGAAAGGCCCACACAGGGTACGGACAACTCTGGCGTTATGTAATTTTGTTAAGACCCGCTTTCCAGCAGGTGATGCTCCCCACCAATAAATGGAGCCTCTCACCAGGTGCTAGTGGTGTCTGCTCTTATCAGCACCACTAACACTGGCGGGGGCATGTTTTTAAAAAAAAGAAAAAAAAAAAGAAAAAAAAAAAAGGCGTCGTGCCATCCTGGTTCCCAGCACCTGCTGCTCCCCACAAATAGATTGGAGCATTGTTAAAAAAAAGAAAAAAAAAAAGAAAAACAGAGTTGTCCCTTCCTGTAACCTGAGCAGAGCCCTGGGCTTGACTCACCATCAGAAAACGACCTGGGGCATGGTCCCACTAGCAACCGGATAGGATAGAAAAGAGTTTGTGTGGCAGTTGAGTGACCCAAATCCTGCCGTGCAGTACTCATGATCCCACGGAGATCTTGGTTCCCCTCCTCCTCTCCTTAACACTGGGCATGCCGGTGCAAAGGAAGCTTCCCACCAAAATCTTTTCAATCCATTGGGGGCATGACCAACCCCAAAAGAGAGCGGGGTCGGCCATAGGCCCACTGGACAGAAGATTTTCAGTATTTTCCTTGCTGTTGTGCAATTATCTCATTGGGTGGAGCCCTCCTTCAATCACGGAGTATATGGAGGGCGTCAGGATCGCTGCTGACAGAAGTCGAGTTTATTCCAGAAAATGTGGCAGTTACTTTCTGCACTGTTTTTGCAACCACCACCATCAGATCATTTGTGATCTGATGGCTGGGAAGCACTCTGCCGTGATTTCAGGTGGGTCTCTGTTTTTTTTTGTTTTTTTTTTGCCTTTCTCCTGTTTTCTCACCCCAGAAATTCGTAATGAACCTGTCAGGCCGCTGCCACTCAGTGTCACACTGGATCGGCCACACTCCTATCTGACTGCTAATGGGACCACACCCCTCGACTGAGTTTGTCCGAATCTGTTGTTTTTTTTTTACTTTTTTTAACTGCTCTATACTCTTCTCGCAAATCCTTTTCATCTTTCACAACCTACCTACTACCTACCACTACTCCTAAGGCTATACAGCGGACCCCTGCAAGCGTAGCTATCAACATCTCTTGATGAAGGGAGGTTACCTCTCTCTGTGGAGGGAGGTAATTGCATGTTTGCCCCTTGCAATAGTGGTTTAGGGTGCAGGTTTGGGGCCGCTGGTGTGGCAGAGGCGCTCCATATTCTCGCAATTATCCAGGTCCTGATTCCCATTTCCCGTTTAACGAGGAAAGAGAATGTGTCTGTGAGTGGAATGTACATGAGGCTGCGACACGGATCTGTCAGCCTGACAATTATCTAGACAATGGGCGTTGCTCTGCTTTCATTCATGATGGCTTTGTGACTGTGGATACAGTTTCTCCCCGTTTTCTGTTTTGCGTCCCTTCAACTTGCTCACTGTCATCCTGCGGATGTGCTCAGACTGTCATCGAAGCAAGAACCTGAGGGCGAGAGGTTTCGACTATATGCCCCGTGGAGAGTTGGAAATAGAGGAAAGGGCTGCGCGCTTGTGCCCGTCTCACACGGATTTTGAACGTTGTGAGGCACGCTGTCGAGCTCTCGCCCTGAACAGAGATCCCACTTACACACCGGCTACTTTTCGACCTGAGAAAGAGACGCCGCAGGGCTTTTTTTTTTTTTTTTTTTTTTTTCCAAAAAAGGACCCAGTGCCCAAGGCTGATATTACCAATAAGAGGAATGAGGCCGGGGTCCTCACAGTCTGCCCGGAGAAACTGAACCGAACTTGCTGAGAACCAGGCTCAGCGTCCCTCGCAGGGCCTAACATAGCCGTTTTGAGTTTTGAACTCTAAGGACCGTTGTATTTTACCGTGTGGTGTGAGTGTGTGCATGAACAGCAATTTCGTCAAAACGGACATATTTTGTTTTATGAACGAAATTGAAACCTCATAAATTAGAGAGATTTAGGTGGAAATTTCAAGCTCTTGAGGGTCCGGCGACCCTTGGATGTATCTGGACTTAGCTGGAGTCCAGGGGTACGGCATTCTTTTCTTTTTTTTTTTCTTTTTTTTTTTTTTTTGGAAAAAGGCCCTTGTGCAAAACCTCCCCTGGATGTATCTGGACTTAGTTTGCATCCAGGGGGTAGGGCGTTCTCAGAACGCCGTACCCCCTGGAGCTGAAAATATCGACCTAAATCGGGCCAATTTTTTAGTTTTCAATTTCGTTCAAAAAATAAAATATGTCCGTTTTGACGAAATTGCTGTTCATGGAGGTTTTATCGCCTTAGTCCCCGTCACTCATCGTATTCTCCCGGAACCAAACACCGGAGATCGCAGTTCTGCCCTGGAACTTTATCTCCCTTCTTCCAAAAACCCTTGGCACACCCCCACTTTTCACGCTTTCCTGGCTCTTCAGATTTTAGTTCTCTCCGAAAGGATAGCATTGTCGGGCGTGAGGTTAGTCCTTCACAGATTGGTATAGAAAGCAACAAGCTATATACAGAATCAGGCAAGCCTACACAGACGATCACATAGGCACACAGAACACACCTGTTCCTTTTTTTTTTTTTTTTTGGTTTGTTTTTTTATCACACAACCCGATCTGATGCTAGGGATGCTGGTAAGAGCAGACACCACTAGCATTGCCAGGAAGGCTCCATCTATTGGTGGCGAGCAGCACCTGCTGGAGAGCGGGTCCAGCGTCCCTGAGCATTAGAATTGTTTGTTTGAACAGACGAGTGGTTGTGATGACAGCAAGTTGCAGGATCCACTTGTAGTGACTATACTTTTGGCAGGTAGACCGCAGGTTGACCTACACAGTAGCCTGAGTTGATTGCCTACATGCTAGCTTGAGGGTGGTGGTAGTATGCACAGACCCTATGGTCATTTCTGAGTGAACTGGAATCAGGTTCCAAATCAATTTTTGTTTCTCCCGCTTACCCAGTATACTACCCTCCCTTGTCTCAGACGTGCAGTCTGGTACCAGCACCTAAGATTGACTCCCAAATCATTTAGGCAAGCAAACCTCCCATCGCCCAACCCTCACCCTTGTCCTTCGGAGTCTGGTGACCCTGCTAGTCATTTACAACATCAGCTGTATACGTCTACAGTCCTGTATACAACTATAGTTCAGCACTGCCTTAGTCGTAGGCATCTGCGGCTCTGTATGCAACTTTTTTTTTTTTCTTCTTTTTTTTTTTTGAAGTACCGGGGCCATTACCCGGTTTCGGCTTGAGAGTATCCTCCAGGATCATAAACAAACTGCTGAAAATTGAGATAGATGATGAGAAAACTACGAATATAAGCACTGCCTTACTTGTATGCTTCTACTGTCCACCTGTTCTAGGTAAGGGGACGTGCTTAGAGTAGGGCATTCATAGGTTTAACCTTGGCCAGATGGCCATTAGACTGCCTGGGGTAGCTTGAAGCAGGGAACTCTAGGCACAGACCCCTGACGAGATGGTTACTCTTGGGTCTACGCACAAGGCTGGTAGCAATAGATTCATGCCTAGCTCCGGAGGTACCCATGCAACGAGGCTCATGCAACGGTGCCTCAACCAGGGCTTGAATGAGTTCCGGTGCCCACAACTGCTGTCCGGTCAGTCTGCTCCAGTAGAGAGCGATGGTCCTCAAGTGAGGTAGGATGGAGAGAGGTGGGGGTGTGCCAGGGGATATAGAGAAGTGGAAGGGAGAGGTTTCGTGAGGGATTGAGCACAGGAGTGAAAAGAAAAAGAAGAAAAGAAACAAAAAAGGGGGCTTGGAAAATAAAGGGATAATTTGTGAAATAGGCCTGGAAGTTGATGTATATGCTAAAGCACCGCAAAAAAAATGTGGGTAGAGTGGAGTACCCCTCTGAAATTTCAGAAGTTTGAAATGCCTTTTGGATTCTATTCTTTGCATACCCCAGTCAGGGGCAGAATTGAAACTTGTGCAACCCCTGGCAGGGGTATAGAGAAGGGCATTTCACAAACTTTCGGAAATATCAGAGGGGTATTCCAGTCTACCCATATCTCTGAGGGCTATTTTAGCATATACTTGAACTTGCAGGGGTATTTCACAAAATGTCCCAAGGTAAAAAGAGTATTTTCTTAACGATGAAGCTGGCTGGAAGAAAAAAAACGCTTGATGGCAACGAGCTGAGATAGTCAGCTTGATCCCCCTGGTCGGCATAAGCAGGGACTTCAGCCAACAGGGGTGAGAAAGGGAGTGTGAGTGGGTTGTGTGTTATGTGTGTGGGAAACAGTTTTGGCCTTAGACACCGCTGTTACTCGGAGTGGGGGACGGTGAAAAGGGAGGCACAGCTACTGGCAAATGCTCGGTCCTTGTGTTAGCCGGTCCCCCAGCCGCGGCCCCAACCCTGCACCCTAAACCACTAGGGCAAAGGGGAAACATGCAATACCTCCCTCCACCGAGAGAGGTAACTCACCAAGAGATGTCGATAGCTATGCTTGCAGGGGTTCCCTGTAGAACCCTAGGAGTAGTGGTAGGTAGATAGTGAAAGATGAAAGAATTTGAGAGAAGAATATACTATAGCAACAAAAACTGGGTGTAGCTCAGTTGGTAAGGCGTTCAAGTGGCACTCAGGAGGTCGTGGGTTCAACTCCCATTCCCCCCATAGTGCCTGTGGCATGCTTAGCGTCTTACCTTCGAGACGGTCAGTTGGTAAGCAAGTGCGTGGTAGCTCAGTGGGCAGAGCTTCGATGTTGCAATGGGGAGGTTGCAGGTTCGACTTTGTCACCCTGCAATGTCCCCTGAGCACAATTGGTTGGTGTAGGTTGCACCCCACGTACTTGTCCCGAGCCTGGCATAGCATAGCGCCCTTACAGACTGATGACCTCAATAGCTCAGTGGGTAGAGCTCTCATATTGTGAATTAGAGGTCCCGAGTTCAACTCCATACTATGCCCATTCATCATATCAGCTAGGGATTGGAGTCGGGTGGGGATGTGTGCCTTTCCTACGGGAAAGTTGATGTGGGGTGGATGCTACTCTCTCGGGCAGGTGAGCAGTAAGGGGTTGGTTGGGTGCATGGTGATACCGTGGCAGTCCTATGGTGGGCAGGGTTGCCTTGTAGGGAAGCCAATGTCGAATCAAAAGGTGTGTCCTACTCTCGATGTCTATAGACCCATTCTGGGGTGGTGGGTTTTCAGAGGTGGATGGGGGTAGTTGTTGACGACAGTTGAGGTCTCCACCATTATCATTGGCTGACTCTCCCTAGCAAACAGACATAAGCAAGGCTCATTAGTGGCAAAAGCAACCACATACATCCACACAGACTATGATATCACACTAGCTCACATAACAACCAGCATACTCAACCAACCAACAGTAGCCATATATGATCCGAGTTGTGCCAGGTTAGTGCTTAGAGGGGCTCATAGGCTAGACCTTGGTTAGCTGACCATTAGACACTGCCTATGAGTGCCTTCACTGCTCACAGGACTAGTTGAGAACTATGCGCCTAGCTCCCGAGGTTCCTGTATAACGAGGCTTGTACGCTAGTGCCTCAACTGGGGCTGAATGGGGGAGCTCATTCAGCGTCAGTGCCCACGTCCGCTGTCTGGTCAGGTTGCTCCAGTAGAGAGTGATGTTCCTCGCATGAGGTAAGATAGAAATGGAGTGGGGGTGCGGCAGGAGATATATTGAGAGGAGTGGTAGGATGGGAGTCTCGCGAGTATGTAAAAAAAAAGAAAAAAGAAAAAAGAAAAAAAAGAAAAAAAAGAAAGAAAGAAAAAGGACATGATGAACAACAGGGTTGAGGTCTGGGAAGTTGCCGGGGGCAGAAGGCAACCAGTGATGTTCAACGACCGGCTGATGTCGGGGTATAGCCCTGTGATCGGTAGAGACTGTGGCCGGGGAACTTGTCGAGGGAGGAAGGCACGCCAATCCGTTATAACAACAAGCGTCGGAGCTGCGGGGGGTTGTGCTGCCCTGTAACCCTAGCTGTAAGGGGAGTTTGTGCTGCCCTGTAACCCTAGCCTTGTCGTATCTTCGTGCTCAAAAACAACCTTGTCTCATCCGTGATGTTGTGGGATCGGGGTCAAAGGTGCTGGAATGGATATCTCCTTTAGGGTTGGAGTTCCTCCCTGCGAGGGTTACACAAGGCGGGTGGTGTGATCTTTGAGAGGGTAGGGGCGGTATTGAGGGTTTGTCTTTTTTTGGGCCACGCTGATTTTTGCGTTGGATCAGCTATGGCGGTTGGTGAGAGAGGACAAGGGGTGCTGATGTCAGCAGGGTGAGAGTTGAGAGGGCTGTTCCGCTTGGAGGGGGTGGGGCAGGAAGGAAGGGGGATCTTCGGCTCTCTGGGGGCATACTTTAGGGGGTAGTGTATGCGACTGAGGGAGCATGAGGGGTATTTTGGGGGCTGTTCTGAATTGGGGCAGGGAGGCAAGGGGGCACCTTCCCGCGGAGGCAGTGAACAGACAGGGGGTTGTTTTTTGGGGGAGAGGAGTAATCTCTTTGGCTCGTGTGACCCCTTTATATGTAACTGAGACTTCAATAGGGACTGGAGTTCCCATGGGGAGGGAGGGTGGTTTTTTCCCTCTCTTCCCCTATTCCTGTGGGAACAGTGGGCGTTGAAATGTTCATGTGATTTTTCGGGATTCTTTGTGCCTGTTTTTCCTAATTTTTCCTAATTGAAAAATTCTTCGAAGGTTCGGTGCTGGAGGCAGGGGGTCGTACTGGCCGTGACAGTGGGAGATGATGCGCTCTGCAGCAAAGGGGCTAGCCTGTAGGGCTGAAATAGGGTACAGCCGCGGTGGAGATGGTGGCTTCATCGTGGTAAGATTTGTCGGAGTAGGGATCAGGGGGATTTTGGGGGGGATATGTGCAACCAGTGCATGAAGGAGATGAATGATGGGATCTACAGCTATGGTACTGATTGGTGGCTTGACTGCTATTTGCCTTAGTCCTAAATCCCGGTGGTTTGTGAAAAGATGAGGCCGGAACGACGTTGGTCGGTGCTGGGCCTTGGTCGTGCTGCCCTGTAAGTCGAGCTATACGAGGGCATGAGACCTGATAGAGAGATTTGGGGAGTTGTCGAGGGTGGAAGGCACTCTGGTGTCTTTTGGTGAGCTGGTGCCTAGTCGATGCTGACCGGAGCCGGGGGACAAAAAAAATCAATGTCCTTGTGTGGATTACACAGTTGTCTTTTGGCCCCGGCTTCTCACGGATTTCTTAAAAAAAAATAAATCTCAATTGCTTCTCATTTTTCAGAACTAAGTCCGTTGGTTTGTTTACAGGTGGTTTTAAGAATGCCTTAGGATTCTGGGGACTTCTAGCAACTCGATTTAGGTTGTTTGATACTGATACATTCATGGATCTGCAGTTGTTCGATGCCAGAACAATGCTTGTCAGTGCTGGGGTGTTTCCCTGTAACCTGCTGATTGCAGGAGTGTGAGGCCTGGTAGAGAGATTTGGGGATGCTTTGGGGTGGGCATTCCAAGGGACAACCAAGGGTTGCTGTTGGGACGACGCTGGCTGGATAAGGGGCGAGTCGTGTTGCTTTGTAACCTAGTTGGGTGGGGGTGTGAGGCCTGGGAGAGCTGGACAGGGAGTAAGATAGTGTTGGACAGTTTTAGAGAGTTTTGTTTGGGAGTCTAGGGGTTGCCCCGATATCTCAAATGACTTGTGTAACTCTACGTGGGACGTTGGGCCCGGTCCCCAACACCTGCTGCTCCCCACGAATAGACTGGAGCATTTGTTCAAAACAAAAAAAAAGATCAAAACAACCTCAAAATGTTTCAACATCAACATCAAAAATCAAGATCAACATAAGCTGGGCCCCGGAAGAGGCTTCCCAATGGGCCCAACAAAAAAGTTTCCCCAAGGTTTGTAGGTACCACAACGTTTTCTTCTTTTTTCCCGTTTTTTGGGCTTGGTTTCTTTAGGTGGGGGGCTTGAATCACACTATTTTGTGTGTCGAGCCGAGGTCAACTGCTCTTGTCTTTGTGAATGCTTGGTTGAGACTCGGTTCATCGGTAGAACTGCTAGTGATTTTGATTGTGTCTGACGTCCGAAGTCCTAGGGTAACAAGGTTTATGTGTTACGGCTTTCACTAGGGCTGGGTGGGGTAGCTGTCTAGCCTAGGTGCCTATAACTACTGTTCGGTCCATGTCGCCCTCCGAGGGGTAAGGTGATTGTCTTGAGTGTTTGTACCACTGAGGTGGGATAGTGGGTATAGGGGGTGCGTTAGGAAAATTGATGTGAGGATAGGTAGGGTACTAGGGTGGAAGTCCTATTGTCACGCATCTGGCTGTGACGTACCAGCTTTTGTACCCGAGCGAACTTCCAAAGCCCTGAGTTCTGTTAAATGTGCTTTTCGATCTTTAACGGGCTCTAAGGGTACCCTTCCTTTTTGTTGGCAGTATGCATGAAATTAATGGTCGATTAGGCCCTCCTACTTTTCATGACTTCTTGTGTTTTTTTCCTGAGGACTTTTTCGCAATTTTCTTCGGCGATCCAAGAATTTACGTAGGACTTAGGCGCGCCTTAGTGAGTGCACTACAAATTTTGAACGGAAGTTGGGAATTTCGGGATTTTTTATCGCGCTTCCCGCTGGCGTGTCCTTTCTTGCAAATGAATGTTCACAAATTCGCCCTTGAAAACTCTGTGAATTTTCAATAGGATCTGAATAGGCGTAGGATTTTCCCGCGTCCGATCTCACGAGCGGATATCATTTTTTAATTTCTCAATCTTGAATTAGTATTAGAGCTAGAATGGACGGAACATAACTATTTTGGTGCCTTTTTGTTTCTGTGTCGGCGTCATGTATGCAAGCTCCCCCCCCCCCCCTTCCTGCTATCCCCGTGCCATCTTTTTTTTTTTGTTTTTTTTTTTTTTTTGGACAAATGCTCCAATCTATTCGTGGGGAGCAGCACGTGCTGGGAACCGGGTCCAGCGTCCCATATAAAGTTGCACAAGTCATTTGAGATGCCGGGGCCATTACCCGTCTTCGGTTGAGAATCAATCTGAGAACTATTGAAGAAATTCAAGAGAATTGAAGGAGAGGTTAAAAAACTATGAATGACTACTCACCTCTTTTCGAATGCTAAAAACCCCTAGGCTCCCAAACAAAACTCTCTAAAACTGTCCAACACTGTTTTATTCCCTGTCGAGCTCTCCCAGGCCTCACACCCCCACCTGGCTAGGTTACAGAACAACACGCCTCGCCCCAGCTTCGCCCAGTGTCATCCCAACAGCTACCCTTGGTTGTCCCTTGGAATGCCCACCACAAAGCATCCCCAGATCTCTCTACCAGGCCTCACGATCCTGCAATCAACAGGTTACAGGGAAATACCCCAGCACCGGCCAGCGTCGTTCTGGCATCAAACAACCGCAAATCCATGAACGTATCAATATCAAATAGCCTAAAGCGAGTTGCTAGAAGTCTCCAGAATCCTAAAACATTCTCTCTTTTTTTTAACAAAATCAATGCTATTTGAGGTAAATTTGGGAGACTATCCACCAGCGAAAATCGCAGCAATTGTCTTCAAACACTCTAAAGCGTCACAGGGTCCTAACAACCTCAAAGTCCTCAGACACCCTCTTATTCCCTACCAAGCTCTACCAAGCCTCTCACCCCCGCTATAGGTTACAAGGCAAGGCAACTCACCCCGACTCCGACCAGCATCATCTTCGATAGGAACCCTTGATTTTCCCGTGAAATGCCCCCCCTAGGCATTCCCAGATCTCTCTACCAGGCCTCAAGCTCCTGCTGTCAACAAGTTACAGGGTCAACCGCCCAGCACCGGCCAACATCGTTCTGGCATCGAACAACCGCAGGTCCATGAATAAAACAACATCAAAATCGCCTCAAGGAAAATGCAAGGAGTCCCAAGAGCCTGAAAGCGTTATGCCACAATCACCGAGAACAGTCACAACTTCTAGAGGGATAACCATATCTGAACACATCGCCCGTTGTTTTTTTTTTTTTTTTTTTTTCAAACGAGATAAGACATGAGTGACATACAACAAATTGAATCTCTCTTTTTTGCGCCTTCTTTCCTCCATTTGTAACTGTTTTTCATCCCCTCACTACACACTTCTCTCTCGCTCCTTTCCGTCTGAATCTTGGTCCCGCTCTACACTACTTTTCACGCTCTCCTTCTTCCCMCCCTTATCCCYGTACATGAACTCCCTACCGATCCCCCCCCAAGATACTCAAGTCATCAAGCGACATCATGTAAGGAGGATACTCCCCTCACGTTGTAATATGATTGGCTGCGAAGGAACTCGCGGGGTTCGATATGACTTTCCCTAGACAATTTACCCGAACTTTCTCTTCGACCCTTCCTACCACCGCCCTATTCCCTCCCACCATCTATCTCCCTCTTGGTAACTATAAAAACCGAAAGCGCATCCGAAAAACGCTCTCTCAACCCATCTGCCAACTTCCGAGAAGTCGTGGGTAGATGATGTGTATGTACGGCAAGTCGAAAAGTCTTGACAAGTTGACTGTAGTTTCGTAAGGCTGCCAATGTGTGTTGAGTGGCCGCGATGGACTGCAGGATCTGGGCAAGTTAGTGTAGATTTTTAGTTGGCGGGGTGACGATCGTTGTGGTGTGGAGGCCGGTACGTGTCGGTCGGGATCGCCAGTACCGGGGTAAGGAAGGTATATGTGTACGAGTGGTTGTATGGCCTGGGGCCATACTCAGAGGGCAGAAGACTTGCGCACCTTTAATCTTTGGTTCCTCCTCTTCTTATATTGGAAGCTAAGTTCATGACGGATTGCTGGTTTTGGTTCTCAGATCTATTTGTGTGCTCATAACTCCTCCTTTGTCTTGGTCC
>BFEA01000143.1:3019775-3038580 GCA_003427395.1 Chara braunii | reverse complement strand
AGAGAGAGAGAGAGAGAGAGAGAGAGAGAGAGAGAGAGAGAGAGAGAGAGAGAGAGAGAGAGAGAGCGGAGGATGAAGTCCTCCTTGCTATCTCACCTGCAGGTAGCTGCCACTTGAACTGACCTCGTCCGTTGCTGTGTGCAGGTACCGCGTGGAGCCCAGCTATGGCGCCAGGTGAGCTCGCCGACTGCAGGTATGGCCTCCGCCACTCTCTACCTCGCCTAACTCTACTCCCTACTCCTCTACTTAGCGCAACATAGCGCAGCCTCCAACCAGCAGCGTGTCGCTCAGAATGAGCTACTCGAACTGTTTTTGCCCCTGAGCTGGCCCAGCTATAAGTAGTGTTGGGCCGTGGTGCTGTACCCTCGACCTGCGATCTGGGCCGTGAGATCGTAGGTCCGATCCATGGTCCAGATCGCAAGGAAAAGTCCTGTCCCCGGGTCTGGCCTCAAAACGGCCTGCCTGGGTCCCTATCGGACGTCCAGGCCTTCCCTGCTGATGCAGCAGGAAGTGTCTGCTACTAGACAAAAGCGAACCTGGCCTAAAAGGGCCTGGCCACGAATGGAGGAGGCCAAAAACGTGGCCTTGGTCCGAACAGATCGTAGATCTGTTCGGACGAACTGCAAGTCCGAAACGTCACTTGAAACAGACAAAAATAGAACAGGCAAACAGCAGCACACATAAGTAAATAAATAAATAAATAAATAAATGAATGACTGCTGCCTCAAATTTGTACCTACGGCCTGTCCAATGGCCGTGGGCCTCCAGGTCGCGTGCTTGGAACAGGCGCGCTGCCTAGGGGCCCTCAACAACCGTCGGGCCCGAAAATGGGCCCGTGTGTCAGGCTCAGCATGTAACATCTTAGCTTCCATCCTTTTCTTTTCCTCTTCCCTCTTCTTTCTGGCTGCCTCCTCCTGGTTCGGATTTTTCACAGTCGGTTTCCCTTTCTTCGATTTCCCCTTAATCACCTCCACCCATGTCCATTCTCTCTCCCCTCTCTTCTCCCCTTCCCCCCCTTGTTTCGGAGCCCCGTCACTCTTCTGTTTCTGCTTCGCTGGGCAATCCGTATCGGTTTCCTTATGAAAGTGACGTCTGCAAACTGAACACCATGAGGTTTCAGCACAGACGACGTCAACTTTGACCAGTCCGTTTTCCTTTAAATCAATCGGTAAGCACTTCTTGTACTTCAACTTCGCAGACGGGGTTAGGTCAAAACGTACGTTTCTCAAATCTGGTTCTAATGGTTCCTTATAGGCCGGGAAGTCCTTGATTATAGGACCGAAAGCATCTTCAACCACTCCTTTTAACAGTCCCAAAATAGACACCAGAACTTCCATACAGCGGATCCAAAAAAAAATTTGACGCATGGCGTCTTTCCATTCCTGCAACTGATGGACGTTCATCCAAGGGCTGAAGGTCAGAATGAAGGTACGATTATCTAACCTCACCTCATCCCTCCCCTTCCTTAACATCCAATCCGCCACTTGTTTCGATGAGGCCACATACGTGGCCAGATTCTTCCCTTCATTGCAGAAGGCACCTCTGATCGGCGGTGCCTGTGGTGTRTTGGTGGAAGCCCATGCRTTTTCATATGTCCTGACTAGCCTGTTTTTAACGTCCAYGGGGAGGTTTGACGCTTCATCGTTAAAAAATATTGAAATAGCATGCTCTGTCAGCCAATCAGATTGAACTTCATACACGTTTTGGTCCACCGTCACTTTCACGAAATCATCCCCTGTTTCCACGAGACCCGGTGATATCCTATTCGGYAAAATCCCTTCRTTAAAACACTTCGAGAGTAATTTCCTAATTCTCTCTTTTCCCTCGTCAGTGAGCGGATTGATTATTTCATTGGTGTCCGCTGCAGACGATGAGCTCGCCATCATTGACTCACKGGTCATCCCCTTATTTTCCCACAGCAAAAATAAACCTAATAATACTACTAATATATATCGTATTATCTGAGGCATCCAATAAATAAGGCCACCGTGTACAAGGCTATACCTGTCGCCCTTAGTAAGCGTCTTCGATGGAGTGTCCGAACCTTACCACCAAAGCATCCTTCCTCTACTTCTGTCAGGGAAGTCAGCCCTGTGCCTCCCGCAGGTCAATAGCTTCCAGAGCCACGTCGTTTCTGCTGAGGAGGTCAAAGCTTTCAATACTGCTCCCTCCTTCCACTGAAGCAGCAGGCAGGATCTGATTGACGCTAAGTTCCTTGAGCTCCTGAATATAGCCCATACAAAAAGCCGCCCAAAAGAGATTTCCTCGAAAGTGCCGAAGACGACGTCAATCCCCTCGCCATCACGGTATTCCCGTACCACCGGTCCGTGCTGAAGCACGGACCGGGTGCTGCGGCCCTTCACCTCCGCCGCCTCCACTTTAGCGCACTGCTAACGCATCAACTGGCCGTCCTTCGTGTTCTCCCTCATTCTTATTTTCTCAAAGGCTCTTGATTTTCACAACCTCCGAGTTGAGTTGACGAGTTTCGGAGGGATATGCAGGCATTTTGTCCTTTAGTGAAGTTTGCCATTTCAGGGATGTCGTCATCAGTGAAAAAAGGGTGCCATCATTGACCCGCCACGGACCTCACGTGATAGGTCGTTCCTAGGGAAACGGGGAGTGGTTGTGGAGGAGGTAGTGCAGGGTGTGGGAGATAGTGCACCACGTGGGAGGTCATTCCCCAATAGAAGCAGGGTTTCCTGTTTTAGGTCTTGCTTCAAACCAAAGAATCCTCAGGCCCAGCATATCCCCGTTTCCAGCAGGTGCAGCTCCCCACCAATAGAATGGAGCCATCAACCCAGCGAAGGCTGCTAGTGGAGGTTGCTCTTACCAACTCCGGTAGCAGGCTTTCACGCAAATGATGTTTTTTTTTTTTTTTAAATAAAAAAAAGGAAAGATTCGGGTCTCCATCTACGAATGAATCTTCAGACAGAACGTGGAAAGATACACCGCTGCGCAGCATATATATCCTTCTTTATTTTTTTTTAACTAATCTATATTCTTCTCTCTATCTCTTTTGTATATATTATCCTTATGTATCTCATCCTCTCACTACTCTACGTATAGTACGGGGGAACACCAACCAAACCTAGAACTCTCCCCAGCCCACGGGTTAGGTTGGCACCACAGCAGTGGTGCGAGAGCAAGGCTTTGTATCAGCTCCTCATCAAGATGATGCGGGATGGTCAGGCATTGCCCATGGGGTAAACCGCCGATGCTAGTGCCGAGCATCTTGGCCAGTCACTCGCACCTCCCCTTGTCTTTTTCCTATTCCAACGTCTAGGAGGTGGGAGCAGACAGACATCCGGCCTTCATCTGCATCTAGGTTAGAAGGCCTCTCACTGTACAGTACAGTGGCTCACCCCCACTCCGGCAGTCTATCGACCACTCAGGAACGTAGCTCACCAGTTCAAAACCTGAGCAGGAAAAAGCCCCTTGCTTCGAAGTTTCTTGTGGTTAGTTTCCAAAGCGAAAAGTGGATGTGCTGCTCACAGAGAGGAAATTATAGCAGCCTGTCCAGCTAACTGGTTACAGTTCTTAGAAACAGATGATGACGATTGGTTCAAAGACACTTGGTTATAGGACAAGCAACAACGTGACACAGCAATCCACATGTTGGATAGCACAGAAGAAGGGACCTTCATGGCAGACCTCTGGGACATACAAGGACAGCAGCTTATACCACATAACGACATATCAACTGTACTCAAGAACAGACTGGGACAAGCCCTCAGGGTAGTGAGTGAACTATAGCATCTACAGGTAACCCAGTCCTCATCCCTCCTAGGTGAAGGACGACTGGACTGGACTCGGGTTGGATGGATCAGAACAGTTACTGCAGAAACAGCAGAAACTGAGACTATCTCCCTGGAGGAATATAGCCCTAAGATAGGCGTCAATCTACAATCCAAGGCTGCAACCTTAACAGCCCACTCCTGGACCTGTTGGAACAAGCGCTCAGAGAATCTGGTATCCATTTTACTGCCAAATGACACAAGGTGTCACGGAAATCAAAATGGCAGGTCTACAGTGGCTACATATGCATTCATGTACCCCCACAACAGAATGGTGTTGAGAAAGAGGAATGGAGATCAACATTTTCTGTGACCAATGCCCCTATCCCAGAATCGAGTCATCCGCTCACCTGTAGTGGGAATGTGTGTTGGCACGAGGTTTCTGGGAATGGTTGCACGAGTTTTGGAGAAAAGCGTATGGGGACTCTACATTGTGGAGTCGTAACTTTGTAATTACAGGTACCACAAATAACCCCAAGGGTAGTTTCATCGCCTTTAAATTCCAAGACATTGCATTCTGGCTTTTATGACTACAACACAATTGGTTCTTAGAAACAAATTCAGATTCACTGCACGTACTAATCTGATTCTGGCAGAATACAAGAAACTTCGGAGTGCGAGAGGGAACGGGAAGAAATGGGGGGCGCTTGGGATTTCGGGCATAGCTGAATAGATGAATGAAACAAATGCACTGCCCTCCAAAACAAAAAGAAAGACAAAAAAGAGGAAAAAAAGAGATTACGGACTGCTTTTCAGTATGGATGTACCGAATCAGCAATACAGTTGTGAACATTCAGCAACTAACTACTTTAAATTTCTTTTCTTTTTCTCTTAGAGCCCTGCCAGCAAGGCACAGCGCACTCACACTTCGCTGCCTTCGCACTTCTGTTTCTGTGACATCGTCCGTAGGGGCTGTCTGTCGTAGGTCCAAGCAGCCTGGAGGGGTTGCTCTGTTAAAAGGGGCTCTGCCCTGCAGGGACGATTGGAATTCTACTCAGCACAGTGTTCCCCCTCTCCTCAATTGGAGCATTAAGATATTAGTATGTGAAAGGATGCTGGATCTGATTTTCCAGCATTTATTTGCTCCAGTCGTAGCAGTTATATTGTATACAGAGAAAAAAGGACGCTGGACCTGTTTTCAAGTACCAGCCTAAGCTGAGTAATGGCCTCAGTATCCGGGTTGAATTGTGAGGTCCCCGGCCTCGTTCCTAAGATTTTGGAATATGGGCCTCGCTGCACTACTCTAGACTCTCGAAATATTTCGAGAGTTCGACTAGCATTGTCAGAGAGGCGAGACTCTCGACATACCCGCCTTCTCTGCACTTACTTTAGAATCAGTTACACTAGACGAACTCTTGAAACCCTGGGCGTCCTCCGACTCGACAGAAGAGCTGCACCACTGCGCTACGGGATGAAGCCTGCCCGCCCGGACAGGCGGTCCACTCTCGAAAAACGAGCATGTCGGCGGGCAACTCCCGAGGACACTTGCAAACTCGGTTTTTGCAGGCGGGCGACTCTCGACGTTTCGAGAGTGGTCTTATAGCGTTGCTTCTGACAGCTCTCAATCGGGTTCGAGAGTTTCCCTATCGAGAGTAAGGGCCTCGCCGCACGGTGCATGAAACGAAAAAAAAAACGACTTCATTTCGCGAAGGAGTCGTCGCACAGCACCCACACGACCTCTGTCAGAAGACAAGTCGTGAATACTGTCAGACTCCAAGTTCATGAGGTTAACAGCTTGCGCGAGTCCTCCCTGCCTGCAGCGCTCGCAAACTCGTAGGTCCTCCGCTGGTCGCCTGGAGGAGCTGCGAAATCTCACGAGTGTGCCGCATCCGCAAAATTGGACCGTAGTGTCCAAAAATTTGGACCGTAGCGAAAAGAATCCCGCACACCTCTCGTTTGGGGTTCTTGCGAGAGTTTTCGTGTGTGCTGTGGGGCGGTGAGGTGAAAAACGGCTGGGCTTCGCGAGGCCTCACGAGTCGGTTGGTTTCTTTAGTTGTGCGGTCCGGCAAGGCCCTCAGTGCACCTAAGACCCACTCTCGAAACTTCAAGAGTCTAGAGTAGTGCAGCGAGGCCCTACATATTGCTAATCTTCAAAAAAAGAAAAAAGAAAGAAAAAAGCGAAACTGGATGTTAAAAAAAAACAAAAAGTCCTTCGGGACATCCGTTAAAATTGGAACGATACAGAGAAGAATAGCATGTCCCCTGCGCAAGGATGCCACGCAGAAATCGAGAAATGGTCCAAATTCTTTCCTGTTATTGGCCCCCCGTTCTAGCCTTTAAAAAAAAAAAAAAAAAAAAAAAAAACAGAAAAAAAAAACCTGGATGTTCGCCCCTTCCACCCCCCCCTGTACCTTGTTTTGGCGGCAGGGGCAGCGGGGCGCCTGCGTTTTGCGAAACGCCCGCCCTCCTTGCTGTGGTCCCACGCAAAACGGCGGCTGTCGAGACCTCCTCTAGCCTGACAGGAGTCGAAGAACTTTCCGCGGACCGTCCTCTCGACAGCTACCGTAGTGTCGGCGATGTCGAAACGTCGGGAAATCGATTTTTCAGACATTGGTGCGGCGAGGCCCTGAATCTTCAGCAAGAACACGGAGAGGTACACAGGCGTAACATTTGTGTTTTCGGCATTGGTGAGCAGCGCGGCAAGGCCCAAAGAAACACAAACACGTGTGCATGCCATCTGTCTCCTGCCGCGGCGCGCATCAACGTGTCGTGTTTCTAGAGTGTGAGAGCATCTGTGGCGGAGAAGATAGGGAGCGTAGGTACAGACGTTTAGTCATTGGTGGGAAGGAATCGGGCTGCTGTCACGGTCAGGTACAGAGACAGCAAGTCCGACTGGGAGAAGGAATCTGGACCTGATCGCTGTAATGTACATGAGAGGAAGCCCGAGCGCAAGCAACTTGTCTGCTGTCTCTCGCATACGCAGGGCGAAGCAAATCTCAAGCTCGTTGAGATGAACACACGTGGCGCTTGTCTGCCACGTGTCGCTTTCGGAATGGCTGCGGCGATGTTGCTGTCGGTCTGCTTCTCTTGGTTCTGTCTGGTGGCGCTGACGTGTCACGCTGTCGACGTCCGGCAGTCCGATGGTAAGCTAAAAATAGCCATCATCGGATCGGGAATTTCGGGGACGTCAACGGCTTATTTCTTAAGCAATGGCGGGAAAGATGACGGCGGCGGCGGCGATCTGTACGAGATCCACGTGTACGAGAGATCAGCTATGGTGGGAGGCAGGGTGGCTATGGTGAACCTTAGCAGCTATGGAGGTCACGTGTTCGAATCCGGCGCCAGCATCATTCATATCAAGAACCGTTATATGAAGCAATTCGCTGCTGAGTTGGGATTGCGACCGGCTGTGAGTCCCGTCGAAGGTCGCTCCTTGGGAATTTTCGACGGTCAAAAATTCGTTCTAAAGTTGGGATGTTCGTCTTCATCCGCTGGCGGGAAGAGCTGGATCGGGACCTTATCCAAATGGAAAAACGCGGGAACTATGGGATTGCGATATGGCGGGAGCTTGATTCGTCTTCGCAGCTACGTAAAGGTCTGTTCGCTTCCCTTTTTGCCTTTTTCCTTTTAGCTTTTTCCGTTTTTTTTTTTGTTTTGCTGGCGGGAAGAGCTGGATCGGGACCTTATCCGAATGGAAAAACGCGGGAACGATGGGATTGGGATATGGCGGGAGCTTGATTCGTTTTNCTTTCCGCGGACCGTCCTCTCGACAGCTACCGTAGTGTCGGCGATGTCGAAACGTCGGGAAATCGATTTTTCAGACATTGGTGCGGCGAGGCCCTGAATCTTCAGCAAGAACACGGAGAGGTACACAGGCGTAACATTTGTGTTTTCGGCATTGGTGAGCAGCGCGGCAAGGCCCAAAGAAACACAAACACGTGTGCATGCCATCTGTCTCCTGCCGCGGCGCGCATCAACGTGTCGTGTTTCTAGAGTGTGAGAGCATCTGTGGCGGAGAAGATAGGGAGCGTAGGTACAGACGTTTAGTCATTGGTGGGAAGGAATCGGGCTGCTGTCACGGTCAGGTACAGAGACAGCAAGTCCGACTGGGAGAAGGAATCTGGACCTGATCGCTGTAATGTACATGAGAGGAAGCCCGAGCGCAAGCAACTTGTCTGCTGTCTCTCGCATACGCAGGGCGAAGCAAATCTCAAGCTCGTTGAGATGAACACACGTGGCGCTTGTCTGCCACGTGTCGCTTTCGGAATGGCTGCGGCGATGTTGCTGTCGGTCTGCTTCTCTTGGTTCTGTCTGGTGGCGCTGACGTGTCACGCTGTCGACGTCCGGCAGTCCGATGGTAAGCTAAAAATAGCCATCATCGGATCGGGAATTTCGGGGACGTCAACGGCTTATTTCTTAAGCAATGGCGGGAAAGATGACGGCGGCGGCGGCGATCTGTACGAGATCCACGTGTACGAGAGATCAGCTATGGTGGGAGGCAGGGTGGCTATGGTGAACCTTAGCAGCTATGGAGGTCACGTGTTCGAATCCGGCGCCAGCATCATTCATATCAAGAACCGTTATATGAAGCAATTCGCTGCTGAGTTGGGATTGCGACCGGCTGTGAGTCCCGTCGAAGGTCGCTCCTTGGGAATTTTCGACGGTCAAAAATTCGTTCTAAAGTTGGGATGTTCGTCTTCATCCGCTGGCGGGAAGAGCTGGATCGGGACCTTATCCAAATGGAAAAACGCTGGAACTATGGGATTGCGATATGGCGGGAGCTTGATCCGTTTTGGCAGCTACGTAAAGGTCTGTTCGCTTCCCTTTTTGCCTTTTTCCTTTTAGCTTTTTCCGTTTTTTTTTCTTGCGTGTTTTTTTTTGTTTTTTGTTTTTTTTGGCTCTCTTTTCACCTCTCTCTCTCTCTCTCTCTCCTCTTTACAGGTAATAATATCGCCTCCCTTTTTCCTTTTCCTTTTTTATTTTTCGGTTTGCTTTTCTGTGTTTTTTTTTTGTTTTTTTGGCCCTCACACCCCTCTCTCTCTCCTCTCTACAGGTAATACTAATATCGCCTCCGTTTTTCTTTTCGTTTTGTTTTTCTGTGTTTTTTTTTCTCTTTTTTGGTTGTCACACATCTCTCTCACTCTCCTCTTTACAAGTATTACAGTAGTAATATTAATTGGCCCCTAGCCCCAGTCTCATCTTTTTTTTTTTCCCCCCCCCCTCTTTGGGCCCTATCCAGCTTGCATGGAGTGCTACCGCCGACTGATCGTAGAATCTGACGTGTTGATTGCAAAGCAGCTTCCGTCTTCCGCCGAACACAACGCACCCTCATTTTGGCTGTACCTGACCGGAAATATAGCTTGTATACATTCATTCTCAGGGTGCGTTGAGAATCTGACGTGTCATTCGTTTGATTGCAAAGCAACAATACCGTCTTCCCCCGAACACAGCGCACCCTCATTTTGGCTGTACCTGACCAGAAATATAGCTCCTGTACATTCATTATTAGGGTGCGCTATGTTCGCGGGACGACGGCAGCGATGCATAATGGGATCCGATCATCCGTTGGCACTCATCATAGAATCTGACGTGGCAGGTTGTTGGAAACGAAACTTTCCTGAACATGCGCATCGTATCACAGCAGCAGCAGCAGCAGCAGCAGCAGCAGCGACGCGTGCACACTCCAGTGCATCCGGGTTGGAACACCAACGCACCCTCATTTTTTGACTGTATCGGGCCGGAAACATACCTTGTATACGTTCATTTTCAGGGTGCGTTATGTTCGGGGGAAGACGGTAGTCGGGACAATGCTCCTTGCTTGTCGGGGCTTTTATCGGGATTATGATGATGGTCCTTGATTGGACAATCCGCCACCCCCGTACCGGGATCGGGACCGAGTCAGCGTAGATCTTTGGGCCTCCTGCTTGTCGCGCTGGTAGTCGACGAAACTGCGGACGAAACATACGCCGGCCTCGCTCCACTATTCAGACTAATTGTGCGAAATGAGAATGAATGTTCTGCTAGAACGTAGAAAGATACACACCATATTTTTTGTCTCTTGTGCCTGGGGCGAGTAGTGGAGCGAAGCCTAATAGTAGGGCCTCGCTGCACTACTCTTGAAATGCACAAAAGACAAAAATCATGGCCGTGTATCTTTCCATGTTCTAGCGGAAGATTCACTCTCATTTTGCACATTTCAAGAGTAGTGCAGCGAGGCCCGTAGTCTGTCACAGCCCCCCAGCGTCATAACGAGTCGGCGAAACTCCAAGGAAACAGTGTGTCACAGCCGCTCGTTTGTTGTCCTCGTCTCCCTCCCTCTCTGCCTACGCAAGAGGTTCTGAACAGGGGGAGTTGTAAGGAAGAAGATAAAAAATGAATTGATATCGTTTTTTTTTTTTTTTTTTTTTTTTTTCGCTTTTGCGCTCTGATATTTATGTGACGATATAACCTCTTGCGTACAAGGACGCCCACGTGGATGTAGGTTGAGCGGCGGCTGCCCCCACCCACGTGTGTCATATCGACCCACTTGTACACATCCAAAAGGCAAAGAGGCAAAGAAGAGAGGAAGTACTACTCCTATCCTTTTCAAAAGGTATTTTTATCTTGGGCTTTAAAGTTTTAATTTTTGGAAAGTACTTTAAGGTGGGACGCTGGACCCGGTTTTCAGCAGATAGATAGAGATTTGAAGTGCATTTATTTTGGTTGCCAAGCTTGGCTCGTAAGCGAAACTGGCTGAGGCTGCCAGGATAACTCCGGGTTGAATTGTGAGGTCCCCGGCCTCGTCCCAATGCTTTTTGCAATATAATTTGTAATGCTTTCCAAAAAAAAAAAAAAAAAAAGAAGAGAGGAAGGGAACAGCCAAATAAAACAGAACAGGGGGCAGCAAAACAGATCCCAGATGACAAGTCCCCCATGCAAGCACCGCCCTTGCACCACAGGCCAAACGACGGGACAAGACCAACCAGGATGTCAAAACATTCTTGTCAGCTCGGATCCACAGTGTGACAACCAAAGAGAAAGAGAAGACAATCCCGGATGACGATTCCCACATACAAACACCGCCCGGCACTCAAAAGGCCGAACACCGGGAAACAACCAACCAGGATGCCCATATACAGAATCGAAGCAGACAAGATTCACAAAACAAACATTCTATCATATCCATAGTAAAAAAAGGGAACCATTCAGCAGGCCCGCAAAACGCAACACCCCAACAATGGGGAAGATTAAAGAGAAAAATCTGGATGTAACCCAAGAGCCTAGCTCAGTGGGTACACCCATGAACTGTTAAAATGCAGACCTGTGTTCGAATCCAGATGATGGAACTTGACGAGCAAAACCAACTACTAATGAATTGCTTGGGGCCGGTCAGCTCAATGATAATATCTCAAGGCCGTTGCCCTTTTTTCATTCTAAAGAAAAAGAAAAAAAAAAATCTGGATGTATATAGATATATATCTGTTTGTGACGATATATATATGTATCTGCAGACTGGGGGTGACAGATAAAAAAAGAAACGGAGTAAAAAGATAAAAAATAAATAAATAAAAAAAGAACCCAAGGAAAAACACAAAAAAAGAGACCTGAGAAAAAAGAAAAAAGAAGAAAGAAAGAAAAATATGTTCTGGTGGGATGGTAATTGGATTATCTGTGGGATGTGTCACTTGCTTCGTCTGTTTAATAGGCTTTCTTCTGTGAGGTTTGGTTTCCTCCGCCTTTTCTTTACCTCTGTGCCTTTTGGCTGCGTGCAAGTGGGTCTTTGTGACACACGGGGATGGGGGCAGCCAGCGCTCAACCTGTCATCCACGTGGCTGGCCTTGTACGTAAGTGGTGATGAACAGGTGGGGCTTTCCTTCCTTCTTTTTCTTTTTCTTGTTTTGTCTTTTTCCGCCTTTGTGCTCCGATTTCCAATGTGACAATATATCTGCAGACTGTTGAGGGTTCAGCCTCCTGATGAGTCGGTGAAACTCCGACGAAACAGTTTGCCACAGCCCCTCGTTTGTTGTCCTCTTCTCCCTCTCTGCCTACGGTTTACCGGGCAGCTCTGTTTGACTATATATATATCTCATTTTTCTTTTCTTTGCTCATCTTATTTCTTCTTCTACTTCACGTGCTCATACTCTTAGTCAATAGTTCTGTGACAATATATATACTCTCGTTTGTTGGCTCCGTAGATCCAATGGAGGTAATAGGTGCAGGGTCAGGAAATGGTTCTAGGTGCAGGGTCAGGAAATGGTTCGGGGACACCTGGGGAAAATACTCCAGATTAGTCAAGCTTACTGCAGAAGCCAGGTTTAACTTATGCTTTTCGCCCTGGCTCCTCTCCCCAGCTGGTCATGGAGAGCGTTTTGGCTCCCCCCCTTAACTGCACTCTAGTAACCAGAGTTTCAGGAAAGGTATCTCTGGTATGATACAGGAGACAATTTGCCTGTTGAGGTTTCATCCTTTTTTTTAGTTTTTTGGAGAATTTCTTTGGGAAGGGACACTTGACCCGGTTTCCAGAAGCCTATAGCTGGGTAATGGCCCGAGCACATTGAGTACCGGGTTGATATGTGGGGTGTATAACCGGGCCCTGTCCCTCACGTGGAATGGAATGTTCTATTTCTCCAAAAAAAAAAAGAAAAGATATATATACATGTTCGGCCTTTTGGAACGCGGGGCGGTGCTTGCATGTGGGAATCGTCATCCCGGATTGTTTTTTATACCGGTCCTCCGGGTTCTTTTTGATTTTTTTTGCAGACAAGAATGCTTGACATCCTGGTTGGTCTTGTCCCGTCCTTTGGCCTGTGGGCAGGGGCGGTGCTTGCATGTGGGACTTGTCATCTGGGATCTGTTTTGTTGCCCCCTGTCCTGTATTATTTGGCAGTTCCCTTCCTCTTTTCTTTGCCTCTTTTTCCTGTTTTGCTTCCTTTTTTTCCCTTTTTTTTCGCATTTGCGCGCTGATATTTTTGTGACAATATATATATATATATATATATATGTCCAACATTTCCTCATTGTACACATCCCTATCACCCAGATATACGTTGTCCCTTATGTGCCCAAGGACGCTATCAGAACTGTATGATGCCGCACTGTGATGAACGTCCTGCTGTTTTTTTGACATGTGGACAACATGTCCTCTGTCAGGACTGTTTTGATGGGATGGTTCGTGCTAGCCGTCCTGCTGAATGCTGTGCTGGCGCAGCTCTCCTTGGGCATCCTTGTGGACATCCACATCATCCTCACCGTAGCTGTCCTATCTGCCGAGGTAGGGACAGGTAAAGAAAAGAAGAAGAAAAGAAAAAGAGAAAAAAAGAAAAAAAGAGAAAAAAAGAAAAAAAGAAAAAAAGAAAAAAGAAAAGATATGTTGATCTGTGGGATGTGTTATTTGCTTTGTGACAATTGGATTATCTTTCTTTCCCTGTCAGGTTTGGTTTCCTCCTCCTTTTCTTAACCTCTTTGCCTTTTGGCTGCGTGCAAGTGGGTCCTTGTGACACACGGGGATGGGGGCAGCCAGCGCACAACCTGTCATCCACGTGGCTGGCCTTGTACGTAAGAGGTGATGAACAGGTGGGGCTTTCCTTCCTTCTTTTCCTTTCCTTGTTTGCTTTTTTCCGCCTTCGCGCTCTGATTTACAGTGTGACAATATATATATATATATATTGTCACAGAACTATTCACTAAGACCGCAAGCACGTGAAGCAGAAGGAGAAATAAGATGAGCGAAGAAAAGAAAAATGAAAGGATAGACAGGCAAAGAGACAGACAAACCAGAATGACACAGAACAATGTCCTCTTATTCTTTGTTTCACTGTATCCTGAAGAAAGGATAAAAATCAAAAACAAAAGCACATCGAAATCATTCAGTTTCTCAGTCTTCTTAACGCCTCCTCCACCGTGCCTCTAACGTACAAGGCTCGCCACGTTGATGAAGTTGAGCGCGAGCTGCCCCCATCCCCGTATGCCATAACAGCCCACTTGCACGCTACGGGAAAGAGGCAGAGTGAAGGAAGAGGTGTTAAACACAAGGAAGAGAGGAGCAGACAGGGTAACCAGCAGGCAGAGGGAGAAAAAACAAAAATAAAAATAAAAAACGTTGACACAAACATCTTCTTTCTTTTACTGCATTCTTCTTTCTTGCAGTTTTGGTGAAGAGTCTACCACGTTCGGTTTTCAGCACACCTGCACTTCCTTCTTCATTTTACAATCTCATTTTCACCCTCTGGACTTTTCTTTTTAGGGTGTTAGCAACTTCGTCACAGCAGGAGCCAGGGCGGCTAACATTAACCATACCTCTGAAGCATGCACGACAGAGGGCATGCCGGTTGCAGGCCATGACGATTGTGGGGCTTTCACCATCAAAACAAAGTAAAATGACACAGACTTATATTCTTCTTTTACTGCAGCATTCTTCACTGTTTTGCAGTTCTAGCGAAGGGTTTCCCACTTTTGGACATTCTTGTACACTCTTTTCAGCGCACCTGCACATTTTTGTCAAGGTGCAAGGTACGTCTAAGTAAGACCCTCACGACAAATAGGACAACTGTCATAAGGATGCGGGTGATGGTAGCAGCCCTCCCGCTGATCCATAGGACGTAAACCATTCAGGTAAGCAACTTCGTCACAGCAGGAGCCAGGGCGGCTAGCATTAACCATACCTCTGAAGCATGCACGACAGAGGGCATGCCGGTTGCAGGCCATGACGATTGTGGGGCGTTCACCATCACAATTAAGTGCACATTCACTATAGCACCCGCAGGCACAGATGGGACATACTGCATCTGGATGTAGAGGATGTTCACAATCCGGATACAGGTGGCATCCCTGCCGACAGCGGGCCCGAACAATTATATGGTTGTATATATCGTATATATATAATTCATTTTTTCTTGGTTTTCTTCGCTTTTGCGCTCTGATATCTTGTGGTTCTGAACAGGGGGAGTTGTAAGGCAGAAGATAAAAAATGAATTAAGTTTTTCTTGTTTCCTTGTTTTCTTTCGTTTTTCGCTTCGGCACTCTGATATCATGTGACAATATGTATTGTCAAATAGAGCTGCCCGGTAAACCGTAGGCAGAGAGGGAGAGGGAGAAGACGAGGGGCTGTGACAAACTGTTTCGGCGGAGTTTCACCGATAAGCCACAGTCAAACTGTTTTGGCGGAGTTTCACCGATAAGCCCCTCGGAGATTGGAGGATAGTGGATGCGTTATATGCAGAGATGCAGAAAGGCAGATCAATCGCTTTATATTGTCTGCACCTCTCTATAAAGACGTCCAGATTCATGAGTTAAATCCAATCTTCTTGGCTAATGGGACCAGATTCATGAGTTAAATCCAATCTTCTTGGCTAATGGGACCTGGGCCCCGGGGAGTCTTGCAATCGCAGTGTGGCAACGGAATAGTAATAGCAACTTTTTTTTTTTTTTTTTTTTTTTTTTTTTTTTTTTTTTTTTTTTTTTTTTTTTTTGTGTGTGCGTGGGGCGGGGAAGAGTACATGGTCACTGTATCTGGACTGAAAATTACTTACATAAGGGTTTTACTCTCTCTCATCTTCTCTTATGTACTTATATCCCGCTTGATTGCTACCGTCTTAACCCGGATAGAACACCCGGTCATTATCGCAGTATCTAGTCTGAAAACTGGTCCAGATACATAATGCCAGCTCGTTCTATTCGGGTGACAAGGGTGGAAGCCTTGGATTCATACGGCTGTCAAGAAAGGAGGTAGCATGTTATTGAATTTCCACTTCTTCTACCTTCTTACTCGAATACAATGTATTTGGGGCATCTTTCAGTCTAAATACAGCTAATAATCACTGTACGTTGTATTCCGGTGAAGACGGTAGTCCTTGGGGACGTCCGTCAAAATTGGAAGGATACAAAGAAGATTAAGGCGCTGATCCGACAATACGTAAAAAGAGAAAAAAGAAGAAAGTCCCTTGAAAGATGGACACGGGTAGTGCGGGGCGGAAAAGCAAACTGGGACCCCACGCAGGTGGGTTCCGCGGGTCTTTCCCAAGTACCACGCGGGATTTTTTTGGGCTTCCATGGAGACGGACCTTCCTGTGGTCCGCCATATGGCCTGGCCTGCAGCGTCGTACGGTTCTCTGCTCCACGGATGGACATCGAAAAGAGCGACTCATTTTTGCGGCAGCTTTCTCGGTAGGGGTAGTAATGTCCGACTCATTTTTGCGGCAGCTTTCTCGGTAGGGGTAGTAATGTCCGACTCATTTCTGTGGCAGCTTTCTCGGTAGGGGTAGTAGGGGTCCTCGGCCTTTCCATTTTGTATAGCCCCGTTGGGCTGGTAGGGGTAGGGGTCCTCGACCTTTCCTTTTTGTGTTGCGCCGTTGGGCGACTCATTTTTGCGGCTGCTTTCTCGGTAGGGGTGGTAGGGTCCTCGACCTTTCCATTTTGTGTAGCGCCATTGGGCTGGTAGGGGTAGGGGTCAATTGTAACTGAACATCTCAAGAGAGTGTTTTTTTGTTTTGGACAATTTCTGGATTTATGCGTGCCTTGCAAATCTACTCTGTATCGTTCCAATTTTAACGGATGTCCCGGAGAACTGGAAATAGTTTTCACTTTTCAAAAGGAAAAAAGAAAAGGGAAAAAAGGGAAAAAGGAGAGTTTTCACTTTTCGAGAGCCCACTCGGCAGCATGGAGAAGATGGGAAGAATAACGGCGAGACCCCAACAGCAAACAGGATTGAATCAAGCGGCCAAATCTGGACGTATTTTACGGAGAGATGCAGAAAGCAGATCAATTGCCATTTTTGCACCCTTCCACAAACATGTCCACGTTCAGAACTTAAATCTAATCCGCTTTGCGAGCGGGACCTCACCCTATGAAGGATGGAGGGAATGGAAAATGAATGTGATCAGTGCTCGTTAGGGCATCATCATGCTTAGCTTGATCTGGTCTGAAACAAAGGGGGAGAATGTTTCTTCCTGTACAAAGTGGCAAAGTGCACCTACCAATATTTTGTCTTTTTCACGTTTGGTGAGTGGTGTGGCGTGGCCTTTAGGCGCTGATCTGACATTACATAAAAAGAGAAAAAACAAGAAAGTCCCTAAAAAGAAGTCAATGGGTCGGACGGGGCGGAAAAGCAAACTGGAACCCCACAGAGGCGGGTTCCGTGGGTCTTTCCCAAGTACCGCGGCGGGTTTCTTTGGGCTTCTATGGAGACGGACGTTCCTGTGGTCCGCCATATTGCCTGGCCTCCCGATGTGGGTGGCACAGACCCTCCTGCTGAGGAAGGGTGGACATCGAAATTCTCGGTAGGGGTACGGGTCCTTGAGCTTTCCATTTTTTGTAGCGTTTTTGGGCCGGCAGGTTCCGTGGGTCTTTCCCAACTACTGTGGCGGTTTTCTTTGGGCTTCTACGGAGATGGACGTTCCTGTGGTCCGCCGTATGGCTCGACCTCCCGATTTGGGTGACACAGACAGACCTGCTGAGAAAGGGTGGACACTGAAAAGGCCGACACATTTTCACAGCAACTTTCTCGGTAGGGGTACAGCTCCTCGAGCTTTCCATTTTTTGTGGCGTTTGGGCCGTGTTCATCACGGGCCACGCACCACGTACACATAACCCGAAAAAACGTACCCCTAAGAAAGCGCCGCACCCAGTGACCTCAGAAAAATGGTCGGGGTCCGACTTTTTCACCAAAATTACCTAACTTAGCCACTGTGGGAAGCTTAGGCCTGCACCCACCCCCCTGCTTTCTGCCATGCCTTTTCGAGCGGTCCCAAGTGCTTCTGCAGTGAAGGCGCCCAAATGCTAAGGAAGTAAGGGTCTGATCCGACATTACTTGGTTTTCAAAAATGGCTAAAACAAACCAAAAAGCAGGCACGGAATGCAAAACAAAAATTGCAAAAATTGCATCCCACCGCCCATGCATTGTGAAACTACCTTTTACGAAGACACGGTGGGATGTCTTGGGCGCCGGCTGAAACTGATCCGGATCGCACAGCAGCATGATTTCAGGCAAAAGGGAAAACGTTTTTCCCTATAATACCGAAAGTAGACCTCCACTTGTCTCAGTCCCCGTCCAATCCCTGGGCCTCCTTTCCACATTTTATGAATGATCTGGCCAACACAAAGAGAGGTTAGGGTCTGATTCGGCAGTGCTTCTGGGTTCTGGCATTTTCGGGGGTCCCTTTTCTTTCCGCGAGAGTGGATGCGGCGGTGCGAAAGGAAGGACGTTTGTGGACGTGGCACTGCGTGTGTGAAGACCGCCACATTCCCGGGGCTATGCCATTTGGGTTGGCTGACGCTCTTTTTTTTTTGAGGTGGTCACGATTTCAAGTTTTAAGTAAACTTCAGCCCCCGAATATAACACCCCCCCACGTGACCCTACCGGACCCAAATCCTGGCTTGTAACATTCAACATTTTCGGGCCTTTTGCCTAGACTGCATTTCAAACTTGAAACCCTGACAGCGCCATAGTTATTTCTTTTTCTTTTTTTTTTCCCACTATAAACATGTTCAAATTTTCATATGAAGATTAAAACGAGGCCGGGGACCTCACAAGTGTCCAGGTTCTAACCTTGCTGTAAGCATCGTCCAGCTTAGTTTACAGTTGGCCGAAGCTCTCCAGGTGCCAAGCTACTGTGTTGCTGTGGGGTCGCGCCGGGCAGAACGAAAAAAAAAAAAAAAAAGCATCCCACGCACACACATGCAATTAGGAACTTTCACGATTGACGCCCTGTTTGTTTTGGCGATTCCCGCATTCCAGCCATCCAGGACAACAAGAAAACACACACACACACACACACACACACACACACACACACAGCAACCTTCCATCTTTTAAGCGGTTTAGGGTTTAGGTTTTAAGGTATGGAGAACATGATATCTCAAGGCGGTGGCCCTTTTGGAAAGAGGAAAACCAAAAAAGTCTGGAAGCCATCTGGAAAATGGAATCAAGAGGAAAACCAAAAAAGCATACTTGCGGCGCATCGACCCTGTGCGCTGTGCGGTGCGCGAACCCGAGATGCGCGCGCACCGGCGCACACCGCGCACCTGGGTGCGCGGTGCGGTGCGCACAGGGCCGGTGCGCTGAGCGCGGGTGCGCTGGGGGGTGCGTGCTGCAGGGC
>BFEA01000143.1:2972403-2985165 GCA_003427395.1 Chara braunii | reverse complement strand
GAGAGAGAGAGAGAGAGAGAGAGAGAGAGAGAGAGAGAGAGAGAGAGAGAGAGAGAGAGAGAGCTAATTGACAGCTGCAAAGTGTCCTGGAATGAAGCAAGAAGGTTAACTCTTCACTCTGAGGGGGGTCTGCATTCAACTGTGTCGCAGGGGCGAGAGCCTAGAACCATATCCATAGACCCTTGTGGTTATTTGATGTGTTTTTTTTTTTTTTTAAGGGAGATTTGATGATTATTCACTCAGTATGGATCCATAGTCCATTTTGGGTGTCTGTTTGAGTGCTGTGTATTGCAATTTTCTCAGCCAAAGCCGGGTTATTCATATGGGATGCTGGGCCCGGTTCCCATCACATGCTGCTCCCCACAAATATATCAGAGCTGTGTTTCCCGGAAAGGAAAAAAGGAAAAGAAAAGAAAAGAATTGCGCTTTTCTCCTGCTGACTAAACACAGAGTAACCTATCCATGCGGAGAGTTAGCGAAAGACGCACAGCCAATGTTCATTCATTTCAGTTCTTCTGGGTCCCCCAAATACAACACATTGCCATTATTTTTGTCACACAAGACGATCACCGTTTTTTACTTGAATAAGAGCAAAGCACATGCCTTGCATTTTTTTCGGGTTAGGTGGTATATAACCTTGCCTACCATTTTTGGTAAGGTCGTTACCTCGCCTTCCATTTTGTGGTCAGTTGGTGCCACACCTATCCATTTTTGTTATGTTGATGACATTGACTCTTGATTCTAAAGCATTGCAGCTGCTCTTTTTTTCGTCCCCTCCAAAAAGGTCCGTATGGGCCCGACTCCAGATCCGCATCTTTGCAGCTGGTTTGTTTGTTTGTTTGTTTGTTTGTTTTTTTTTTTTTGTTTTTTTTTTTGGCGCGAGAGAGAGAGAGAGAGAGGCTCTAGCCAAATTTTAATGGATGTGATGTCCCTAAGGAGGAAGTTGATTTTGGCTGTTTTGGCCACGCTGTGGTTGGCTATTTGACTATTCGGCTATTTGTCTATTGGGCTATTTGGCTATTTGGCTGTTTGGCTGTTTGGCCGTTGGCTGTTTTTCGGCTGTTCTGGCTGTTTGGATATTTGACTATTTGGTTATGTTGTAGTTGGCTGAGGCTGCACAGTAGCTATAGCCATATCTGCCAAGGCTGTCCTGCAGGAAGGATGGTTTTTATTGACGGCCACATTGTGGGTCAAACTCCCTTGCAGTGGTTGAGGCCACACACTGTGTGATGAGCTCCCACATTGTGGGACAAAGTCCCTCATTGTGGGACAAGCTCCCACATTGGGTGACAGTCACGGCACCAAAGAGATTAGCTGCTTACTCATTTTGACGAAGATTGACAGTCTGAGAACTGAGAGACAGAGTGACTGTCCAAGAGGGCATTGGCAGTCTGGCCAGTGAAGCTATATGGCCTTCCACTCAGAATGAAGCTATGGCCTTCCCGTTACAATGGATCGCATGCCTATAATAGCTGTATCTGGCCTGAAAGTTAGAAGAAGTACAGCCATAAGGAGTATTAAGGACCAACAATACAGGGATCCCTTATCTTGGGGAGGAGATGGCAGCAAATGACGTAAAACATTTGTCACCAAAAAGATTCAGAACTCTATTCATAATTCATCAACGATTCAGTCCACACACTACTTATCACATACTACATACTAAGTATTACATGCGAAATAGTGCTAGTACGTACTGCATGCTGCATAGTCCATAGTATGCACTACACGAAGTACATAGTACACAGTGCTACACACTACACGTACTACGCACTACATAGTACATCGTATGCACTACATGTACTACGTACTACGTAGTACATAGTATGCACTGCATGCTATGTAGTACATGCTACATACTACAAACTACACACTACATACTACGTACTACATACGGCATATTATGTACATGCTACATACTACATACAGCATATTATGCATATTATGTACATAGTACGCACTACATGTACTACATACTACATAGTACACACCAGATACTATGTAGTACATGCGACATACTACAAACTACATGCTGCATACTACATACCACATACAGCATATTACATACTACATACAGCATATTACATACGGCATATTACATTCTATGTACATAGTACGTACTGCATAGTACATAGTACATAATACATAGTACATAGTACACATCACATCAGTAGTACATGCATAGTACGTAATACATAGTACATAGTACACAGCACATCAGTAGTACATGTATAGTACGTAATACATAGTACATAGTACACAGCACATCAGTAGTACATGCTATGTTCTACATACTACATACTACATGCTACATTAGAGTCATGATACAACATATTCCATACTATGTACAAAGCGCATACTACATAGTCCATACTACGCACCACATCAGTAGTACATGCTATGTACTACATACTACATAGTACGAGCACACTGCATGCTACGTACTAGATACTACGTACCAATCACAACTGCCAGGTTTGTCTTCCAACCGATACTGAGATGGATGTTGTCGTCCTGTGTCTGCTTCTTCTTTTTCCCCTTTTTTTCTTTGCTTTCTCTGACCTGTCTCAGAAATTCTTCAATTTATCCAGGGAAAGCGATCTTCCTGACACTATTGCAACCATGGAGAACCCTACAATCCCGTTTAGCTCAATTGGACTCCTGATGAGGTTTGAGAACGGCGATGGCGCCTTCAAGGTGTTTTCACGACAACGACCATCAGAGGAGCTTCTAGATAAGATGTTCAGGTAGGGTGAATTGAGCTGCACCTGGTCCATATCATGGTTAATGGTTGGGGTGGGGGCGGAAGAGAGGGGAGAGGGGGCGGGGCGGGGGGGGGGAGCGTGGTTTGGGAGGAGGGAGGCGGAAGGGAAGGCTGCACAATGGATTGGTGGAAGAGAGAGGTAGAGGGACTGACAGTATTGGGCTGCAGGACAAGGACTCAATTGATCGTCTGCATGGATTGGCTGAGGCTCTATTGTGAATACAGTGTTTTGGTCTTTTTCTTGTTTTCTTTTTCTGAGGCTGGAGATCAATATACGAACTATCGTATGAACTCATCTGTTGGGCTGAGTTGGGCTGCCTGGTGGTTCTGCTCTCTTCTCCTAAACAGAAGTTACAGAACACATTGTTATTAATAACTTATTATGCAATGAACTCACTTCAATTCAATGGCATGCATCACACTGACAGCTCACAGAAAGCTCACACAACACACGAGAGATGTCAATTAGCCCATCCGAAAAAGAAGTGTCGGAATTGTTTAAGTTCTAAGTATATAATACAAGCTGTTATGGCTGCTATCGCCATTACACCACACAGGTAAGTCCCGCTGAGATCTCTCCCTCTCGCTCTCTCTCTTCTATTGTACCTCTGCCTCTCGCTCTCTCACGCTCGATCCTTGGACCGCTCACACTTGCTCTCTGAATACAACTCGCTACTCCTAACTTTGTCTCTCTCCTGCCCTACTTTGTCCTTGCAACCATGGCTGACGTCTTCTCCCTCGTCAACCCTCACTATGTCGCCAATCGCCCTTCTGCTCCTTCGTCAACCAACTGTCCAGTCGCTCAGTCGTACAAGCGCTACAGCATAGCTCTTCAACATGTGAATTGACAAGTGACCCAATGAAGCACTGTAGCATCTATACATAGCAGCTGAAAGTGAATCGTTGTCGGCTTCGGACCGGTACCGGTCGATTCGGCCTCTCGGCTGCAGTTTGCCTAGTTCTGGAACTTACAGGACTTTCCCAGGATGCTGCTGCAATATCGGATATCGGGACTGTAGGCTTTTCTTGTCGGGTACTGGGCCTACGACTTCTAATGACCAAAACTACCGGACCCTGCAGACCTACGACACTTCGGCCTCTAGGCCCTATTGGACTCCCAGGACCCTGGACCTGGGACCTGCTGGGCCAACTAGCACTGGGCCCCAGTCGAGCTGTGGGACAGGGACTCGGGACAGGGACTGTGGGTGAAATCCGTTCAATTATAGCTGCATTTGCCTCGAAAGTTGTAGTAAATACAGCTTTTCTGACGAATGCTTTATGCTTGGAGGAAGGTGGGAGTTTTGGCTATGAGCTTGGGCTAGGTGCCCCATTTACCGGTAGAACCCTGAACTTGGAAGATTTAGAGAAATGTCCTACCTAAGGGGTACAGCCTGCTGAGAGACTGCAAGAACATTGCATTTGGGCAGGTGCCCCATTTTTCTTGAACTCTTCTGTTGGATATGCTTCTGTGTATGCTTTTCGTTATGATCGTTATTTGTAGTCTCAACTTTCAATCAGTTTCTTCCAATCAGTTCCTTAGTGCTTACATCGGGCATGATGACAAACGTGAAGTGGCACAAGGACAAGCAAACAGACATGGAAAAAGAATGGTACGTGCTTTTCCTGTGTTCTGGTTGTTAGTTCCATGTTGCTGTTAGCGTATTGATGTACACAATGAAGTAGCAGTCCACTGTTTCCGTTGAAAGAGGAGCATTGCTTGTGTGGCTATGGTGGGAACCTTCATCTCACAGTCTCTTCTTCTTCTTCTTCTTCTTCTTCTTCTTCTTCTTCCTGTTTTTCTTCTTCTTTCTTCGTCTACCTTCTTGTTCTTCCTTGTGTTTTTCTTCTTTCTTCCCCTTCCTTCTTCCACCTTCTCGTTCTTCCTTCATCTCACACTTCTTCTTCTTCTCCTCCTCCTCCTTCTTCTCCTTCTCCTTCTTTCCCCATCTCCTCCTCCTCCTTCTCCTTCTTACTTCTTCCTCCTCCTCCTTCTTCTTCTCGGCGCAACCATTTTCGTCTCTCCCGGGCCAGAACTTCGCCAATTGATGGGCAAATCTAGACTCGGTGAGGCTGGAGCAGTGGCGAAGTTGGAGAAAAATAATATGAACAGGTAGTAGAGTGGGAACGGAAAAGCAGAAGCAGAAGCAGAAGCAGGAGCAGAAGAAGACGCAGAAGCAGAATGAATGAATGAATTGAAATAGCGAGGCCGATCGCTATGCGTCCCGTGTTCAGAGGATGACCTTGCCCTCTGATTGTTATGCATTCACGCGTCCGCCAGCGGCACACGTTTCTGCGATCGACTGAGAGCCATCCCCGGCGGCATACTGTAACAGAACAGTTTTGCACTCTTTCGACCCACCGTTGCTTCCTCATGTCTGCACCTAACTGTGCTATAGCGTGCGTCGTTCCACGTGTACTGGTTGATAGGGCGGTTCTGCCATTCCCAGTATGGGTGCGATGAAGGCACGTAAGGGCCCTATTCCCTGTGCTCCGCTCCTGCCCTGTCAGGTCATTATCACTCGCGCCAGGTCCTAGACAGTCCCAGTCTTGGAACCGGGTGCGAATCACCCGGTAACATCCCACACCCATTTGCACTTCCCGCCTTCACGTACTTCCCTACTTCATAACAAATTTACAGCCTCCTATTACCATTTTTGCTGTATCTGGACTGAAAGTGGTGCCAAATGCAGCGATAATGACCGGGCATTCTATTCGGGTGAAGACGGCAGTAGTGTACAGCCCGGGCCGTACTACTTGAACCGGGATTCTGTTTCCCGACTTTCTAATGTACAACCCGGTTCCGACCCACCCGAACCGGTGTGAGGAAACCCGGGGAGGGGTCGCCTACTCTTCGCTGAAGCCAAGGGCTACAGCGCCTGTCACTCGCTGCGCCCGCTTCCGAGGTCCTCAGCGACCAGTAGGGTGTAGGGGGTTGCGTCAGCTGTCACACCCACATCCTTTCCTGATCCATATGTCCTCCTGGCGGCACGTCAAAATAGCACAGAAATCTAATAAGATAAAGTAAGTGAATCTGTCCTGCAGATCGGAGGACCAGTCGAAATCCCTCAATGGGGTTCCGCCTGCCGACCCTCGGATCTGGGGGGGGTATGATTGATATTGGCTTCTCTTGAGTACCATCAGGAACAAGCTTAGGCCGGAGAGGGTATTTGAGCACCTCCCAAAGATAGCTATGAGTCTTCAATTATTTCCAGGTCCAGGTCTACAAGTGTGGTCTCTCCCCACAGGTAGGCACTGTCAGATGTAAGAGGGTTTTCTGTTTCACTCGTGGTAGTACGAGGGTGGGTGGTAGACCAAGCTGGGTTCCATACAATAGGTTTGAGAAAAGCATACAGGGAAGGTAGGGTTCTCCGGCCTACCAGTGGCCACTGAATACAACTGCTCTATCCCGATGGATGCGCGATCAACACACCCATATTTCAAGACCGCTTGTTCTAGTAGAAGTCTGGCTCTCTGAATCGTCTGGGTCTCCCCTGATTGCAAGGCGGGAGGGTTCAACAGGTCTGAGCCAGTGGATGTCGCATGTCTGTCGATCTGAGGATTGCAGATCAAAGCATTAATTTTGTTCATGCCCAGGCTACCATGCAAACAAGTTCAGTGCATGCGAGAGTCAATAATTAATTCCTTTCTCAAGATGTAAGAGTCGATTTCTTTGTGTTACACTGTTTAGATTAATAGCAACAGCCCCACGACGTCTCAATCGTTCATTTTTTCCTCACGTCTCCCCCTTGTCTGTCCCTCGATCTGCAGGAGTGCAACATGGCATCACTTAGCGGCTCGATGTCGAGCGAGCCAGGAAGCCACTTCACAGACCCAACCTGATTGTACCATTGGGCTAGTCATCAGATTCGACTTTGAGGCGAGCCAATGTACCAAACATTGCAAACAATCATTTCGAAATTTGGATGGACCAATGAAACGACCAACTGCATAACCTCTGAGCGGGCTACTGGCCCAATAGGCTCCAGTTTGAGCGATCTCGTGATCCGATTGGCAGCTTAGTTCTTGAGATGCAGGCAAGTTAGAAGAACAACTGACCCAATCAGCTCCCTCGATTATCACGGCAACCAATGATCCAGCCCGATTTTAGGGGGAGCACTGGCCATTGAACAGGTACTATTGCAAGTGAGTCCGGGAATCGATTTACGACCCCGATTTTGAGTAAGCTCCTGCGCTTTGTCAGGAGTAAGAGCTGCTTTAGTTGAGCCAAGTTCCACTACCTGTAGAGAGTACTAGATACTCGATAACACAAATTTAGTATTGGGTTGTCTGTTTGTCTTTTCCTTTACCTCAAACTCTTTCTCCCTCATCACGCTCTCGTTAAGCAGACTATGCTCGCCCTCCGCTGACAGTTCGATGAGCCTAGTCTGAGCGTTCCTGAACACAATCAGCGCCAGGTATGTCTAACCGGTAACCATAAATTTGGCGACACTGACAAAGATAACAGTGATCATTAAAAGAAGAAAAACTGTAAGATTAAGAATTAAAAAAAATCTCTAATAATGATAATAAACGGTTATAAACATAAACCACAATTCTCCCCCAATCTTCTTTACTCTTGTCTTTTCAGTCATACCTTCCTCCTCACCGCTTCTCCCCCCGAACTGGTAACGACGCAGGGAAACTCCCTTCCATCCTTCTCTCTCTCTCTCTCTCTCTCTCTCTCTCTTGTTCCGCTTTCCTTTCCCGTTTCATCGAAGAAGAGCAGGTGTTTACAGATCAAAAAGGTCGGGCAAAGAAGGAATACGATCGAACCTCAGTGAATTTCCAGAGTAGATGGGCCTCACAGGCTCCACAGTGATCAATTGTCCGCTTGGAACAAAATTCTTAATGGGCTCTCAGAGCGAAAACGTCTCACAGGCTCATTTGTGACCAGCAGCCCGCTTGGAACGGTGCACTTAATGGATTCTCTGTGTGGAAGCGTTTAGCAGGCACATCAGTGATCAGCAGACCGCCTGGATCAAAGCTCTTAACGGATGCTCAGAGTGTAAACTTTCTGCAGGCTCGTTTGTGATCAGCAGCCCGTCTGAAACAGAGCTCTTAACGGATTCTCAGTGTGTAAACGTTTTGCAGGCTTGTTCGAGATCAGCGGCCCGTCTGGAACAGAGCTCTTAACACAGCGAGACGATGATTGCATCCCCAATATGATTTTAAACAGATACACTGGCATATATACACATGCTTTTCCCCTCATGCCGTGTGTTGCTGAGAATCACTCACCGGATGAGCGCATAATCACAAAAAGAAATTAGTGAAGGGAGCCTCCCGCGAGTAGATGGGAAGTCCCGCCGCCAAGGTCTTCAGCGCTTCAGCAGTCAGATTCAGCGCATGTGGCTCTTGTATGCATCTGTCCTCATTAATCACAAAAATTAGCTTCTTTATACATAGCCCTCCGAAAGGGCCCTCGTCCGTGGGGAGAGCACTTCTTCTCCGTGGATTCCTGCGCAATCCACCGTCACTCCTAGAATTCCGCCCTTGAGCTTGCGAGCTCGTCAATTCCCATAGATCTCAATATTCACAAATGGTCCTCACAGCTACGTCCGCGAAACTGGACGCTGCGAACGCCAGGCACGCCCTCCCCCGCTGTGGCATACTGCGTAGCCACACGGGCCCTGCAGGGCCCGTCCCGGACTTTCAGCCTAAAAGCCTAAAAGTTAGGGCTTACAGGACCCGGTCGTTTCAGCCTGGAAGCTGAAATACGAGGGCCTGCAGGCCCTATTCCGTTTCAGCCTATTTCTGGGCCTTTCAGGCCCAGAGTTTTTCCAGCCTGAAACGGAGGGCCTTTTTCAGGCCCTCGTTGTTTCGACCACTCCTAAGACTCAGGCACGAATACAGGGTTTCGGAACAGGCCAGAAATAGCCTGTTCCTCACGAGCTTGAGCAGGAGCTGCAGCTGCAGCCCCTGCCTTCCTTCGGCATTGGCAAGAGCAGCCTCCTGGACTGCTCGCACGAGTCAGGAGGCACACCCGGTAGTACATAGGAAGTTCCCATGCACTTCACGGGTAGGTAGTTGTCAGAGGCACGAGTAGTCTTCAGGATTCGGCCGCAGCACTCAGAGGAGCGCTGCAGTAGTCTTCAGCGCTAGGCATTAGTATTAGCGCTAGTAGTAGTCTTCGGCGCTGGGTGCCCATAGACATAACTGTAGTCTTCAGCGCTGGGCGCTATCAGGTGGTAGATCGTAGAGTTGGGAGAGATGGCTGGCGGAGGCCAGCGGTACTTACCTGTGGCGCCCTAGCTCCAGCTCCATCTTCGAGGTACCTGCATCAAGGCGCCAACTTCACAGGTTAGTACTGGACACAGAGAGAGAGAGAGAGAGAGAGTTCTTCTTCTTCCTCTTCTAAGTCCACCATCTCTTCTCACCCTCTCGCCACCTGACTTCTCAGACTACGACAGAGAGAGAAAGAGTTGTGACTTGAGACTTGACGACATTGGATCCAGACTGGACATTTGGGATTCAGACATTTCGACGAGGGATTATTTGGGCCTGTGCCGAGACTTGGTGTTGACGACATTCCCATCTTCCCCTCCTCTTCGTCTAACCCCTCCTTCTTCGTCTGTGTATGGTTGGGGCTGGCGCAGTCTTCCTGTGTGAAGCGCCAGACCCCCTTCACACCAGATAACGATGATGATGATGTGTGTTCAGGGCCGCATTGCAATATTGATTGTTCGGATCATTAGTATCTAAGTCTTCCTCTGTGACCTCTTGTACTTTGTATTGAGAGGTCGGTTCTTGTTCTGGTCTGCACGTTAGAGTATGCAACACCCGCGCTGCCATGATTTTCCCCTCTTCTTCACGCGGCTCTTCGCGTTTTTCCCTCAACGTCATAAACAGCGCTCATCTGATGGAGTGGACTCAACCTAGCGAAATGGGCGCTGAGTACGTCGTGCACGCTCCTGTCTTCCCAGTCCGAATGTGTCCCTGCCGCGCACGACAGGTGCCCTTTTCTCCCTAGCTGACTCGAGCTGCCTGGGACAATTCCGAGGGGGACTGCGTACGCCTGGCTCGCCTCCCTCGGACAGAATGCGGCCTTAGCTATAACCTCCAGCGGCTGGGCCTGTCGCTCGCCAGGGGATGCTGGCTTTGCCTCAATGCCTGTGGAGGACCCACGTAGGCCAGCGGTACCGGTTGAGTCAGGCCGAATAGGCCAATTTTGAACTAATGACTCAGTGCCAGTGCGAGCAGACCCTATTATCGCCACAGCAGGCACAGTGGCACCGCTATTTGGTCTGTAAACTTGATAAAGTCACTGTAGGCACGGTGGTACCGATTTCCCCCAATCTCAACCCATCGAATCCTGTACTCGACCCAGAGCAGCGCTAGTCACAGTAGCCAGAACCAATGCCACGGCCCACATGTCTCAGTCGAAAAATCAGTACCGCTTAACCAGACAAATTTCCATTGTGACCATGCAGTTAGGTAGATTCCGCCCTAGTCCCCACACAAATATAAAGATGGTTTCAAGCTGCAGCGAACCATATCAACATCGAACCAGCAACCTTCCTGTCGTGACCCGGCTATCGTGGAGCCGATCTGTATCAAAGTAATAACATTGAATTGGAGTACGTTCGGCAATCCCGGGCCAGACCCGATACCGTGCCAAGTAACTCAAACGTACCAAGCCAGTGTGCATACCAAATTCACAGTACCAAGCAGGAGCAAACGGCCCAAATACCGAGCCAGTGGTCGCATCGCCTCGGCCGGGCTGCTAGACCAAGGACCGTACCAAGTTGCACTTGTGTTGCACCAATACCGAACCAGTTACCATACCGAAATAATAGGCCAGGCTGCAGTATGTTGTTCCAGTACTGTGTCAGTGCCGAACCAGGCGATCCCATTGTCGTATATGTGCCAAGCCTCAAACCATACCAAGAAGAGTCAGTCGCCGTAGCCCGAAACCAGCCCCGCTGATCCAACCGCCAACATAACCAATGTCCATCCCAGTGTCGGAATAATTAACAGTCAATACCGTACGTCACTCAACGCGCCATAGGAATTCAGGAGGATACGGACATCGCGTGCTCAATAACCGCCGGATTATGACAAGGGTAATAATTAGGGAAAACCCGGTAAAATTCGATAAATAGAAGAAATCCGTTAAAATCAATAAAGACAATTAAATGGATAAATTCAGGTTATTTACTTGTTTTTCAATCCCTTTTATCATTTTCAATTTTATTTCTCATCTTTAATTCCATCATCAATTCAATTAAAACTTGAGGCTCGCACTCTTGCCAACTGGTCAACGTGAAAAAGGCCACGCGAAGGCCTACAAGCATACCTTCGCCTCATGCCTGGCTGATTCGAGGACAGCCTCAGAACATACGAAAAAGGTAAGTGTCAGACGCGGTAGAGGCGGCCGTTCAACTTATTAAGGGTTAGTTCCTGCGCTCGGCGCAAGGGAGTTCAGAGTTCCTCTGAGGATCCCTAATTTTCCCTGACAGTTCCTACAAGAGTACCCGATAATTCTTAACTGTTCTGTCGGTTAACGGCCCAATCCCTTCAAACTCGGGTGGCCGACTGGTCGGCGACCGCCCGACACCGGGCGACTTTTCCTAATTTGACCTACTGGTCCCGAGGCCTGTACTACCCATAGGCCCACCATTCACCTTTTTCTGACCCCCTCTCCTCTCTCTGGGACCAGTAGAACAAATTAGGAAAAGTCACCTAGCCCGTAACCCCTAACCCCTAAGCTCTGAAGCCTATATCTTTGCAGTATTCTCCTGCTTTCTGTGTTTTGTCTGGTTAATAGCTTCTACGGCTCACACCAGCAAGAAACTTAACAATGAGGAGATTAATGTGCCTTGTGGTTTGTCATTACTGCCATTTTGCTCTTATGCCTCCATCAGCTTGCTGTTCCTTCATTCCCTCCCTGTGTGAGAAAGAAGTACAACTTATGTGACCATGACCTAGTCCATTGCCTTGGTGGTACAGTCCGTATTCTTTGATTTATGCTGTCTTCGCCTGAATAGAGCCTACGGTCATTATCGCTGTTTCTAATTGTGATCCTGCGTTCTCCTCAAGGTCGGTGGTTTATTGGTGTTGATTCTTCTGGATGATTGTGTTTGGCAGAACTTTTCATTCCCATGACCTGGGGCTGTCCTCCAGGCCGGCGGTTTATTCATGTATTTAGTATTTATTTGTTTGAAAAGTTCGACCCTTTCTCATCATCCGTGCACAGGGACTGTACTAATCTTCTTTCTCCGTATCATTCCAATTTTAACGGATGTCCTGATGTACGAGGTCGGCTGCTTATTGACATTGAATGCATTCTGTTTGGCAGGCGACGACTGGAAACCATACGAATTGATTGGGCCGCTTATCCGCTGTACAAAACACCGGAGGAATTTGCGCCGTTCTTGCTCGATGATCACCATTTGTATTACGTCAATGCATTTGAAAATGCAGCTAGCACCGTGGAGACCATGGCAGTTGCTGCAAAGAACGTTGCGAAATTGATTGTGAAACGGCTGTCGGATCGCACTCAGCACAGGCACAATGTTGCCTCGACGATGGGTAAGAGAAGAGGCAGTTTCCGCTATTTCATATTTGTATCTTGTTTTCCTATGATGTCTGGTGGCCTGTTATATTTCCAGAAGCTAGGCAAGCACATTTTCTTGTTTTTCGTTTCGCCTTGTGTGTTGGTTTGCTTGTGTCTTCAATTATTTGTGCAACTGTATGGTGTGTGTCCATGGCTGGCAGCATTGTCGAGCCTCGGCCCGGTGGCCCCGGCGGGGGTCCGGGGTGGGCACCCCCGACCGCGGCTCCACTCCCCCCCCCCCCCCCCCCCCAACAACAAAAAAAAAAAAAGAAGAAAATACTCGGGGGCGCGCAGCTTGAGTCTGCACCCCCTGGCCGCACCTTTCAAAACCCCAATTTGACCCCACCTTGGACCCCACCCGGGGCCACACCCACCCCTGGTGAGACCGGGGTGGCCTCAGCATGGGCCCGCGGGCGGGGCCAACAGGGGGCGGGGCCGGGGT